>JBBDGP010000178.1:0-365000 GCA_037952835.1 Lithobates septentrionalis
GCACCATTCCTCTAACTGACCCCAGCTATGGGGCATTGCTTGCTCCCTCTGATGTTGGGGAATTTTTTAATTCCACTGGACACAGTCTGACCCCCCTTCCAGCGCCCAATTGTTGGTGTCGTGTTTGAGGAAAAGAGCCCCATTGTTGGTGTCATGTTTTGAGGAAAAGTGCCCCATTGTTGGTCTCATGTTTGAGGAATAGTGCCCCATTGTTGGTCTCATGTTTGAGGAATAGTGCCCCATTGTTGGTGTCATGTTTGAGGAATAGTGCCCCATTGTTGGTCTCATGTTTGAGGAATAGTGCCCCATTGTTGGTGTCATGTTTGAGGAATAGTGCCCCATTGTTGGTCTCATGTTTGAGGAATAGTGCCCCATTGTTGGTCTCATGTTTGAGGAAAAGTGCCCCATTGTTGGTCTCATGTTTGAGGAATAGGGAATAGTGCCCCATTGTTGGTGTCATGTTTGAGGAACAGTGCCACACCATTGGTGTCAGTGGCAGGAATTATGCCCCACTCTCGGTGTAATGTTTCAGTAATAATTGCCCATTGTTGGTGTTCTGTTTGAGGAAAAGTGCTCCATCGTTGGTGTCATGTTGGGTGAATAGTGCCCCATTGTTGGGTGAATAGTGCCCCATTGTTGGGTGAATAGTGCCCCATTGTTGGGTGAATAGTGCCCCATTGTTGGGTGAATAGTGCCCCATTTTTGGGTGAATAGTACCCCATTGTTGGTGTCAGTGAGAAGAAAAGTGCCCCAAGGACTGGATAAAGGCCATCAAAGGCCTGATTTGGCCCAGGGGCCGCTGTTTGGAGACCTCTGGTATAGAGTATGGCACCACCAGTACATTTCTGATGTTCTGCATTCTATTTTACACCTGGGATGTAGAGCTGACATTCTATTTGTAGAGGTGTGATAGTGATGAGCCAATCACAGGTGTCCTGGCTGTATGAGTGAGGTGTAGATGTTGCCCCCTCACCCTGCAGGGATCACACACAGGGTGATGTCTGCACAGCTGTTCCAGCACTGAATTACATCTCATCCACTTTCCAGAGACACAGAAAAAAATCCCCCCCCCCCCCCCCACCCCCCCCCACCTCCCACCCCCCCCCCACCTTCCTTACATCGACTCCCCCCTCTCCTTCCCTCCCCTCTACATCTCAGGGGATCAGAGCGGACCGCACCACCAATCCCCACCTAGAGGGGGGCAGGAGGCAGATCGGAGGAGAGCCGTGCACCATCCGCCAGCCTTTCCCGGAGCCCGCATCCTCCGCTCCCCCCGCTCTCATGGACCAGTCCTGCTCCCCTATTTAATTCCCTCTACTGCTGCATCATATCTGCTCTGTCACTAGTTCAGCTGTGTCCTGATAGGGGAGAACCCCGATCTCCTCCGATCTCCTCCGATCCCCTCCGATCTCCTCCGATCTCCTCCTTCCTGGAATAATCAGCTCTTCCCATTGTCATTCTTCTATTTCTTCTGAATGCAGTGCGAGTTCTCCCCGGGGAGAAGCTGGCCGATCCCCCCCCAGTCTGATCACTGAGCACCGAGGACTTCACTTATCACCATCAACCGAGGATCGTACCGGACTATTGTCTGCACACCTACCGACATGTACCTACCTCTCCTCCTCCACCTCCTCCTGACTGTCATCGGATTATCAGGGGCCAATGTCTCCAACTATGACCGTGAGTCCAATCTACCATCCTCATCCTCATCCTCATCCTCATCCTCATTATCATCACTATGGGGGAGAGAGAGAGAGAGAGAGAGGGTGACTGTCATCATATATATATATGTGTGTGTGTATACAGGAGATATATATATATATATATAGAGGGGGAGAGAAGAAAGTCTGTGTGTATATATAGGCACAGAGTACAATACAGGAGGTAGAGAATACAGTACATGTATATCTGGGGTGTAGAAACATAATGTATGTATATATAGAGAGTATAGAATACAGTATATGGCTATAGGTGGGATAGAACAGAATATATGTGTGTATATATAAGGGTAAAAAAAGGAAAAAATAGAAATAAAGATATACAGAATACAATATAGCAGGTATAGAATACAATGTGTGTGTATATATAGGGGGTATAAAGTACAGTATATGTATATAGGTGGGATAGAATCGAATATATGTATATAAAAAGGGTTAAAAAAAAAATTATATATATAATACAATATAGAGGGTATAGAATACAATGTATGTATATATAGGGAGTATAGAATAGAATATATGTATATAGGTGGGATAGAATAGAATATATGTATATATAAGGGTAAAAAAAGGAAAAAAAAAAAAAAATATATATATATATATATATATATATATATATATATATATATAATATACAATATTTATTACACTGTACAGGCTGTACAGAGTATAGAATACAGTGTATATATATATATATATATATATATATATATATATATATATATATATATATATATATATATATATATATATATATGGTATAGGATACAGCATATGTATATAGGTGCGATAGAGTAGAAGATATGTATGTATAACGGTATAAAACACAATATATACATATATATTACAATATAGAGGGTATACAATACAATCTATGTATATATAAGGGGTATAGGATACAGTATATAGATATAGAATATAGTATATGAACAAGGTGAATATAATAAAATATATGTATAGTTAATATATCATACAATATAGGAGGTATACATTACAATATATGCATTGGGTGCATAGAATACAGTATATGTATAGGAGGTATAGAATACAGTATACGTATAGTGTGTGTATATACAGTTATGGAGACATCTAAAGACATGTGGCCATGTATATACACTACATGTGATGTCAAAAAAACACACAAAATATATTCACCCTCATCTTTTTATATATATATATGTGTGTGTGTGTGTGTATGTATATGTGTAATATAAATATAAATAATATATATATATATATATATATATATATATATATATATATATACACGCACACACATATACTGTACATCTTCTAACAGTCCATTGGCGAGCACGCAGTGTATTTGTGTCGTACCTCCATAGGATTCATAGCCACAAGTCATCCTAAGGGCTCATTTACAGCGTCACGCATACATTAACACACGTTGTGTTGACATTGAATTTTGGACAAGTTGTGTGTTTGTGAAAGAAGACCAGGAACGGCTTAATGCAGGTCAGCACAGGCAGAATGCAGCAGCCGGACGTTTTGTAGCCCCCCCAATGTGTTGGCGTGAACAGGTCTGGCTGAAGACAATGGGACTGTCATGTCTGTGCATTTTGCCTGTGCTGGACAATGATGGGAATGCAAGGCAATGGATGTAGTGGAGCTGTGACCTCTTTATAAACACAGGGGATGTCAGGGTATGGTGGTATGGTTCCAGGGCAGGTTAGGGTTACCCATGGGTCAGTAATTGCTGTGGGTTGTGTATGGTGCTATTGATAAGAAGTACAGTGATGGGTCGCATGAGATGTTTTGGTTTGCATGTATGGAAGGGGGGGGGGGGGGGCTGTAGCAGACCTCTTAATATATGCAAACACACCCTCTTCTGGTATACGGAACAAACTGCTACCTGTACTTTGCAGAGACTGTAATGAAGCGTTTATACAGCAGCGCTGGCAGCGTCCTAGTGGAAAGTTAATGTTGGTTAACCCTTGGATCCAAGGTTGGATGGAGCTTGGTAGCTGTGGTGGAGCTACAGATCTCAGCGTGCCAAGGCATGTTGGGTTTTGTAGTTTTTACCCATCACATGACCAGCCTTTGATCTCCCCCCCCCCCCCCCCCCCCCCAAAGTCTACTGGGATTTGTAGCTCCACCAGAGCTGGTGAGCAGAAGACCACCTAAGACTTGCTCATCTTTTCCTAACATGCCAGACAGGTGGAAATGTCTTCTTCTGCAGCCTTGATAATGTTGAACGATGACTGGTCACACTGGGATTTGTAGTTTCACTGTAGATGCCGAGCAATGAATCGTTTCCACCAAACTTCAGCTGGTTATGCTGGCATTGCTGGCATTTGTGGCTCCACCCCAACTAATGAACCATCTAGTTGAGCCCTGACTTGGTTTAGCAATGGCTGGCAAGTGGTGCTGGGTTTTGTAGTCTTACTAAAGGCTGAAGGTTATTCATGTTTATCTCGTTCCTTTGTAAATCCCCCTCTTCCATTAGGTTCCAAGCCTTAACCCTTCCACCATCTGCCGCAAGGAACTCTTAACAAGCCAACTAAAGCCAGCTGAACTAATTCGTCCTTGCGTTTTCCTTCCTCTTTGGTGGAAGGAAAAACAATTTCTGTTTGTGCCTGTAATTTATGGAAAAGGGAAAAGACGGGAGAATTGGGAGTCCCACCACTCTGCAGTAGGCATGGACATTGAAAATATTTGAAATGCTCCGCGTGGGACTCGTGCCAGTATAATTAGCGGGTCAGATTAACAGAAAGTCCATTGTCAACATTCATTTTTTTCTGTGCATGGTGGGAGCTGCTTGTGTTCCTAATGCCACATTCCATCAAGTGGATGGTGGGAGATCCTTTATTTTTCAGCTTGGTAATGGGGGCAGCTTGTACGGAAGAGATATCTATATCTATATCTATATAGGAGCAATGATTGATGATTGGTTGCTGTAGGTTACTGCAGGTTCATACTTGAAGTTACACTAAACTCTAGTTAAAAAAAATTGCATTCAAGTATGTATTCTTAACTAAAATAAGTCCCTTCTACTGTTCTCATCCTCCTCCAAATCTCCAAATCCCTTTTTTAACTGTTGTGATCCGACTTTCTGTTAGAGGGTGGCTACGCTCATTCTCCATGTCCCACTGCATGCAAGACTGTAGCCACCCCCTCTTGCTCACTCCCAAGGTGAACCAAGTACTATGACTATGGGATTTTATAATGTGCATAAAGACGGGAAACTAACCCGCACTGCCCATTCCAAACAAATGGAAGTTGGGGGGAATGAGAGGTTCGGAAACTCATGCTATCAGGAGCCAGATAAACACAGTAAGAAATAATTTCATAAAAAATAGGTTACGGGTTCATTAAAGCAGATCTTCACTGCATCTGAGTACCACAATCCAAAAACACTATTTAAAGTGGGGTTCCACCCAAAAAAACAAAAATACCTCAAAAATTCTAAAAAAAAAACCAAAAAAACATTTGGATATTTTTTTTTTCACTTACCTCTAAATGCCTGTTGCTAGGTGGTCCCTCGTAGTCTGCTTCTTCCTTTGCCTGGGCTGGTGACATCACTTCCCCCTCGGCACAGGAAGGGCTCCGCTCTGCTCCCTCCCTCCTGTCAATCATCTGGGACCCATTACAGGTCCCAGGTGATTGAGCGGCCAATCACGGCGCGCGGCGCCGCTCGCGCATGCGCAGGGGGTGCCAGGCTGTGAAGCCACAGCCCGGCGCCCACAGTTGAAATGCCGGCGCCGACGAGCGGAGGGGGGGGGACGAGCGGGGCTTCGATCCCCCGCATCGCTGGACCCAGGGACAGGTAAGTGTCCAATTAAAAGTCAGCAGCTGATTTGTAGCTGCTGACTTTTAATTTTTTTTTTTTTTTTTGATGGCCCCCCTGGGTGGAACTCCTCTTTAATTCATTTTTAATATTCAAAGCAAACTTCCCCCATCCATGTCTCTATTCTTTATTTTGTTGAGCAACACCCCCCCCCCCCCCCCCCCTTCTAGCATTTCTGGGCGTGGCCATCTTGACTAAGGGCAGATGATTCATGTAGCATTTACTTTCTGGAATCCATCTGCCCTTTGCTCAAGCATGCATGCAGGAGGCTGTGCTTAGCTGAGAAAACCCCTTCTCTCCTCCCCTTCTGAAAACTCTTGGGATGTATGAAATCATTTGCCCAGGCAAGAAACCCTGACGTAACTGAAAAAAATGTTAATAAAGACATTTAAAACTAGTAAATATGATACTTCTTTGTACCCAATAAAAATAGTTTGTAAACAAAATAAAACTAGTAAATATGATACTTCTTTGTACCCAATAAAAATAGTTTGTAAACAAAATAAAACTAGTAAATATGATCTACTTTCCTATCTATATACTAATGGTAGCAACATAAGGATAAAAAAATAATCAATGTTGATTGGGAGAGTGAATTTTCACTTTAAGTAGTGGCTGTGTATGGGTTAATTTTAGAGAATAGGACTATTGCTTAGTGTCACTTTAACCTTTTTGTATTAGAACATTGTATTTTTCTGACAAAAAGAATAGTAATATATTGTAGAAGATATTTTGTTTTGTGTTTGTATCTATTTAGCTAAAGAACCCTGGAACGTTTTCATAATATCATCAAAGGGGCTGATGCATGCAAATAGGTTACAAGAAAAGTGACCGTTGCCCATAGCAGATTTTGTGTACTATTTCTCCAGTTGAGGCTAGACCAGCCTTTCTCGACTGGTTTACCTCAGAGGAACCCTTGAAATCGTTTTACGTCTAGGGGAACCCATGCAAAAACATGTCATTGAGGATCGATGGAAGAATGCTCCTCACATTGTTACTTAGTGGGAAGAATGCCCCTTACATTGGTAGTCAGTGGGAAGAATGTCTCCTTACATTGCTGGTCAGTGGGTAGAACGTTTCCCTATATTGGTGGCTAGTGGAAAGAATGTCTCCTTAGATTGGTGGTCGGTGGTAAGAATGTCTCCTTACATTGGTGGTCAGTGGGTAGAACATTTCCCTATATTGGTGGTCAGAGGGTAGAACGTTTCCTTATATTGGTGGTCAGTGGAAAGAATGTCTCCTTACATTGCTGGTCAATGGGTAGAACGTTTCCTTTTATTGGTGGTCAGTGGAAAGAATGTCTCCTTACATTGGTGGTCAGTGGGTAGAACATTTCCCTATATTGGTGGTCAGAGGGTAGAACGTTTCCTTATATTGGTGGTCAGTGGAAAGAATGTCTCCTTACATTGCTGGTCAATGGGTAGAGCATTTCCCTATATTGGTGGTCAGTGGGTAGAATGCTCCTTACATTGGTGGTCAGTGGGTAGAACTTCTCCCTATATTGGTGGTCAGTCGGAAGAATGTCTCCTTACATTGGTGGTCAATGGGTAGAACATTTCCCTATATTGGTGGTGAGAGGGTAGAAAGTTTCCTTATATTGGTGGTCAGTAGGTGGAACATTTCCCTTTATTGGTGGTCAGTGGGTAGAATGCTCCTTATATTGGTGGTCAGTGGGTAGAACTTCCCCCTATATTGGTGGTCAGTTGAAATAATGTCTTCTCACATTGGTGGTTAGTGGGTAGAATGTTTACCTGGTGGTCTGTGAGAAGAATGTTCCTTACATTGGTGGTCAGGGGTAAGAATGTCTCCTTACCTTGGTGGTTAGTGGGTAGAATGTTTACCTGGTGGTCTGTGAGAAGAATGCCTCTTACATTGGTGGTCAGGGGGAAGAATGTCACCTTACAGGTATCTAGTGGGAAGAATGCCCCCATTATGGTCAGCTAAAAAGGCCATTGGTGACATGCCACCAGCTCTTTCAAATAGCATTGACCCCAAAACTATGCAGGCACCATCAGATAAGAGTTCGATAAGCCACAGCTCAAAGAACCCTTAGCAATCTCTGGAGGAACCTTAGGGTTCCACAGAGCCCTGGTTGAGAATGGCTGGCTGGGCTAGGCAGCTAAAGACAGAACTTGACTGGCTTTTGGAGGCAACCACCCAAATTTAGCTATGCACCAGTTTTCTGACTTTGGCCCTTGTCTGTACAAATTACTGGGTCTTGGAAATTTTAAAATTACTTGGAATCAGTACCTTGTGAGGAGTGTTTTGAGAGTTCTTATACCGTAGTAAAAATATTTTTAATAAATAACAATTTTTCAGTGATGGTTATATATTGTGTACATTATGAATCCGTGTAATTTTTTGGGGTGTTTAGGATTATAATGGAACTGTGATCCAGGCTATGCGAGAAGCCCTCAAGTCAATATTAGAGTGGCATCAACTAGGCGAGTCTGGAGCTGCGATCATGAATACTAATTTATCTAATGGCTGGGGTGTTTTGCCACAATAAATACATCTTAAAACCGCTCTGTTGTCATTAAACGCCTTGATCTCAAATAACTTCATTGTTGTATCATCATTGTTGTGATAGATTTTGACAGAAGAAGGAGATATCTGTCAGGTGTATTCTGGTGGGGAATATACTGTCATGACATTCTACAAGAACTGCATTCTGTCAAGTCCTGAGGGACATACATGATATATATCCTATAACGGTACTAACGTGAAAACTCTTGTATAAAGTTCTTGGTGTAATTATAGTAATCATTTGATGTGTGTGGGCCTTAAAGGATAATGTCACCCAAAAAAAGCTGATATTTCAGCTTTAGAGTGGGTTGAAAGAACCTCTAGATGCTCAGGGTTCTCTGGGACTCCAGTGGCATGGTTATCTTATCTATATCCTATGTATTTCATGTAATGTACAAGTAGAGAATCATTAGTGTGACCTTCTCATTATCGCTGCTGCCGGTGGGCGGTGCTTCAAACTCAGTACTGACATCTTATTTTGAGCCAGTTCAGATGTTCCTTAGAATATCTCTAACACACGGGTGGATAGATTTACCTGTATCTGCTCAAAAATTAAATGGAAAAAAAAAATGCCCTACATCTTAATTTTTGTTGCTGTTTTGAAAGCTCTATAAAATTCTCATTCTTTAAACTTTACATTTTACATTTAAAAAAAATGGTCTATATCCTAATTTTTCTTTGTGCTGTTTTGATAGAGCTACAAAATGTTCATTCTTTAATTTTTAACTTTCAAATTTTAAATTAAAAAAAAAAAAAAATGGCCTATATCTTACTACTTTTTGCTGCTTTGCTAGAGCTACAAAACTCTCATTCTTTAAATTTAACTTTGGACAAAATGTGAAAAATGCCACATCTATCCCTGTCAAATTTAATTGTCCTCCTGTGCCATATTCACAATATATGTTATCTTTTTTTTCTGAGTACATGGGGTAAATTCTGCAAATGTTGTTGTATCAAGGGGTGAGAAAGCTTTTCACTGCCAAATGGTGACCACATATGCAAATTCCCTGCCGTTTCTCTCATTAACCACGCCCCCCTCCTTTCTTTCTTTCTTTCTGTCTTTCTGTCTTTCTTTCTTTCTGTCTTTCTGTCTTTCTTTCTTTCTGTCTTTCTGTCTGTCTTTCTTTCTTTTCTTTTCTTTTCTTTTTGTCTTTCTTTCTTTCTTTCTTTTCTTTTCTGTCTGTCTGTCTTTCTTTCTGTCTTTCTTTTCTTTTCTTTCTGTCTGTCTTTCTTTCTGTCTTTCTTTCTGTCTTTCTTTTCTTTCTGTCTGTCTTTCTTTCTTTTCTTTTATTTTCTGTCTGTCTGTCTTTCTTTCTGTCTGTCTTTCTTTCTGTCTGTCTTTCTTTCTGTCTTTCTTTTCTTTCTGTCTGTCTGTCTTTCTTTCTTTTCTTTTCTGTCTGTCTGTCTTTCTTTCTTTTCTTTTCTGTCTGTCTGTCTGTCTTTCTTTCTGTCTTTCTTTTCTTTTCTTTCTGTCTGTCTTTCTTTCTGTCTTTCTTTTCTTTTCTTTCTGTCTGTCTTTCTTTCTGTCTTTCTTTTCTTTCTGTCTTTCTTGTATATTTTAAGGCAGGCACTTTGTAGGATTTGATGAGGGCAGACCCTTTTTATACTGAAGACCAGTGGTCCAAATATGTTCCTGTGAAAGAAAATGAGGTTTGGGTGATGGACTGGGAATCATTTTTCAATGAATTTGTGAAGACAGCCTTATCTCCTATTCCATGTGCTGTGGTAATGAACTATATTTTAATTAGGGATTATAAAAGTTTCATTACAACTAAGTATTTTTCTTTTTAACGATATTTAAGAAAATCGCTGTGTTTTTAAGTATACAGACAGCATACACAACAATCTCTCTGCCTGTAATGGCGTTGACCCTACCACATGCTTCACACACATTATGGCTAATCTTAATAACTAGCCGGTATACTTCAGGATTAAAGGAATGAACAGGAGATACCAAGCAAAATCTACGCAAATGTGAGAAATTTTGAACTCTAAGCCGGAATCCTCACTGTGAAAGGAGACCATAATTCCCACTAATGCTGGGAGCTCATGGCTTAAGTGCAACCTAGGTCCATAGGAGTTTAAATGGCTCCATGATCATGGTCATCCGTTAAGTTATTTTTTTTATATTTATTTTTGCAAGATTGGAAAGGATTCTGTTAATGTATGAAAAAGAATATTGAGTTTGTACAGACAACATTACTGTCTCTAAATGCATTGGTTGCTCACCCTTCCTAGAGTTGTGCACCTTGGCAGTGGTGAGGCTGACACCTCAAGCCTGCAAATTGTATGCCTGTCTGGTTCTCGCTGAACCCTGTTTGAAATCTCTCCCATGTACCAGGAACTATTGAGATACGTAATTTACTGCGTCCGCGGAATTCGGAATTCAGAGCTGTCAGCCATAAGGACATGCTACCAAACAGACAACCTAGTAATCAACTCCGCGTTCCTAGAGGAATGGAAGCTTGTGATAACCTGATGAGCACTGAGACATTTCCCAAATCACCGATACATTGGAAATAAATGAACGGACAGCGTGGCTATGTAGCTGTTTATACATTTGCTTTTTTTTTTTCACAAGGCTGCATTAATGGAATTCTGTCTCTCTTTGGTTTCGGCACTGTGAACCAGGCTTTAAATATTCACTGAAGACTTCCTTTTCTGAGGGTACAATTATTTTTCTTAAGGGTTCCAACTGTACCTTCAGGCAACTCTAAATATGTACTGGTTTTTAATTTGATTGGTTTAAGATGTTCTACAGGAAAGAGTCACATGACTTCCTCGTACAAAATGGACCTGCTTTGTGATTGGAGCCCCTCAAAGCATTAATTACCATGGGAAAGTCAATGACTGAGAAATGTTTGAGTCCTAATCCAACAGATGTGTTTTCGAGAAGTTGCTACTATAAATACATATTTAATTCTAAGTTTCTATGGCAGCACATCCAAAACAATAATAAGCTGTCAGTCTCAGCACTGCTGAGGCTTCACGTAGTCCTCTGCCATTAAAATTAATGAGCTGAGGACAGGAAATTTTTGAATGAAGTGTAGGGCCCTGAAGCTAGGGCCAGTGGGTATACTGAGCGGGATTAGATAACTTAGAGCTGAAGCACATACATGCTGGAAAGCTGTCTTCAGGGTCTAGATGGCATCTAATGATCTTGGCCCATTCTGAAATATTGCTTTCTCCTTGTGGGATGGTTTAAAGTGGTAGTAAGACGCCCCCCCCAAAAAAAAAAAAACTAGGTCCCCATGCAGGTCTAAGCTATAAGGTGCTAGTATGCACCACATACTGGCACATTATAGCTCACTTACCTACACACGGAGCCCTCTAGCGCAGCACTGTCCTAGTTCCCCCTTCCATCTTCACCCAGTCTTCCTTCTAAGTTCACAGGCTCTGTCCATCTGAGTGTTTGGGGCCACAATGACGTCACTCCCACGTTTTTGCGCCAAAGTTCTGGCTGTGGCAAGGTGCTGTGCATTTAACAGTGTGGCTTGAATGCAGATCGTCAGGTACGTTATCGGCTATTGCCGATGTGAATATCTTCTGAACGATGCATGTTTAGTAGAGATCCATTGTACGTACAGATAAGCTTGACTGTAAATTAAAATAGGGCCTTTACTACCACTTTAAGTGTTGGGCAGAGCTCTTCTGCATGTAGTGCTTGTGTGTATGAGCCCTAAAGAGCATAAAAGAGAAGTGTGGGTTTTAAAAAATATATATATTACCTAGATAGCTGCAGCATCAATCTGATGCTTCAACTATCCCCTGTTGGTTCTACACCAAGAGTGATAAAACACCACTGATTGCTCAGTTCTTGGGTCCGCTCTGAGCAGAGCATGGTAACTGTCAAACACTGCTCTCTGGTCTCCCCTTCCAGCACTCACTGGAGCACCGCACTGTGGTGTGGGCAAGAATGGCTGCCTCGGGCTCTCAGCGACACCTCGAGAGAGCTGGCAGCTTGCTGATCTAGCTGCCAGTCAGGCATCTAAGTGGATCCTGACATCATTGTCGAGATCAATGCAGAGCCTGGACTGGCTTTGTGATGTCAGTCAACAGCAGGCTTTAGCTTGCTGATGGCTAAATCTGGATCACAGGAGTGGAAAACCAAGTGCACTCCTGTCACCCATTGTAAAGGTATGGTCGAATGAGCTTTGGCCATACCACTTCTTTAAATATTTTCTGAAGATGGCCTTAGATATGCCATACAGTAGTTTTAAAACCTGTACTGTCCTGCTAATGGTCTTTTCTAATAATGATTGGCCATATAATAAGTATCAATATAGATCAATGATGAGCAGTGGCCCATGGCAAACAACCACTTTTCCTTAGAGGCTACAAAAAAAATTCAAACCTTATTGGCTACTATAGATGACAGCACATCATACATCTTTG
This sequence comes from Lithobates septentrionalis, assembly GCA_037952835.1. Taxonomy (NCBI): domain Eukaryota; kingdom Metazoa; phylum Chordata; class Amphibia; order Anura; family Ranidae; genus Lithobates; species Lithobates septentrionalis. Next base: position 12,445 of record JBBDGP010000178.1, read on the forward strand.
CATCGTATAGTCTCCATATGACCGATACCACCATATTACAGTTGTTCGTGTTCCAGTGTGATATATTAAAGGGGAATCTGTCATAGGAGAAATATGTAGGCTGCCATTGACCTCTTCCTCAAAAAATGCTAATTGCTTGGTTATTATATTAATGATATGGCTTTTTTTTCTTTTTTCTGCGACCATCAGAAAGTATTGAAGACCCAGAGCAAAGACATTTGACTGTCTTCCAATGCATATGCCAAAATGCTTTTTCTGGGTCTATGACAATCTGCATTTTCAGAAGGCTATCCACCACCATATTTTAATCATGACTGGTATACTTTAAATGAATGGTAAAATTTGGTCTGTTTGTCTTCCTCCAGCATTTGATATATAAGGTCTGTTGCTCTGTAAATGACCTTTTTCATTCCACTAACTAGACTTCCAATACATTGCAGTTCTGTAAATAGTATATATTGGTTACGAAAGATGTAATTAAAGGCTATTTGGGGTGATTAATGTTAGTTTATTTACTAGGTAATTGATTTAGAGGTCACAGCAAGGGCATGCCCTTTGAGGGTTGTAATAATGCATATAAATCTCAGCGTATGTATGTACAAGCACTCAATTTGTGCCCAATCAGAAAAATTGCTTTTGATGGAACTATTTAGCTAAAGAATTTTTTAAGAAAAAAAAATGGAAGCATCCCAAATTCAAATTGGTTTGCCTTGGCACAGTTGAAAACCACACTATTATATTTCGCAAAACAAAGCGGACACATAGGGGTTGAATTAAAAATGTTTACACAATATTCACCCAATTGTCTCATTGGATATCTAGTTGGATACAAATGGGAAATCTATGAACCCTAAGTAAATTTGTGTGAAAGCATTTATAAATAGACCTGATAGTGTGTTGAAGCTACACAACTACGCCATTTAAATGGCAGCATGTGTTTTGCAGCTCATACAAACATCTATAAATACAACACGAGATTGTGCCATTCAATATAAAGGCATGCTCAAACTGCTATATTATGCATACTGTTCCCAAGTGGCTAAAACAATTGCATGCTTTCTTTTGAGCAAAATGAGTATTTTTAGTGCTCATAGATATACAGGAGCCAAGGCTGGATTTCTGCATAGCCAGCGTAGGCCATGGCCTAGGGCAGCAGGATTGCCAGGGGTGGCATACATCATTTTGACAAGTGCATAATGCATTCCCATGTTTAATGAGGAGATCCAGACTATGGCCATGCGATCTGGTTGCAACCTCTCTGTTGCTGTCTTTGCCCAGTTTGAGCAAATACAAAATTCCACCAACAAAAATACACAGTTTGCCATACTCTTCTAGTCATTGTTTCTAGGTGTACAGAGCTAGGATGGGAGTGCTGTCTCTTCAACCTTTTGCCTGAGCTTCCTCAACCGGTTTGGGTAGGATATTGGGTAGGGCAGTGGTTCCCAACTTCATTCCTCAAGTACCCATGTACGTACCTCAAGTAGGTCATGAGGGCTTAGCTAATGGCTTTTCTGGAGTAGTTCAAATTTGCATATCAATATGAGCAATTTTTAGTTTATTTAGACTGCACGGTTTGTAAAAGCGGAAATCCATTAAAAACGGTAGTGAATTATGTAGGAACCACTATAAGTGAATTTTAACGAATGGAAAGGTTCACTTTAGGAATGTTTTATTTCTATTATGAAGTCTATTGTGGTAAACAATTGCTGAATCGTGTACACAGTAGGGTGCTTAGCTTGCATTTTTGTTAAGTGCTGTCTAGGGTTAACATATGTCACAATTACATGCTAGAGTGTTCACGTTCATTAAACATGTATGCCTCATATTTGGGCTATTAGGACCTAAGTAAAGGTTAGACCTCAGAATTTATTTTCTCGATATATGTTGCATAGCTTTGGCATCCATCACAATTTTCAGCCAGGAAAAGTAGCTGCAGTATAAGAAAGGAACAATAAAACCATTATGATTGGTCAAAGAGGCACTGGTACTCTGGCCACATAGGGCATAGCTGCCAACTGTCCCGGATTTGCCGGGACAGTCCAGTATCTCTATCCTGATGATGCTGTGTCTAGCGATGATAGCATTGCCCTTATTTGAGTTAGTGAGTATGCACAGTGCCAACAAAAAAAAATTGTAAAAAATGCTATTAGCTGAAGGGACCATGGTCATGAGTGGATGGGTACCTCATAATTAAGGATGGCACCGTCCAGAAAGAGGGTGTGATTGGGGAAGCACCCAGAAAGTGAGTGTGATCTCATTAGAGAGGTGGTTGTTATCAAGTGTGGGCTGTGGGGTGAGGGTGACAGTGTCCTGGGGCAAAGATGTTGGTAAGTGTGGTTGGGCAAAATGACAATGTCTGTGCAAAGGGGCCTCCTGACCCACCGGCACTTTGCCAGCATTCCTCTGCCTGTAAAAATACCCGATGCTTCCAGGTATAGGGGGGGGGGGGGGGATGTGATCTCCTGCCATGTGACAGTGCTCAAGTCTAGCAATCAACCAAAATAAAGGGTGACCAGGAAATATACATAACTGTATGTAGTCCTTGTAATCATCAGAAACCCTGCTCTGAGAAATACCATGCAGCATTGCTGGGGTGCATGTATGTATATATGTAAATATATCCCTATTATTATATTGCTTCCGGCTGTCCCACAGTCAAAGGGTCTGCGTCTCTTTTGGAACCAATTATAAGATATAGCGCCAGCACACCGTGGATCTCCAAAAAAATTGTCCAAGCAATTTATTGAAATGATCACAGCACAGCATAAAGTAGGGATGTTTCGGAGATGCGCAGGACCTCTTCTTCAGACATGTCACATGCTTGAAGAAGGGGTCCTGCATGGCTTTAAAACTTTTCTACTTTATGCTGTCATGCGATCATTTAAAAAGAAACTCTTTGGACACTATTTTGGAGATCCTTGGTGTCCTGGCGACCAGGAATTCCAGGTGGCAAACCTGGAGTGTCCAGAGGTCAGTGGGATGTAGGGCAGTGTCCAGAGGTCATTGGGATGTAGGGCAGTGTCCAGAGGTCATTGGGATGTAGGGCAGTGTCCAGAGGTCAGTGGGATGTAGGGCAGTGTCCAGAGGTCAGTGGGATGTAGGGCAGTGTCCAGAGGTCAGTGGGATGTAGGGCAGTGTCCAGAGGTCAGTGGGATGTAGGGCAGTGTCCAGAGGTCCGTGGGATGTAGGGCAGTGTCCAGAGGTCCGTGGGATGTAGGGCAGTGTCCAGAGGTCCGTGGGATGTAGGGCAGTGTCCAGAGGTCAGTGGGATGTAGGGCAGTGTCCAGAGGCCTGTGGGATGTAGGGCAGTGTCCAGAGGTCTGTGGGATGTAGGGCAGTGTCCAGAGGTCTGTGGGATGTAGGGCAGTGTCCAGAGGTCTGTGGGATGTAGGGCAGTGTCCAGAGGTCTGTAGGATGTAGGGCAGTGTCCAGAGGTCTGTAGGATGTAGGGCAGTGTCCAGAGGTCTGTAGGATGTAGGGCAGTGTCCAGAGGTCTGTAGGATGTAGGGCAGTGTCCAGAGGTCTGTAGGATGTAGGGCAGTGTCCAGAGGTCTGTAGGATGTAGGGCAGTGTCCAGAGGTCTGTAGGATGTAGGGCAGTGTCCAGAGGTCTGTAGGATGTAGGGCAGTGTCCAGAGGTCTGTAGGATGTAGGGCAGTGTCCAGAGGTCTGTAGGATGTAGGGCAGTGTCCAGAGGTCTGTAGGATGTAGGGCAGTGTCCAGAGGTCTGTAGGATGTAGGGCAGTGTCCAGAGGTCTGTAGGATGTAGGGCAGTGTCCAGAGGTCTGTAGGATGTAGGGCAGTGTCCAGAGGTCTGTAGGATGTAGGGCAGTGTCCAGAGGTCTGTAGGATGTAGGGCAGTGTCCAGAGGTCTGTAGGATGTAGGGCAGTGTCCAGAGGTCAGTAGTAGATAGGTCAGTAGTAGGCAGTGCACAGAGGTCAGTAGTAGGCAGTGTACAGAGGTCAGTAGTAGATAGGTCAGTAGTAGGCAGTGTACAGAGGTCAGTAGTAGGCAGGGTAGTGTACAGAGGTCAACAGTATGTAGGCGGGGTAGTGTACAGAGGTCAACAGTATGTAGGCGGGGTAGTGTACAGAGGTCAGTAGTAGGCAGGGTAGTGTACAGAGGTCAGTAGGATGTAGGGCAGTGTCCAGAGGTCTGTAGGATGTAGGGCAGTGTCCAGAGGTCTGTAGGATGTAGGGCAGTGTCCAGAGGTCTGTAGGATGTAGGGCAGTGTCCAGAGGTCTGTAGGATGTAGGGCAGTGTCCAGAGGTCTGTAGGATGTAGGGCAGTGTCCAGAGGTCTGTAGGATGTAGGGCAGTGTCCAGAGGTCTGTAGGATGTAGGGCAGTGTCCAGAGGTCTGTAGGATGTAGGGCAGTGTCCAGAGGTCTGTAGGATGTAGGGCAGTGTCCAGAGGTCTGTAGGATGTAGGGCAGTGTCCAGAGGTCTGTAGGATGTAGGGCAGTGTCCAGAGGTCTGTAGGATGTAGGGCAGTGTCCAGAGGTCTGTAGGATGTAGGGCAGTGTCCAGAGGTCTGTAGGATGTAGGGCAGTGTCCAGAGGTCTGTAGGATGTAGGGCAGTGTCCAGAGGTCTGTAGGATGTAGGGCAGTGTCCAGAGGTCTGTAGGATGTAGGGCAGTGTCCAGAGGTCAGTAGTAGATAGGTCAGTAGTAGGCAGTGTACAGAGGTCAGTAGTAGATAGGTCAGTAGTAGGCAGTGTACAGAGGTCAGTAGTAGGCAGGGTAGTGTACAGAGGTCAACAGTATGTAGGCGGGGTAGTGTACAGAGGTCAACAGTATGTAGGCGGGGTAGTGTACAGAGGTCAGTAGTAGGCAGGGTAGTGTACAGAGGTCACTAGTATATAGGGTAGTGTACAGAGGTCACTAGTATATAGGGTAGTGTACAGAGGTCAGTAGGATGTAGGGCAGTGTTCAGAGGTCAGTAGGATGTAGGGCAGTGTCCAGAGGTCATTACTAGATAGGTCAGTAGTAGGCAGGATAGTGTACAGAGGTCAGTAGTAGGCAGGGTAGTGTACAGAGGTCAGTAGTAGGCAGGGTAGTGTACAGAGGTCAGTAGTAGGCAGGGTAGTGTACAGAGGTCAGTAGTAGGCAGGGTAGTGTACAGAGGTCAGTAGTAGGCAGGGTAGTGTACAGAGGTCAGTAGTAGGCAGGGTAGTGTACAGAGGTCAGCAGTAGGCAGGGTAGTGTACAGAGGTCAGCAGTAGGCAGGGTAATGTACAGAGGTCAGTAGTATGTAGGGCAGTGTACAGAGGTCAGTAGTATGTAGGGCAGTGTACAGAGGTCAGTAGTAGGCAGGGCATTGTACAGAGGTCACTAGAATGTACGGTAGGGGTCGGGAGGGCATGATACAGAGGGGTCAGGAGGGCAAGCTATAAGGGGGGGGTTTGGGGGCACAGTACGGGGGGAGGGCAGGAGAGTATGGTGCAGTGGCGCTGATCCCTGCTGGTGTCACAACAGCAATCCTCTCTCACCTTCTCATCTTGGATCAAGGAGGAGAGCCGGTGCCGAGGGGCGTGCAATTTTAAGCGCTCGGGCCTGTTCAGAGAAGAGCCTGAACCCGCCCGAGCTATTCCGGAGGCTTTCCCCGCCCTGCAGCCGCACGTATGCAAGGGGCAGGGACTGCCTCTGCAGACTGGAATTGGAACTCGCCGCTCCGGAGCAAGGACCAGGTCGCAACGGGGGGGGGGAGTCTTCACGGTCTACCTGTCACCTGTCGGCGGTCGATGGGTAGCCCACGATTGACGGGTTGCACACCTGGGGGCTACATACACAAGAACTATGACCAAGCAAACACTCTCATCGGCTCAAATTTTATATTGGTTATACAGTAAACATAATTTTACGAACAACAGGAAGCTCATTTTTGGCTCGCTCTTCTTATATAAGCTCAATTGGCACAGCACGCCAAGCTTTGAGATTTAATAGTTCATTTAGTTTATAAGTATAACAGTATTATGGTCCATAATAATATGTAAAAATCTAGTTTAGTTCATATATAGAAGGATAAAATATATATGATTTATCAGTATTGTATGATTTAAAGTATAATCTAACAAGGCAAAAGTTTTTATAGTTTTAGATAGAATGGAGAGGGATAAGAATACCAGTTTTTGTTGCTGTGTATGTCCCCATTAGGGTTTGTCATTTTTACAGTTATCAGCAAAAGTTAAAGTAACGGAACATCCTAAATTTGTGGTTGTCCCCAGAACAGGAATAGAGGGGAAATCTTCCAGTGGGGATACAAGTTTTGGTGACAAGAGATTCCCCTTATTTGGAAGGATTTCATTTTACTTCCTGATATGGTTATGGGACAGGAAGTGAAGGAAAATCCCCCCAATGGAACACAGGTGAAAAAAAAGCTTGACATGAGTTATAACCCTTCCTTACGCTATTGAAAATTAAGAAAAGAAAAGTTTTGCCTTTTAGTTCTGCTTTAACATGAAATCGAATTCTTTAACATGCCGTGTGTGTGTGTGATTGCACTAAACCAATAGTAAGTGAAAACTGAGTCTGATGGATCTACTGTAAAGTAATTTTTGCCTTAGGTCAACTTTCAGACGGAGAGGAATCAATCATCAAGCGGATCCCCCTGCTCAGCGAGGGGGGGGGGGAGCGAATGCATGTCCATTTCCATCCAATTGTCATCCAATCCGATCCGCCGGATGGATGGCGAACGTATCCCCATCTTTCTGTTTTTAGCAGACCGGACCGGATGCCGGTGGGTGATAGCGATCACATGTCTGCTGACATCCTCTGTCCTATAGAGAACAATGGGTGGTCTGATCGCGTCCACCTAAAAAAAACGGACAGGCGAACCCGATAGGTCCACTGGTGTGATAGGAGCCTAAAGAAGCAAATCCATGGTTAAAATACCCTGTTCTGGTCCTAGGCTGCCACCTCTCTGATAATGACAAAGGAAATGCTTGCCAGATGATTAATTCTTGGATGTGTAGGAGAGCCTGATGCCAAACTTCATCTCGCTTGAAGGACTTTTGGGAACATTTCATGGTTAAAAGCATCATATACAGCCAACACGTTTTAGGGGAAGAAGTTTCCCCCTTCTTCAGGGTTTGAGCAGTCAATGTTAATAAAATTACGCTGCCTTTAGTGCCGTCAAGAGGCGTCAGTCTTCATCAAGCCTCAACTTCGGTCCTCTAGTGCATTCTGTGAAGATTTTATTTACACTGACTGGTCAAGCCCTGAAAAAGGGAGAGGCTTTTCCCTCTAAACATGTTGGATGCTTTTAACTATTAAAGGTTCCATAAAGACCATTAAGTGAAATAAACTTTTTGTACCAGGTGCTGCTCAGTACACATCCAAGAATTCTTCTCTATGTAACACGGGAGCGAAGGAAAATGAAAGTGTTTGTAATAGCCGCCAGTGAATTTCTTGCTGGCATGTGGAGAAAATTGGATTTAGGAATTTTTATGTATCGGGCCCGGAGCTCAACTGTCTTGCAATTTTTTTTAAAACTGTCACTACCCATGCTTGCTGTATTGAAAAGGGTTAATTAGGGTAATGAACGGACAGATAAATATGCAGAATTTACACACATCATAGCTCAGACAGATTCTGTTATCAGAGGCATTTTATTACCGCTCTTCTTTCCTCAATTTGATTTATACAGTCGGTAAGCATGTCGTAAAAATTTACACATGTAATAAGCGCCATCCATCTCTCGGATGCAGTAATTAGCCGAAGTTCCCAAACTACGGAGGAGCACAGAATTTGGATTGTCACCTCCGACTATTCCACTGACAACCACGCTACAAGACATGGAAGGAAAAATTGTACATGAAAGCCAGAAGAGGTGGGAGAAAAAAAAGGATAGCGTCTACATATGTGTTACAAACCGGTAAATTAAATTTCACGCAGGTCAGTGGGTTAATGCAGAAGAATTTATCTTTTTCTTTTCTCGGCAAATGCATCCTTTGCTAAATCGTTGCTGGCGGTAGCGCTTTGCTATTTGTTCTTGCTGTTTACGGTAAATATGATTACTTCAGCTCTATTTTAATATTTGTATTAATTATTCAGGGCGGCATTGCAGATATAAGTCGAATTGTTTGCCTTGACCTGAAAACACGAGTGCTGCATTGTGCGTCAGGGCTTAACAATTCTCTGAGGAGCAAGATGGGATTCTGGGAGTAATTTTGTGGTAGAGTAGGGACATCTTTGACTGGTATATGTACCAGAATCCTTTGCAAATGGCAATTTGCTGAGTAAAAGAGAGGCATGCCTTTCACATTTAAATTCAGTTTTCTTTGTTTGTAACTGTATCACTTTACTTGTAATTGGGCCATTTTGTTTGTAAGTTTGAATGATTTGTTCTGCGTAAAAAAAAAAAAAAAAAAAAAAACTCATTATAAAACTCAATAAATAAAATGTGTTTAAAAATAAAAATTCAGTTTTCTGTAAATTGGCATGCTTTCTAAGTTGAACAATTCCGGAATATTTAAAAAGCCGCAAACTAATAGAAACTCAGAAGCCCAGTCAAGTTTCATACAGCAAAGGCGATAAGCAAAACTAAAGGATGAGTGCATAATTAGACCCAAAAAATATATTTTCCCTCCTGGCCGCCTATTATTTTTGAGTAAAAAATACTCTCGTTCTGACGCAGAAGTCTCTGTAAGCTGCCCAACAAGACAGCTATTGGATTTTCATAGAACGTTGAGTGTGGAGAAGTCCTCTTCAGCTTGGCGCATGCACCCTGCAGCCTAGTAGGCTATAATAATTCCCATCAACAAAATCTAATTACAGCCTATGGGGCTACAGGGTGCTTGAGCCAAGTTGCAGTGGACATCTCAGGGGTTCAAATTAAGAACTAAATTTGCCTTGGGTGCACCTTGTGCTATATTCTATTTGTAAAATAAAAACTTCATACAAATACTATAAAACCTTGATCTACAAATATGTAAACAATAAAACATAATTTTAAAATTGTAGTTTCCCTTTCAGTGCTCCATAAACTGATTCCTCGGGTATCATACCATAGAGCACCCTGTACTGAGAAATTAGGCACAAAAAGGCTGAGCCCACCTAATCCAGATTTTAAGGCTGCATTCATACTTGAGCTTGAGGTTCTTAAAATGCTTTTGGACCATTTTTTATGATTGTTTGCACACGTTCTCAGACATTTTCAGGCTTGAGCATTTTTTTGTTTTAGCCAGTGGAAAGCTAGTTACTAGAAGGAGATGCATGAAATAGCGTAAACAATGAGCGTAATGTATTTTTCAGGTGCTCCCATAGAAGTGTATAGGTACCAAAAACACAACTCTGCACTAAAGACGCTCATGTACTTTTTTAAGTTTCAAGAGACACGATGCTCAGGTGTAAATGGGCACCGTTAAAGATAATGGAAATCTTGAAAGGCTTCGGGAAATGTACTTCAAATTGCCCAGATATGAACTGGACCTAATTTGTCTGGATGTTGCTTCATAGAGGATGAATAAGACAGAAACTAGGCAAATGGGACCCCTTTGCACCAATACCTTTGCATTACATTGATAAGGATTATAATAAGTACAGAGAAGCTTCCCTACTTAAATTGCCTGTACTGGCGTGAAGAGCATCACAAACCTACTGCCGGCAAGTCCACCCACCCTTGTTAAGTTAGAGGCAAGTGCACAGCTTTGACTTATCCCCTAATTTACTTTAGGAGCATGAAGATTGTCGCTGCCCTCCCTGGGCATCCCACCCACCAGGTCCCAGGTCCCTACCTAAGCTGCCTTTTGGATGATCTGGCTCTTTGTCAGCTTAACGTTTTCTATTCAGCATGATCTTTATCCATCCTTGGGTATGCTCCCAGTTCATAAGGGAAAGCAAAAACATCTCATAGAGCATTATGTAAATTTCCCAGATGTTTCACCTAGCTTCTCTCATTATTATATATTCTGGTATTGTGAGCTTTTAAAAGTAAGAAGAACCTGACATTAGTGTGGTACTGGTATTAATGCCTTCTCATCTCGCTGTGATTAAATGTTTATGCTTCCTGAGTGTTTTCAATGTCCTCTCGTAGCACATCTATATTATGCATTCCATGGGGAGAGCCATTGTTGTTCTGATATCACACCTGGCATTCCTGCTGTGTCTCGAGACAGTTGTTACAACTGCCTGAGTATACTAAAACAAGATAGTATAGATCAGTTTTAACATCTAAATTTTTACTTATTACTAAGGTAGTGGCTGTACAGTACACCTGCACTCACTGGTGGCGGCATTTTGTATGCTGCTCTATGGTTCAGTGACCCATCCTTTGCTAATGCTAGTGGCTCCTAATGAAATTAGAAGCTGCATTCTTAGAAATATTGATTGATCTCATGAAAAGACAGCATCTGCTCCGCAAGAGGTGACTGCAGAGGGATAAATGCTATTAGTTCAACTATGGCCTTCAGAGATCCAGTGAAAAGTTGGCCATTAGGATTCATTGCAAATACAGCACAATAGTGTTAAATCCTGACTCCAGGCAAAAGAGTAATGCCCCGTACACACGGTCGGATTTTCCGATGGAAAATGTCCGATCGGAGCGTGTTGTTGGAAATTCCTACCATGTGTGGGCTCCATCGGACATTTTCCATCGGATTTTCCGACACACAAAGTTGGAGAGCAGGAGATAAAATTTTCCGACAACAAAATCCGTTGTCGGAAATTCCGATCGTGTGTACACAAATCCGACGGACAAAGTGCCACGCATGCTCAGAATAAATAAAGAGATGAAAGCTATTGGCCACTGCCCCATTTATAGTCCCGACGTACGTGTTTTACGTCACCGCGTTTAGAACGATCGGATTTTCCGACAACTTTTTGCGACCGTGCGTAGACAAAACAAGTTTGAGCCAACATCCGTCGGAAAAAATCCTAGGATTTTGTTGTCGGAATGTCCGAACAAAGTCTGACCGTGTGTACGCCCTATTAGAATGAAAGATGCAGAAGAGACAGGTGGGCAAAAAGTTAAAATTATGGAAGGTTTTTGTTTGTGTCTGATTCCCCCCCCCCATGCTGTAGAACTCATACAATAGATGAGTTCTACAGCATGGGGGGGGGGGGGAGATCAGAAGAACTCATACAATAGATTTGGCACCCACCATAATTCGTGTCCCCCAGTTAATTTGAGTAACATGGGCCAAGTAGCATTTCTACCACTTGGCACCCATCATTGGTGTCCCCCAATTACTTTGAGGAAGCCAAGCCAAGCAGGATTTACACCACTTGGCTTATGTCCCTGGGACCTTTAGTACTTAAGACATGTCACTGTTTTCAGAATAAGAAAGCCAAAACTATGGAGTCTATATTTTTCCCATTCAACAATTTTATCTGTAAAACTCAAAGTCTTGTTTATGTCATCTCTTGTTGAGTGTAGAATGTATGGTTATACTGCTATGAATCAGAATTGCAGAGCATTCTTGTGTAGGCCAGAACCCCGATGAGATAGTCCAAGGCGTCCAGACATCTTAGAAAGATTCACGGTAGGATTAGAAAGTATTATTCGTTTCATGCCATTGAAAATGTGAGTTGCTTGAAGCAAAGGGGAGTAGGGGAGGGGTTGTCTTTGGCAAGGTCCTGTGGATTTTCAGACTTAAAACTCAAACATCGTTGGGTCTCCATCCATAAATAGGACCTTGACCTGCGCATATATTGTTTTGCCTTTTTTTTCTTTTGGTGAATGTTGTTGTGTGTAAGTAGATATTGAGAATATGGAGGTATGATTCTTTACAGATTCATGGACTTTTGTGCACTTGTTAGTATTGTTTATGAATACATTCAATTATTATGTGGTTAATGTGTATTTTATAATGTAACCTTCTTTCTTAGCAGACTTTATGTCCTTTCCTTTGGATATGATTGTCTCCTAAAGGGTGTTTAACAATAAGTTGTTTTACCTATATTCAGGTCTAGGCTGGCCAAAGCACATAAGCATAAGTTTTATCCTGTAGACAATAAATGGCTTCCTTGTTTTTGGATATTGTGCTGCCATTTTGGACTTTGGTTTTCACCAGGACAGGAAGACGCACCCATTAATAAAAGCCCTTTCAGAAGTTCTAACCCTTCCCTGCTCCAATAAAAATCTGTATTTGTCTTTATCTATGTCCCACTTTGGGAGATTTCTTATTTCCTGCCCTGACAGGAAGTGAGGGGTTATTTCCCCAATAGGAATGCATACAGCAAATAGTTTTGGTTGCATTTAGGCAACCATCCCAAACCATAAATGATGAAATTGATCTCCACACTTTTTAATATGTAGAGAAAGATTAACCAAGGGGGGATCTTCCCCCTTTGCCACTTCTCATCTGTTGACAATAATCACAGGATCCCTTGCTGGTGTATTCAACAGAAACAGTTTAGCACATCTCCCTAGAGCCAAACATTTACTGCAACACTTTAAACTTTACAATTGTCACATCGTATTGCTGTAACTATTTGGCTAGGCTAGAGCAGAGGTGACACGTTTTATGGGCCAGGCATTTAACTATGCTTTTTTTTTTTCGACAAAGCTTTATTGTTGAACTTGTGGAATGACACAACACAGTAAAACACAAGGTAAAAGCTTGCAGCTACTTTAAGCAGAGACATTAAACAAACAGTCCTGTGTGAAGATAATGCTAATAAGGCGAGCAGTCCCTTAAGCGACCGCCTTGAGTGATGACTAATTATTTTCCTACTCTTCGACGGAGTCCTTTGTATTCATCATCAGGGTCGTTCTGTCTCTTATCAGCTATTACTGTCAGCAGAGATTTGTAAAAAAAAAAGTATGGGGCATGGCTCTGGGGAAGTACTTGGTACATGCCAACACTTGCCATTGTCTTAATGAATCTTAAACATATGTAGAAGGAAACCATAATCATATTTCACAAGGAAGACGGAAAGGAAAGGACCGCGGGTCTCTCATGGCCAGGTGATAAGTGTTGTGGTGTATCCTTTTTGACATAAACTAAGCCATACCCCCAACTACAAAAAGAAATAATACATCAAATTGAAGACAGATTTACACCTTTTATGTGGGCAGATTAGATTATTTCAAGTATATAATTAAATTGCTATAACCAGACAAAATGCTACTTTCAGTCTCGTCGCCGCCATCTTACCTAGTTTTTTTGACTTTCGATGTACCACTGTACAGAGAATATATTCCTGGGTCCTAATCAGTGGCGGCTGGTGGTTTTTCTTTTTGGGGGGGCCCGGCAAACAACCCTGCCGCCGGTGAAGTGGAACTAGCACAACCCCCCCTTCCCACAGCGCGGCACTAACACCACCAGCAAACCCCCCCACCAGCCGCTGTCCTTACCCTGGATGCAGGTGGCGAGAGCAGCGGTTGGAGCTGATGTGGCCATCTTCCAGCCCTGTCCTTAAGTGTGATGGGTTCCGGGAAAGCTGCTCCGGTGTCCTCTCCGATGCGTCGCCTCTCTGCTCCTTCCAGCGCTAGGCGTCCAATAGGATCGCCTAACGTTTTGGTCAATCGAGAGACGGGTTTCATACCTGCTTCTGGGAGGAGGATCGGTGTTGCAACAGCGAATATTTATTCGCTGTTGCAACAAACCTGCAACCCGAACCCACCCTATTTTAAAGCCTATTAGAGCCTCTGGCTCTAATCAGGTGCTTAAAAAAAACCCTGGCCGCTGTAATTCATGCACCCGGTGCCCTGAAAGGGGCCAGACACATGAATAGGGGGGCAGCCACGGCGGCTATGCATTAACCTATCCACTGCATATAGGAGGTGGCGAGGAGAGAGGAGGCGGTGCCCAGGCTCCCCTAATGAATGAGCCGCCACTGGTGCTAATAAAACCTATAAAAGCGTCTCACTAACCTGTCTGTGTTAACCGCTTGAGGACTGCCCACCCACAATGTACTGCGGGCGGGCGGCCCACACAGGCAAAGTGACATTCCCGTATATTGCTGCCTGCTTCTGGGTTTAGGGCGCGCACGTGGTTGTACAAAGCAGGAGTTTGTCAGCAAGTCCCAGCCAATGATTCGTGGCTGGGACCTGCTGATCGGCTGTTTCCAACCACAGCCCAGAGCCCTGTGTTGGCAATCAACACAGGACTCTGTACAGAGAGATAAGAAACAAAGAAATCTGTGGTTAGGCACACATTTAACCCCTTGATCACCCTAGATGTTAATCCCTTCCCAGCCAGTGTCATTAGTACAGTGACAGTGTATAGCATTATCACTGATCACTGTATTGGTCTCACTGGTGATGTAATTTAGCAGAATACATTCTGGCCAAAATATATGAAGAAATTTGATTTTCTTATTACATTTTTTTTTTTTTACTGTATTGGATATGTTTTATAGCAGAATGTAAGAAATATATTTATTTTTTCCCCAAAAATGTTTGGTCTTTTTTTTGTTTATATCACAAAATCTAAAAAATCCAGTGGTGATAAAATACCACCAAAAGAAAGATCTATTCGTGTGAAAAAAATTATACACATTTCATTATGGTACAGTGTTGCATGACCACACAATTACCAGCTAAAGTGGTGCAGGGCTTATTAGCCTGGCCTGGTCATGAAGGGGGTAATAACTTCGGAGCTGAAGTGGTTAAAGTGTCATTAAACCCAAATCATCACAAAATTTCAATGCATGCTATATTATGCTGTGTTCATACTCACTCATCCATTAGAGCAGTTGTTTTCTGTATTCTGCAAAAAAATCCTTGTTGATCCTGCTGTTCACTGTCCCTCCCTCCTTGTCTGTGTCCTTTTTTTTTTTATTACTCAATACTCAATTACTTTCGGTGGCTCTGACATTTGGCTTTATTCTCTTACAAATGCAGGGCATGACCTGGGAGTGTTCACTGCACTGTGCATGCACCCATACAGTATAGTACACAAAACAAACGCTCCTGGGCTCGAAAGGTTGCTGTGGGTAAACTTGAGAAGTGGGGGAACTCTTCACAAACCACACCACTGCATCGGGTGTGCTGTCACTCTCAAGAGGTCAGGGAGAACCCATGCATAATCTAAAGGAAAATAAGGACAGCAGGTGCACCAGCCTTGCGTATTGTAATATAGATCATTTTTATTGGATAAAATGTTATGCTTACAAACACAATGGTAAAATCAGGCACAAAATAAGTCCATCAAAGGCCCCGTCCTGAAAGGGTCCACCGACGCATTTCGAGGGTGTCCCTCTGAGGAAGACGCCCTCGAAACGCGTCAAGTCATTTTGGACTCTCATCATCCCACTTTGGTTCCACTGGCCAGTGGGGCCTTTGATGGACTCTGAGGGGTGTTTTAATAGATAATAATGGTAATAATAATTGGTAATGGGGTTAAAGTGGGTCTAAACCAGGGTTCTTCAAACTATGGCCCTCCAGTTGTTTAAGAACTACAATTCACATCATGCCTAGTCATGTCTGTGAATGCCAGAGTTTTACAATGCCTCATGGGATGTGTAGTTCCGTAACAGCTGGAGGGCCATAGTTTGAGGATCCCTGGTGTAAACCCTAACTAAGAAAAAATAATAATAATAATACATGTATATTAGGGTTTAAATACACTATAATCTCAAACTAACCCATTATTACTGACAATAATATTTATTTATTATTTTGTGCCTGATTTTATCATTGTGTTTGAGTATAACATTTTATCCAATAAATATGATCTCTGTCGCAAAGGTAATGCACAAGGCTGGTGCCCCCTCTGTCCTTATTTATCTTTAGACCCATACAGTATATGCAGAAAATAATACATAAGTATAGGGGTAGAGATTTTTTTGTATGTCCCCTCCATCCAAAAAAAAAAAAGGAACCTGCCTCGTGATTTTATATATATATTTTTTTGTTTTAGATTTGGAATTCCATTCCGCTTTAAAAAAAAAAGGCAATAACATGCAACATCAAAAGTCTATAGTTTCTTTTTAAGGCAGAATCTGTTACCGCTAAAGGTTTTTCTAGCTTCCAAGGGCGCATCAGTCTCCGTGTCAGCTTATAGCAATACCTATATTATGCAGTGCTTTCAGAGTGCTGGCAGGCAGGAAGTCTCCCATAGAAGTCAATTGATATGCACCTGCAGTGCCCAGCAGATCTAATTCTTAACACTGCATTGATCTGTGAACATTTAACTTTCTGCATAAAAGCTTTCTGCAGGTACACTGTACTCTACCGAAGCATTGCCAATGCCTCAGTCCTCCGATTGCAGGCCTACCTGGAAAGTCTATTACCCAGGCCAGATCGATAGAACTAGCCCCGCAGCATTACAATTTTCAAGCAGGCCTTTTTCGCAAGCAATGAATCTTCCCTACCGCACTCACCCGTAATAATAGGTAGACAGGTCTAATCAAATCCCGCTCAATAGATTGTCCCCTATACGCTCCGTTCTACAGACCGCCAGGCTGATCCAGTTGGGTTGGGCTGCTGTGATTGACAGGGGGGAGGAGTCAGGGGAGATGGTGTGGCTGGGTGTCTTTATGGTTGGGTGTCATTGATGGCCGTTTATCTAGTAAGGGTAGAAGTGCCCCCCGGCCTGTAACGGATAATGCTGTCATGTGTAATCCCTTCTATGCATGTATGCATTTCATTACAGATGATCATGGTTTAAGCCTCCAGTACTTAGCGGTGTGTTTATGATTCATGCAAGATTTATCTTCTTGATGGATTACATGAAAATGAGAAAAAAAAATCATAATCTCCTATAGCGGCTGTTTGCAGTCACATTTTTTTTATTTTAAAGTATAACATAAAACAGGGAGGAAAACCTAATGCTAACGTTTATGTGGACAAATAATGGAATAATAATGAGCCTGTAATATCCTGCATTTTTTCTTCCCGGTCTGAGTCAAACTCCAAGATGACCATTTATTGTCCAAATACAAGAGTCGTGTATTTTTCTGGAATCTTGGTGTACTTTGTGTATTTTTTCCAGATCTGTACAGTAATGCAATGTGAAACTTTCCCTCTGTATAAGGAAGAGTGAGCGCGAAAGGGTTAAGAGCTGCTAGCACCAAAAGATGACCAATCTCATAACACAATATACGCAGTAGTTCCACTGCACTATTGTGTATATTGTGATATTTTCCCTCTGTACAGGAACTTCCTGTATTGAAGACCAGTCACTTCTGCTCTCTCTCCTTGTGCAGAGGGACTGGTCTTGTCTCCGCCTCTTCCTGTCGTTTTCTGCAGAATGCCTGTAGTAGGTGTGGCCTGCTGGGCATCTCACATAGATTTAGATCCGCTTTGATCTCAAATTAACGCCATTTATTATTGACAATATTAATTATATTATTAATAATAATAATAAAAAGGTGTTAATTACCCTAATAATAACAATATTTTCTTGTTAAAAAAAATAATAACAATAATATTATTATAGTTTAGATCCACTTTAATCTCAAATGAACCCCATTATTTATTGACGATAATAATATTAATCATAATAATATAATAATATTAATCATAATAATAAATAATGATGTTAATTTGTGGTTAAAGTGTATCTAAACCCTAATTAGTAGTAGTAGTAGTAGTAATAAGAATAAAAAATTGGGCTAATTTGGGGTTAAAGTGGATCTATGCCCTAACTAGATGACCTATAGTTTCCAAGGCGTTGTTTATCATTGCAGTTTTTTTCCCCCTAGATTTCTAATAAAATATTTTCTTTTATCCTTTGATGCATCTCAGTGTTATACACTCTGAACCGCTCAAAAAAAAAAAAAAAAAACACCTGAAAAATGACCGAAAGCACTGAGGTCTAGTGAGAATAGAGCCTTGCGTGTTTCCTGCAAATTATCAGCTGGTAGTGTGCTCTATTCTTTAGCCGCGGGCATGTAGTCTTGGTTTACAAGCAAATGTTTTAGGAGGAATGTTCTGTTTTATGAAATGATTGTGCTACAGTGAAACTATATATTGGTTTTGGTCTAATTTTATTTTAATGTCATTGTTCATTCGTTGTTAAACCAATATTTTAAAACTGACAGATCTAATTTTTTTTTTTTTTGGATTGCTCTTTCAATGTGCTGTTCATAAAAAAAACCTTTCCTTGTCATGAAGTGTATCTCCACGCAGCATTGTGCACAGATTGACATATACGACTGGGATTGTCAGGCTTCAGATGAACACAGACACTACATAAACATCTATGAGAAGCTGGCATTCAGATACCAAACCATTAAATGATACCGACCGTATTAGTTTGATGAACAAAATATGACTGCCAGATCAACAGTAAAAATTCACAACCTCCCCAGATGTCATGAGTCCCGGTGTCGCTGGAACTGCCTGGTGTGCTTAGAAAATGGCGATATGAGCTTCCTTATTGGCGGTCTTTGAAGTTGAAACTAGAACTGACTGTGTTGATGGAGGAATGTAGCTATTTTCTTTCCTTCAACCCATTGGTTGAAGGAAAGACATTTGCTTGATGTATGGCCGGCTTTAGCCTAACTGCCCCAGATAGCCATGAAGAAACCCAGCAGGGGTTCTAACCCTTCCTCATTATTTCCACAGTTAATCCAAAATCTTCTTTTTTTTTTTTTATCGTAACATGAACACATTGCCATTAAAATGAGCTCTGGTCGGGGGACATATTGCCATTCAAAAGTACACAAAGAATCCAAACATAAAATTATACACAGCATTATGTATCTATTATGTATTATGTATGTGATAAATTTACATGGGATATAATTACCAATAAAGGGTTTAAATGAAAAGTCTCCTAAACAGAGTTCCTCTAAAATCGGTTGCATGATCCCAAGTGTTCTTTGGCCACTCACATTCCAAGGGGGATACCACATCACCCAATATGTCCCTTGGAATGCGAGTGGCCAAAGAACACTTGGGATCATCCACCAAATTTTAGAGGAACTCTGGTTAGGAGACTTTCCATTTATACCCTTTATTGGTAATTATATCCCATGTAAATTTATCATATACACATGAAAAACCCTTGTTGTTTAATATGTTGATAATTAAAATGCTAAAAATTAAAAAACTTTTTTAACAGCAAACCAATCCCCTGAGGAAGACCTTGACTATTCAGGTCGAAACGCGTCTGATTTTTCTATGCAACAGACATTTGATTCATAATGCTGTGAATAATTTTATGTTTGCATCCTTTGTGTACTTTTGAATGGCAATATATCCCCTGACCAGAGCTCATATTTTAATGGCAATGTGTTCATGTTACGATAACTTTTCAATAAGGAACCTTTTTTAACAATTTATTTCTTTAATCTACTAACCCTGCTGCGGAAAAACCCCACTGGGGAAACTGTCCCATATTAGAAGATTTTGGATTGACATACACTTTAACCACTTCCCGTCCAGCGATGTACCGGTACGTTGCTGGACCTTAGGTGGTTATACCGAGATGATGCCCGATACTTGTCTTTAGAGCCAGCGGTCGGCTCTCTTGTAATGCCAACCAGCTGCTCGGCTGCTATTACAAGCAGCGGGAGGGGAAGTGTCCCCTCTCCTGCGGCTCTCTTGGGCTCTGCTGTGCCACCGGGAGACCTGAGCGACCAACCTGCATATCTGCTGGCTGGACAGTCGAACAAAGCCAGGATCGGCTTTAATCGGCTGTTCGTTTTAGTAAACTGAAAGCGATGACATCACTTCCAGTTAAGTCGGAAACCATCGGCACCAGTTTTTGAAAATCAAAAGCATTCAGAAACACGGTGCTAAGGAGGGATTTGGGGTCTTGTAGACCTCAGATTTCTCCATAAAGAGTACCTGTCACATCCCTAATGCAGTCACAAGAATGTTTACATTCCTTGTGACAGCAATAAAAGTGATCAAAAAAATAAATAAAATGAAAGCAACAGTGTAAATATTTTTTTTTTTAAATAAATTAATAATTTTAATAATTCTAAAAGAAATAAAAAAAAGAAAAAATGTAATTCAATTTTTTTTTTACAAAACGCACACAAACAGCAATTGTGTCCCACACGTGTGAGGTATCGCCACATACATCAGATCACGGGCAGTTCTAGCACTAAACCTCCTCTGTAAATCTAAAGTGGTAACCTGTAAAGGCTTTTAAAGCGTCGCCTATAGATGGTAAAATTGACGTCGTTTGTCGCCGTTGCACGGGCATGCGCAATTTTAAAGAGTGAAATGTTTGGTATCTATTTACTCAGAGTAACTTCATCTTTTTATATTTTACAAAACAATTCGGTTATGTATTGTGTTTTTTTTTTTGCATTAAAATTCAAAAAAGTGTATTTTTTCCAAGAAAAAAGCGTTTGAAAAAGCGCTGCGCAATTATCATGTGACATTTGTGAAAATTGCAAAACCCACCAATTTAGGGCCTCTGCTTTAAAAAATATATACCGGTATATATAATGTTTGGGGTTCTAAGTAATTTTCTAGCACAAAATACTGATTTTTAGGCCCCTTTCACACGGGGCGGATCCGTCCGAGCAGAATCTGCCTGTTCAACTGGGGGGTGTCTCTCCGCTGATCCCCGCTGAGCAGGCGGATAACAGGTCCTGTCCTCTCTGCTATACAGAGCGAACAAGGATCGAGCCCACTCTACTCTGGATAAGTCTCTATGAGCTTGCCACATCTTACCACTGGGATTTTTGCCCATTCCTCCTTGCAAAACTGCTCCAGCTCCTTCAAGTTGCATGGTTTGGGCTTGTGAACAGCAATCTTTAAGTCTGACCACAGATTTTCTATTGGATTGAGGTCTGGGCTTTGACTAGGCCATTCCAACACATTTACATGTTTCCCCTTAAACCACTCAAGTGTTGCTTTAGCAGTGTGTTTGGGGTCATTGTCCTGCTGGAAGGTGAACCTCTGTCCTAGCCTCAAATCACAGAGAGTGGTACAGGTTTTGCTCAAGAATATCCCTGTATTTAGCACCGTTCATCTTTCCCTCAACTCTGACCAGTTTCCCAGTCCCGACTGCTGAAAAACATCCCCACAGCATGATGCTGCCACCACCATGTTTCACTGTGGGGATGGTGTTCTTTGGGTGATGCGATGTGTTGGGTTTGCGCCAGACATAGCGTTTTCTTTGATGGCCAAAAAGTTCAATTTTAGTCTCATCAGACCAGAGTACCTTCCTCCATACATTTTAAGAGTCTTGCACATGCCTTTTCCCAAACTCAAAACGTGCCATTTTGTTTTTTGCTGAAAGTAATGTCTTTCTTCTGGCCACTCTGCCATAAAGCCCAACTCTATGGAGCGTTCGGCTTATTGTCATCCTATGTACAGATACTCCAGTCTCTGCTGTGGAACTCTGCAGCTCCTCCAGGGTTACCTTAGGTCTCTGTGGTGCCTCTCTGATTAATGCCCTCCTTGCCCGGTCCGTGAGTTTTGGTGTGCGGCCGTCTCTTGGCAGGTTTGCTGTTGTGCCATGTTCTTTCCATTTGGTTATGATAGATTTGATGGTGCTCCTAGGGATCATCAAAGATTTGGATTTTTTTTATAACCTAACCCTGACTTGTGCTTCTCAACAACATTGTCCCTTACATGTTTGGAGAGTTCCTTGGTCTTCATGGCAGTGTTTGGTTAGTGGTGCCTCTTGCTTAGGTGTTGCAGCCTCTGGGGCCTTTCAAAAAAGGTGTGTCTATGTAATTACAGATCATGTGACACTTAGATTGCACACAGGTGGACATCATTTCACTAATTATGTGACTTCTGAAAGTAATTGGTTGCACCAGAGCTTTTTATGGGCTTCATAACAAAGGGGGTGAATACATACGCAAATGCCAATTATCATTTTTTTATTTCTAAAAAAAATAGTTTTATGTATATATTTTTCTAATTTTACTTCACCAACTTAGACTATTGTGTTCTAATCCATCACATACAATTCAGATTAAAAAAACATTGAACTAAAGGCTGTAATGTAACAAAATAGTTAAAAAGCCAAGGGGGTGAATACTTTTGCAAGGCACTGTAAGTAAACCATAGTACATTGTCTATAAAGTCAAGTGCAAGGGATATGAGACGATTATCTACCACACCTCCTGCATTGGATTCACACCTACTACCCCCCCCCCCCCCCCCCCCCCCGTTCCACTCAAAACAGACAAACCCCATTTGGTTGGTATGGTTTTTAT
The DNA here is from genome assembly GCA_037952835.1 of Lithobates septentrionalis. Lineage (NCBI taxonomy): Eukaryota > Metazoa > Chordata > Amphibia > Anura > Ranidae > Lithobates > Lithobates septentrionalis. The sequence continues at coordinate 34,468 of JBBDGP010000178.1, forward strand.
TATTGGCAGATTACAGTCATCACAGGACCAGATTTGTGCTTGCTATATTCGGTAAAACAAACATAAATACGGTTATTAGATTAGAAGTGCTACTGAACTGGATACTATTAATTGACGACAGTTGCATTTTAAAGGGTTCGACCCGAGAGGATGTAATTATAACACATACACAACCGTCCCGCCTCATTAAAAAGACGAACAGTCTTACCGAGGCTTTCATTTTACGCACGTTCTATGAAAAATGCATGTGCAGTCCCCGAGACTGAATTAATTATGTGTCTTGCATTAGTGGGGGAATCTACATTCACTTTACTCTTCCCCGAGAAAACGCACTTTCCTGCATCGCCGTCAATTTAAAGAGCAAGTCCAGAGCACTCAGCGAGCGACCTGCTAATGCATTCTAGCAAACAATGGAAGTGTGCAGACAGAACGTTCCCTCGGCTACCTTAAGGGGTTTAGTGTTATTATTTTTTTTTAGCCGAATAGATCTATAATATTGCATATGAATATTTAAAGGGTGACTCCAAATAAGATAAAATAAAAATAATATAGCATATACAATTGCTATACAAGTCATAATTGTAATTGAATGCTATGAAAAATTTAGTTTTCCTTTTCAATCTGCAGTGCTGTCATTTTCTGTAAAATGCAATATGGCGACCTGGAGGCGTTCTCTACACAGATGGTGTACAGAGCCCCCCCCCCAGGAATATTTCCTGCTTGTATGATTGGCTCACTGATTTTCTGCACTATGATAGCTTTTTGGCATCCCCTGGAACAAAAATGTCATTTTTGGTAACATACTCCCAAAGGGAAATCACATCTAAAACGGATGCAGACCAGGGTGGATAAAAAACTATGATTTTTTTTTTTTTAATAAAAAAAAAAAAAAAAAAAAAAATCAGACTTTTTTTTTTTATTTGTTTAAATCAGAGTTTTTTTTTTTTTTAACCACTTGCCATCGGCGCTATAGCCGAATGACGGCCACAGCGCGGACCTGAATTTCCGGGAGGCCGTCATATGACGGCCTCCCCTTTGCATGTGCACTTCAGGGTGCGCGGGGCACGAGCTGTGATCGCAGAGTCACTGAAACTCGGGTGATCACAGTCCCGGCCCCTTACCATGTGATCAGCTGTCAGCCAATGACAGCTGATCACATGATGTAAACAAAAGCTCGGTAATTGTTTTTTTGACAGCGTGAGGAGAAAAAAAAGCCGATCAGCGGCTTATCTGCAAGGGACATCGGTCCCGAAGAGGCAATTATGCCTCATCTGTGCCCACCAGTACCCCCTGCCAGTGCCACCTGCCAGTGCCCACAGTGCCACCTATCAATGCCCACAAGTGCCACCTATTAATGCCCACCAGTGGTGCCAATCAGTGCCACCTAGCAGTACTGCCTATCACTGCCACCGATCAGTGCTCATCACTGCCACCCATCAGTGCCCATCACTGCCACCTATCGGTGCCCATCAGTGCCGCCTCATCAACGTACATCAATGAAGGAGAAAAATTACCTGTTTGCAAAATTTTATAACAAAATATAAAAAAAAATTAATGAAATTATTTTAAAAAATTCGGTCTTTTTAAATTTTTTTAACAAAAAAAACAAAAAACCCAGAGGTGATCAAATACCACCAAAAGAAAGCTCTATTTGTGGGAAAAAATATGATAAAAATTTCATTTGGGTACAGTGTAGCATGACCGCGCAATTGTCATTCAAAGTGCGTCAGCACTGAAAGCTGAAAATTGGTCTGGACAGAAGGGGGGTTAAGGTGCCCAGTAAGCAAGTGGTTAAATCTTTTTTTTTTTTTCTTTTTTTTAGATTTTTACCAAATTTATTTTAATAGAATGCTTTTGGCGTAAAAAATCTAATGTAAATATAGTTTTCTATTTAAGATACATTAATAATTTAGTTTATTCAGCATTAAATGGAGCTTAGTTATGTAGCATGAGGCTGTATATTCTGCAATATTTACATTTTTTGTACACTCATTCAGTGAATCCAAGCTCTGCAAGCTGAGATAACATGCACTGCATTGATGCATTCACACAATTTCACAGTAACCATGAGATGAAACAAAGTTCAGGAATATTCATTTATCCCATTGTTTTGCAAATCTATGTACACTACAAACTGTACGATTGAATCGGTTCTGATATCGCTGTTTTACCAACCTGACCGCTTATTATTCTAAATAGGAAACCTTCATTTTGTTTGCAAATATTAAAGATTCTAAATACCAGCAAGAATAAGTGCTTACATTTAAAGAGCACCTGTCATTTCAGATCCATCATGACAGCACCTGTTAGCGGGCATCCGCTCACCTGCTGCCACCATGTCCCTCACCTTGTTGTGTCACTGCCGCATCACCAGCCGTTCCATTAAAGTGAATGGGACTTCGGTGAGTCAACAGCGGGACAGAGGAGAAGCTGCTGTGGGACAGAGATGGCAGTTGCACTTTAAAAATCATGATTTAAATCGAGTTGATTTAAATCAAGCCTTTTTACTAGCAATTTAAATCAAATTCCCTGATGCAGACCTTGCCACTTTCCTCATTAGAGCCCTGCAAGTGCAGCAGCTGATTGATAACTATAAATGAATTCCCATTAGAATCACTTACAACATGGACACAGAGAAACAAACAGCTATTTCTTCAAAATATACAAAGGTAGGAATCTGCAACAAAGGTTTTTTTTTTGTTTGTTTTTTTTAAATCCCTGCAATGTACCCAGATGGAAATGTTTTACTCAAAAGAAGTGGAGATACTCTTTAGCTGGTTGCCGCCCCGCTGTCAAATGACGGCGGGGCGGTGCGACTCTAGTTCTGGGACGACGTTATATGGGGGCGTGCAGCGTGTCGATCGTGGCTGCGCCGTGTTGCTAGGACACGGCGCGACCCCGATCTGTGGAAAGAGCCGCGTCCATGGCTCTTTTACCATGTGATCCGCTGTGTCCAATCACAGCCGGTCACATGTAAACAAGGAAGTGCCGGTGATCTGCGCTGCTCACCTCACACTGACCGAGTGTGTGGCGAGGAGAGCTGATCAGCGGCATCTCCACGCAGGGGGACATCTAGGAATGTAATCAGGGCACTGATTACAATATTGCAAACCAGTGTCAACAAATCAGTGCCCACCATTGCCCACCAATGCCAGCTATCAGTACCCACCACTGCCCACAAGTGCCACCAGTCAGTGCCCATTAGCGATACCAGTCAGTGCTGGCAATCAGTGCCGCCTATCAGTGCTGCCCATCAATGCCCATCACTGCTGTCAATCAATGCCCATCAGTGTCGCCTATCAGTGCCACCTATCAGTGCCCATCAGTACCGCCTATCAGTGCCCATCAGTGCCGCCTAACAGTGCTCATCAGTGCCACATATCAGTGCCCATACGTGCGGCATATTAGTGCCTCCTCATCAGTGCCCATAAGTTCCGCCTCATCAGTGCTTATAAGTGCCACATCATCAATGCCCACCAGTTCAGCCTATCAGTGCCCATCAGTGCCACCACATCTGCGAACATCAGTGAAGGCGAAAAATTACTTAGTTACAAAATCTCTATTTGTGTGAAGAAAATGATAAAAAATTTGTTTGGGTACAGTGTAGCACAACTGCGCAATTGTCATTCAAAGTGCGACAAAAAAATGGCCTAGGCAGGAAGGGGGTGTTAGCAGTAGACAAGTGGTTAAACACTTGCCGACCCACCACAGTACATATACTGTGGCGGGGCGGCACGTGCAGGCACAAGCACGTACATGAACGTTATGTGCCTGCTCCGGGTTTAGGAACGCGCAGCGCACCCCTGCGCCAGACACAGCAGATTGCGGATCCTGGTACTCGGAGCCTGATGGTCATGTGATCGCTATGAGATCACATAAGCGCAATGTCAACAAAGCTATTATAAATTAAACTGGAAGTGCGGGCAATTAAACCTGCACTCTGCCACATGCTAAACCTAATCTATGTAACCCTGTAAAGCAAAAATCGCTATTCTTACTTATTCTGCAGCCGATCCGGTCTGGTCCCAGTCAGGGTGGATTTGATTTAAATCACAAATAAAATCATGATTTAAATCTAGTTAAAAAGCTTGATTTAAATAGAGCAGCTGTCATCTCTATGCCACAGCGGCTCTTCCTCTGACCCGCTATTGACTCACTGACAGTCCCATTGACTTTAATGAGTGATGCTGGTGATGTGGCAGTGACACAACAAGGCGAGGGACGTGGCGGCAGCGGGTGAGTGGATGCCCGCTGATAGGCGCTGCCATGATGGATCTGAAATGACAGGTGCTCTTTAAATGTAAGGACTTCTTCTTGCTGGTAGTTAGAATCTTTAATATTTGCAAACAAAATGAAGGCTTCCTATTTAGAAAAATAAGCTGTCAGGTTCGTAAAAGCGCAATATCAGAACCGATTCAATCATACAGTCTGTAGTGTACATAGATTTGCAAAACAATGGGATAAAGCAGGGCTCGACAAACCCCGGGCGCCAGGTCGCATTTGCGACTAGAATTAGCGACCTGGCGCCTGGGGCGGCACAGCTGGGGTATCCTGTGTCCGTTCGACACCCCCCCTCCCGGCGCGATTGCGTTGGGCCGCGCCGGTAATTGAGGCCCCGGCTTTGCGGCCTACTGCAGTCCTATGGTTCCTTCTGCAATCAGGCGCCCTCTGGTGGTGGCCGTTGGTATGACAAGACATCCACCAATGCTAATGGAGCTTTCTCTACCTGTTTTCACTGCCTGCTCATCTCCTTCCCTTTACTTAGAACCCCCAAACATTATATATATTTTTTATTCTAACACCCTAGAGAATAAAATGGCGGTCATTAAAATACTTTCTGTCACACCGTATTTGCGCAGCGGACTTACAAGCGCACTTTTTTGGGAAAAAATACTTTTTTTAATTAAAAAATAAGAAAACAGTAAAGTTAGCCCAATTTTTTTTATATTGTGAAAGATAATGTTACGGCGAGTAAATTGATTCCCAACATGTCACGCTTCAAAATTTCGTCCGCTCGTGGAATGGCGACAAACTTTTACCCTTCAAAATCTCCATAGGCGTTGTTTAAAAAATTCTACAGGTTGCATGTTTTGAGTTACAGAGGAGGTCTAAGGCTAGAATTATTGCTCTCGCTCTACCGATCATTGCGATACCTCACATGTGTGGTTTGAACACCGCTTTCATATGCGGGCGCTACTCACATATGCGTTCGGCGGGACGGGGCGCATTTAAAAAAAATATTATTTTTTCTTATATATTTTACTTTTTATTTTTTATTTTTACACTGTTTTTAAAAAAAAATAAAAATGGTGTCACTTTTATTTCTATTACAAGGGATGGGGCATATTTAATTTTTTTTTTTTTTTTCTTATTTATTTTAACTTTTATTTTTTCACTGTTCTTTTAAAAAAAAAAAAAGTCACTTTTATTCCTATTACAAGGAATGTAAAAATCCCTTGTAATAGAAAAAAAGCATGACAGGTCCTCTTAAATATGAGATCTGGGGTCAAAAAGACCTCAGATCTCATATTTACACTAAAATGCATTAAAAAAAAAAAAAATTGTCATTTGAAAAAAAAACAATAAAATGTCCCTTCAAGAGCTATGGGTGGAAGTGACGATTTGACGTCGCTTCCGCCCTGCAATGACTTGGAGATGGGCGGGGGGGGGCCATCTTCCTCTCACTCGTCTCCATGTCAGGCCAGGGACAGATCCGGATCGCCTCCGCCGTTACCGACGGCCACGGTAAGCGGTGAAGGGCACCGGAGAGCGGCGGTAGAGGGGACCCTCTCCTGCCGCCGATAAAATTGATCTCGCTGCGAATCTGCTGCAGAGACCACTTTTATCTGAAAGAGAACCGCCGGCTCTTGAAGAAGATACAGGGGTTATGGTAGCTAGCTGCTACCATAACAACGGTATTTCTCTTCAAAGACAGGACGTATATAGTCGTCCTGCGGGAAGGAAGTGGTTAATTAAAATGAATTTATTTGTCATCTCCCTGCTTGGCCCCTTTCACACGGGCTGTCTGATCAGGTTCGCCTGTCAGTTTTTCAGGCGGACCTGATTGGATCCTTAGCGGGAATATGGTGGTCTTGTGTCCCTGCATGGCAGGAAATAAAAGCAGTCATATTCGTTCTAGTCGTCTCTGTGTAAATTTAAGATTGGTTAATTTTTATATTGAAAATAAAGCTTTGTCGGTCGTTTAAAAAAAAAAAACCTGGCTCCTAACTTTTTTAGCTGGCTCCTAGATTCCAAGCAAATTTGTCAAGCCCTGGGATAAAGGAACATTGCTGAACTTTGTTTTATCTCATGGTTACTGTGAAAAAAATGTGATTTCGATTCAACCGCCTCATGATCTTAATCTGCCATTTCCACGATTCATGTAACAAATGCAGAGCTGTTCTCTGCTCACGGTTGTCAAGAAAAAAAAAAAAAAAAAGGCAGTCAGCAAAGTTTATCACAACATTGCTCAGCGCTGAGAGATAAAAAGAAACATTGTATCATTTGGTTTTATTAGACCAAAGGGACGAATTTTGGTCTGCAAATGAGATCAGTTTACCCACTTAAAGACTAATGCCGCGTACACACGGTCGGACATTCCGACAACAAAATCCTGGATTTTTTTCCGACGGATGTTGGCTAAAACCTGTCTTGCATACACACGGTCACATAAATGTTGTCGGAAATTCCGAACGTCAAGAACGCGGTGACGTACAACACGTACGACGAGCCGAGAAAAATGAAGTTCAATAGCCAGTGCGGCTCTTCTGCTTGATTCAGAGCATACGTGGAACTTTGTGCGTCGGAATTGTGTACACACGATCGGAATTTCTGACAACGGATTTTGTTGTCGGAAAATGTGAGAACCAGCTCTCAAATTTTGTGTGGCGGAAATTCCGATGGAAAATGTCCGATGGAGCCTACAGACGGTCGGAATGTCCGACAACAAGCTCCCATCGAACATTTGTTGTCAGAATAAGCCTTTTTCTGACACTTGTTGACGCTTGTTGCTTACAAGTTAAAATCAGTATTTTTTGGTAATAAATTACTATGAACCTTCAAACAATAAATATATATATATATTACACTTCTGTGAATTAAAAAAAAAACTAAACAGTAACGTTAGCCTGATTTTTTGAAGAATGTGAAAGATGATGTTCCACCGAGAATTGTGATCTTTATTCTAAGCAAAAAAAAAAAAGTGATTCTCATTTTATCCAGAATCTTGAAGCTCTACTTACTGGCTATATCAGCAGATTAAAATTGAAGAAAGAAAGCATAAAAAGAAAACTAATGCAAACTAATGTAAACTAATATTGACTATGCTGTAACCTTATGAGGATATACAACTTCCTTCAGTGCTATGATCTCAAGGATACTCCGTTTCCTATGCCTTTCTTTAAACAAGGTTACTATACTGTATGCACAGATGCCAGCTTTGTACTGGCACCCACATATTCACAGCCTGCATATTGTGCATACTAATACAAGCTCCTCTGCCAGTAGAGTCTTGGCGCTAAGAGACTCACACTGCCTTCATACTGTATGCCCAGATATAGACAGAGACATTGGCACATGCTTCTACTCTCCCTCCATATGCCCGGATAAACTGTGCTTCACTCTGCTAATATAACATATGCGCTCTTATACATTGTTTCCATAGTTCGTAATACTGGTTCATCTTTCGGTTTCAGTGTGTAATTGAGATGCACAAAATAATATTTTAGAAGAGCAAAACCTAGGTAGAGAGAAAATGTGGTGGATGTTGGGAAATGAGAATCTGAGGACTTTCTTCCTGTAGTTTCTTTGTTACGTTGGAAAAGGATGGATACGGCAATCGGCATGTAATTATCAATAGCTTGGCCTTAACAACAAGTATGAATCATACAAGAGAGTCAAAAGCAGAGTAGAGTGAAATAAAGGCAAGCAATAGAGATGATTTAGGGCTTTTGAGGACTACCGAGACACATATCTTTAGAAGTTGCAATGGCCTTATCTGCTAGGATCATATGAGCACAGTGAGAAGAATCATGGAACCCCAATGAAAAACAAATTAATTGAGGGTCAACAGGAAAAATGCTATTTACATTGCTAGTCAGCAAGAAGAATACCCCCTGTCACGGAACGTCCCACACTCCGCTTGAGTGCTTCCGTCAGTATACCACTTCCTTGTAGTCTGGATACAGATATCAGATATTCCAACCGCTCCCAAGCATAAAACAAGACGACACTTGCTTAGATGCTAACATGGACTAACTTTATATGAACCAGAATACAGTCTTATATATAGGAGAAGATGAGGTTCCCCCCTCCTGCTCATATTACTCTAACAATACAAATGTAACCTAATTACCATGAGCTAGTTTACTAAATCATTTACCCAGACCAGATGACTCAGAGACATGATCTGTAGGGCACAGACTTGTGGGCACCGAGCTTCATACAGTAACAGAGTTAAGTTATCATAAGTACAACCACAGGACATTTTCTCACAATAGCAGAAGCTCCAATAGGTGTCGGCCAGTCTCCTACATTGTATAGAGGACAATGTGATCAGCTCACTCAATTAACATGTTTAGTTCAGAATCAATCAAACCAAGAATAGTCTCTACATACATCCTGGGAGATATTGTGGACAAATATTACTGTCCCATTTTAAGTAGTCCAAGATATATTTTCTCACTCACCCTGTGCCAGTATGGCACAGGGTGACAGACATAAGAGGTGTATGGGGAGCTGAAACAAGGGCATCCCCTACTTAACAAGAGATTCTGAGTTCCACGGGCCCTCCCGTCACACCCCCATTACAGTGGAGGTCATAATTCCGACGTTAGCAACAGCTAGAAAGATTTTTGGTGCCTGGTTTGGCCAGATGTTGGCCTCATAACCATGCAGGTACCATCCGATGGGGGTCAATTGGTCACAACTTAAGGAAACCCCAGCAACTTCTAGAACAGGGGTCTCCAAACTTTTCACTCAAAGGGCCAATTTACTGTCCTTCAGACTTTAGGAAGGGGGGGGCGATTGTGGCCAGTGGTGGTAACAAATGTCCAAGGCCCAGCATCAATGAGAATAAGCATGGCCTCTCGGTTGGTGGCCAGTAGGAGAAGTAGTGCCCCATCGTTGGCATTAGTGGGATGAATATTAACCCATCCCTAGCATCAGTGGAAGAGATATTGCCCCATTGTTGGTGTCGGTGGAAGGAATAGTTCCCCATCATTGATACTAGTGGGAGGAATAGTGCTCCATCACTGGTTTTAGCAGGTGAGATAGTGCCCCTTCATTGATACTAGTGGCGAGGAATAGCACCCCATCATTGGTTTTAGCAGGTGAGATATTCCCCCCAATTGTTACTAGTGGGAGGAATAGTGCCCCATAGTTGATACCAGTGGGAGGAATAGTGCCCCATACTTGATATTAGTGGGAGGTATAGTGCCCCATCATTGATATAATTATAAGGAATAATTCCCCATCATTTAGTGCCTGTGGCAGGTATATGCCCCGCTGTTGGTGTCAGTAGGAGAAATAGTGCCTGATATCATTGGAAGGAAAAGTGCTCCAAGGACCAGATAAAGGCTAGCAAAAATCTGCAGTTTGGAGACCACGGTTATAGAGGAACCCTGGTTGAGAATGGCTGTTCTAGAACATCCTAATATTGATGAGTAGGAGGACATGTAGGGCTTGCTTCATCAGTAGGTAGGCTGAGCTTAAAAGTCCACGTAGACCAAGCTAGAGAGGCTTTTGATGCTATGTAAAGGAAACCTATACTAAGATAAATTATGTTTCTTTTGCTAATTGCATGCATTCAGCATTTTCTAAAGCATGGGCCTAGAGGCGGTGTTCAGACCAAGACTTCTGGTTTCATTGGCTGAATAACAGACATGTAGAGAGATGTCACTGCTCTAAGCCTGTATTAATATCCCTCACCCTTGGAACTATGGGTGCCGCCAAAGGGACCCAACCATGTTCTATGAACTTAATAGGAAAGCAAGAAGTCGCAAACCAATGACGTCAGATCACATCCATCCTATTAGCCTGGGTATAGCACACTGCAGCCCCACCAAGGACCCGTATCCTAAGCAGAGCTGCAGTGTGCTGTACCCATGTATGTAATCTGATGTCATTGGTCTGTGACTTTTTGCTTTCCTATTGAGTTCATTGGCTTCACACTTCAGTAAATCATAAAGTGATAAAGTCCGAGACTAGCATCCAGAGAAGATCCAACAATGATTAGCTACATTTCTCCCAGTATAATTGGTGATGCTATCTAAGAAATATTGAAACTTTTATAACTCATCCCAGTCAAGAAGAGAAAATAATGCCAGTTTATCAGTCCTTAAAGAGGAGCTTCAGTTACCCCCCCCCCCCCCCCCCAAAAAAAAAAAAAAATTAAAGTTAGCAGCTACAAGCACTGAACTCACCTGAGCCGATTCTTCGATGGGCTTCAGGTCCGTCCAGGCAATGGCATCTTAACTAAGGGAAACTGCACATGAGTGAGCCAAGCTGCACTTTGTGAATGGTCCCGCAGTCTGTAACATGCTCCAAAAGGCTGCAGGTGAAGGTGGAGGGGAGGGTGAACGTCCGTTTGTCAGAACCAGGTACCTGCTCCCCCCAAAAAAGGTGCCAGTTGTTAAAGAGTGTGTGTGTGTGTGTGGGGAGGGGGGGGGGTGGGGGGGTTGGCAAACAAGCTGAACTTCTCCTTTAGGGTGAAGTTACACTTTAAATGTAGTGAATGTATTTTTTTTTGTGTTTTCAGGCTTTTTGTCCATTAGTTTTACATGCAGGTCCTGCCAGTAAAACACTTCCTGTACTAGGGTGACAAGCTCACTCACTGTATTATTATCAGGATCTATATTGCACCAATTCAGTACAGAAGGGTTAAGAGGGCCCTGCTTATCAGAGCATACAATCTAAATGGAGTGTGCAATATCTAGAGAGGGGCTGTGCTGTCACCCTAGGTTCCTCCCTCCCAATTTGTACTGTAGCTCAAAGGTGACCTGGGAAGAGTAAAATTTGCACAGGAAGTTATGATCACCTTGTTTTTTTTTCACGGGATCAACGTTTTTTTTTGGCACTCCTTGAACAGATCTAACAAAACACTTTCAAGAGAACCTCCAAAAGAAAATTAATGAACCAGAGCGTCTCCTTGATTAAGCCCTTTGGGCGAAATGTGTTGGAGTGGGTGGATGACAGGTTGGATTTCATGAACAATAAGCCGCCCCGCCACTATAATCCTCGACGCCTCTCGTGAAGTACAGGTGCAAGCCCAGTTTGTGTAACTGTACTCTTGAAAACAATGAAGGATCTGGATGGCTGCACACTGCGAACAATATCCACCTTTATTGACACGGTGATAACATACAAATACAGCACCTTGACACAGTAGGGAGCAATGGAAAAGATCAACATGTTTTGTGCTATCTCAGCGCTTACTGATGACACGGGTGGATGGCAGGCAGGATGTCATACTGTGAACCTGTCACGTACCTTGGAGGTGAGCCTGACGTGCAGAGGGAGACCTCTCGTATGGCTCTGGTTCCGGGTTCACTGGGGTGGGAACAGTGACCCTCGGAGTACAGTGGGGTATGAGAGCCGACAGGGTTTGCTTGGCTGAAGGTGATGTCCGCTTGGCAGAGACAGGAACAGGCTTGATTGCTGTGGATGCAGGAACGCTGGGAAACAGCAGGCAGGTGCGCACAGATGCAGGACTTTCGGCAGGTGCGCACAGATGCAGGACTTTCGGCAGGTGCGCACAGATGCAGGACTTTCGGCAGGTGCGCACAGATGCAGGACTTTCGGCAGGTGCGCACAGATGCAGGACTTTCGGCAGGTGCGCACAGATGCAGGACTTTCGGCAGGTGCGCACAGATGCAGGACTTTCGGCAGGTGCGCACAGATGCAGTACTTTCGGCAGGTGCGCACAGATGCAGTACTTTCGGCAGGTGCGCACAGATGCAGGACTTTCGGCAGGTGCGCACAGATGCAGGACTTTCGGCAGGTGCGCACAGATGCAGGACTTTCGGCAGGTGCGCACAGATGCAGGACTTTCGGTAGGTGCGCACAGATGCAGGACTTTCGGCAGGTGCACACAGATGCAGGACTTTAGGCAGGTGCGCACAGATGCAGGACTTGAGGCAGGTGCGCACAAGTGCAGGACAGCAGGCAGGAGCAGGGTCAGACAAGCCAGGTCACAACAGCGGATTCATCAGACAGAGGCAGCAGGCAGAGAATGTTTAAAGTTCAGGCAGGATTGGCAACAGGATATCAGATAAACAGGAACACAGAGCAGGTCAAAGGCAAGCCAAGGGATCAGGACTGGAGACAGCAGCGAGGTCAGGAGAGCCGGGTAAACACTGGAGCAGATGCGCATTCACGATCGGGTTACAGGATGAGCTGCAGATCAGACAGCAAGGATGCATTCTGAAGGGGCCCCTTTTAAAGATCACTGGGCGCCAAAGCTGCGTTACTGTGTGCACGTGCACGATCTCTGCGATCTGTGTATGCGCATGCGCATTGGCGCACGTCTATTCACCGCTGAATGCCTGTGGACTAGAACACATCCCAATGGACCCGTGCGCCTGTGGCCAGTTGCAGCGCCATACGCAGTACATCCATGACAGAAGCCATGTCATTGGAATAGATGGTTTATAAGCAGGTGATGTCGTCACTGTGTGCCCTGTTCATTTCCTGACATATGGTTGTTGAGCGGGGACGCGCTCTCAGGTGGGCATCCGATAATTACCGTCTGTTTCAGGAGAAAGGTATTGTATGTTGATGCTGGTTTCAGTAGACCAAAAAGAAGCAAAGGAGTCATGTTAGTTGTGAGGGATAACATACAATACAAAGTGAATGAACTGCCAAATGTGCGAAAAGATGTAAATAGAGTGTTCGAGAATGCGGCAGCCAGTTGTACAAATCACAAATTGGGACATACACTACCGTTCAAAAGTTTGGGGTCACATTGAAATGTCCTTATTTTTGAAGGAAAAGCACTGTACTTTTAAATGAAGCTAACTTTAAACTAGTCCTAACTTTAAACAAATATACTCTATACATTGCTAATGTGGTAAATGACTATTCTAACTGCAAATGTCTAGTTTTTGGTGCAATATCTACATAGGTGTATAGAGGCCCATTTCCAGCAACTATCACTCCAGTGTTCTAATGGTACAATGTGTTTGCTCATTGGCTCAGAAGGCTAATTGATGATTAGCAAACCCTTGTGCAATCATGTTCACACATCTAAAAACAGTCTAGCTCCTTCCAGAAGCTACAAAACTGACCTTCCTGTGAGCAGATTGAGTTTCTGGAGCATCACATTTGTGGGGTCAATTAAACGCTCAAAATGGCCAGAAAAAGAGAACTTTCATCTGAAACTCGACAGTCTATTCTTGTTCTTAGAAATGAAGGCTATTCCATGCGAGAAATTGCAAAGAAATTGAAGATTTCCTACAACGGTGTGTACTACTCCCTTCAGAGGACAGCACAAACAGGCTCTAACCAGAGTAGAAAAAGAAGTGGGAGGCCGCGTTGCACAACTAAGCAAGAAGATAAGCACATTAGAGTCTTTAGTTTGAGAAACAGACGCCTCACAGGTCCCCAACTGGCATCTTCATTAAATAGTACCCGCAAAACACCAGTGTCAACATCTACAGTGAAGAGGCGGCTGCGGGATTTTGGGCTTCAGGGCAGAGTGGCAAAGAAAAAGCCATATCTGAGACTGGCCAATAAAAGAAAAAGATTAAGATGGGCAAAAGAACACAGACATTGGACAGAGGAAGACTGGAAAAAAGTGTTGTGGACGGATGAATCCAAGTTTGAGGTGTTTGGATCACAAAGAAGAACGTTTGTGAGACGCAGAACAAATGAAAAGATGCTGGAAGAATGCCTGACGCCATCTGTTAAGCATGGTGGAGGTAATGTGATGGTCTGGGGTTGCTTTGGTGCTGGTAAGGTGGGAGCTTTGTACAGGGTAAAAGCTAAGGAAGGCTATCACTCCATTTTGCAACGCCATGCCATACCCAGTGGACAGCGCTTGATTGGAGCCAATTTCATCCTACAACCGGACAATGACCCTAAACACACCTCCAAATTGTGCAAGAACTATTTACAGCAGAAGCAGGCAGCTGGTATTCTATCGGTAATGGAGTGGCCAGCACAGTCACCAGATCTGAACCCCATTGAGCTGTTGTGGGAGCAGCTTGACCGTATGGTACGCCAGAAGTGCCCATCCAACCATTCCAACTTGTGGGAGCTGCTTCTAGAAGCGTGGGGTGCAATTTCTCCAGCTTACCTCAATAAATTAACAGCTAGAATGCCAAAGGTGTGCAATGCTGTAATTGCTGCAAAAGGAGGATTCTTTGATGAAAGCAAAGTTTGATGTAAAAACAATGTTATTTCAAATACAAATCATTATTTCTAACCTTGTCAATGTCTTGACTCTATTTTCTATTCATTTCACAACGTATGGTGGTGAATAAGTGTGACTTTTCATGGAAAACACAAAATTGTTTGGGTGACCCCAAACTTTTGAACGGTAGTGTACATTGTAACTACTTAGTAGGTAGGACACTCGCCATCCATTTAGTGTACATGCCAAAAATTTGTGTTGGCTTGGAGTTAGCCGTTAATGAATCGCACAAGCCTGGCAATGGTTAAATCACCGGGACCCTACTGTGGGTGACGCACAAAATCTTTTACTTATTGTTGTATCTGAAACGGTCCTTTTTGTTTTTGCTCAGCTACTAATTGTTACTTGCCGCACAATAACTTCTTTATTAAAGTTGCTATGGTAAACCTTGTGTTGCGTTAATATTTTAATTAGGAATGTTGCTCTTCTTTGTTTGTCATCTGGAATAACAAGCAATGACTTTGTATGCTTTTCTAACCCCAAAGTAACATAATCAGGCAAAATCAAAGTGTATCGTGTTTAGGGAACAGCCATAAAATGTGTTTTATGAATGAGTGAATGGTATGGTATAATGTAAGCAATGTATGCTTGTGACTTTACGCGTAAGAAAAAAAAAAGCTTATTATTCACCAGATATTTCAAGCTGAAGTTTAATCGCCTTACATTTGCCTTCCCTGGTTCCTCCATCCTACCTCATCAACATGCTAATTACATCTTATTAAAACCTTTCGCTTTTTCTTTACGTATGTTAATTTAGACCCACAGATGTCATCAGTAGGTCTCTATGCTTCTGTATGCAATATAAGCACATTATGGCTAGTGAGCATAGGAGCACCCATTGCTTTTTATAAATCTTACCGCATCCTGCCTTAGTGTTCCTATCAAGAGCCCTTAGCCTTAATGCAAGTAGTGGGCTATCTCTTGGGAGGGTTTATAAAAATGCCTTAATGGGTGAGTGTCAGTCTGGAGGAGTCGTTGTTTCTTCAACCCTGAGCTCAAACCTACAGTACTTCTTTTTTGCCACAAGATGTCCCCAGTCTTTCAGATAAAAGATTCTGGTTGCCATTTAAACGTGGAAGAATGAGGACATACCATGAGTACAAGATAGATAGATAGATAGATATTAAAAATTGCAGCTCTGCAGCACCTGCTGTTTATTTAAATGTGCATACAGTCTTTCTACAAGCAAATTAAAATAAATACATACTACGATTTTTCATATTTTACATAGAAGTTTGGATACATGCCATTATCTGCTTTGCACAGGGACATTGATCCATAGGTGAGTGTTGCCACCACATTGAGGATTGTGAATAAACTGAAAAAAGACTATAGTTTCCCTTAGCTAAAAATTACAGCTGATGTAGAACAATAGGCAAATCTAGAACTGAAGCGCTACACTACCACATAATCAAGTCTATAAAAAGGTTTATTCCAAACACAAATTGCGTACAAAACCAACGCGTTTCAAGGGCGGTACACCGCTCCCTTCATCATAGCTGAAATGTGACATGAAAGATAAAAAAAATAATAGTAATAAATGTAATACTAAACTGTTGTACACATCAAAGTAGTAACATGACAAATAAAAATAAATTTCCTCTATGCAATATTTTAAAAATGAATGTGGAATATAATAAAAATAATAAGAATTACAGGATTGAAAATGAAAAAAGCTAAAGAGATGATATTCTAACAATAATAGTTGTAATTAAAAAAAAAAAAAGTTAATTCCAAACACAAATAGCATACAAAACCAACACGTTTTAGGAGCTGTACACTGCCCCCTTCATCAGGGCTGAAATGTGACATGAAAGATAAAAAAAAAAAATACTAATAAATATACACATTGAAGTAATGACATGGAAAATAAAAGTACGTTTCCTCTATGCTATAATTTTAAAATCAATGTGGAATATAATAAAAATGAGAGAGAGAGTTACAGGAATGAAAATTATAATAATAAAAGAAGCCAAATAGATGATATTCTAACAGTAATAATTGTACTCCAAAAAAGGTTTATTTCAAAGATAAATTGCACTCAAAACCAACACATTTTAGAGTCTGTACACTGCCCCTCTCATCAGGGCTGAAATGTGACATGAAAAATAAAAAAAAAGTTAATAACTTTTAATAATAAACTGTTATACACATCAAAGTGATCAAATGCAAAATAAAAATACATTTTCTCTATACTATAATTTTAAAGTGAATGTGTAATATAATGAAAATGGTGAGAAGAGAATACAGGATTGAAAATGATAAGAAAAAGGTAACTAGATGATATTCTAACGATAATAGTTGTACTCGTAAAAAAAAATAATAGAAAAAGAATATAATGTGGACAGATGGACAGTAGAACAATAGGCACCTCCTAAATTTCCTAAACAGCCATATATCTTCTTTCTGCGTAGACATGTATTTTCACGTGCACATTTGTGAATGTTCGAAGCCACTCTTCAAATAAGAGTTTGCTGATCCTTTAAATTTGATCTTTCAACACATCGGCTTGGATTTGACTTTCTAGCTCTCGATAACGCAGTGCTTTGGGTGCTACTGGATGTGTGAAAAGAGAACAGGGGAGGTATCACGCAATTTTACACATCAAAACCTGCAAACCAATACAATATCATTTACTGCGCCGTCCTCTCTTCCCAGCTGTTCACAGCCTCTTTAAAAGGTCATGACTAAGCAGCTGGGGGATGAAAACTCGTCATTTTATGTCCCATCGCAACTAGCAAACCTGAGCTAGTGTGTCTTATGTGACATAAAGCTGAAGATCCAGGCAGATATGAAAGACAGAAATTAATGCAGTGCTGCTTTTTATTAATACGTTATTAAATATATTTTTAGGTGCAACTTAACCACAATTTACACTTTGAGCGATTTGAAGTGTGTTTCAAGAAGCACTTTATTGGCAACCAATCAGCATCTAGCATCAGCTTGTTCAGTTAAGCTTTGAAAATGAAAGATAGAAGCTGATTTGTTGGCATGCGCAGCTTCAGATTCTGGCTGCTCCAGTTTTAGTAAATTCCGCTGAGTATTCCTTAACGTGATTGGAAACGATCACCTTGTAAAACAACCCATTCAGTTTAAAATAGAAATGAAAGGCAAAACATTTGTGTATAGATCTAAAAAAACAAAAAACAAAAAAAACATTATAAATATTTTTGTTCCCTTTTTTATAAATGGTTACATTCCCTCTGTTCTCAGCTGGATAAGATCTGGGGGCAGGAGAAGCAGCAGCACACTGAGCTTCACAGGTCTGATCATTGGAGGAGAACAGGCTGAGTTCCTCATCATGCTTTGTTCTCCTGCTTAGTGTGGTCAGTTTTTAATAGGAAAGCAGAGGGGTTGGCGGGATCACCAGGGATTTCACACAAAGGAAGCAATGCAAAGAGTACAGGATACTTTTTCATATAAGTGCATTGTACAGCAGGCACATATCAGGAATATGAAATATTGGGGTAACAGACACTTTAACTGTAAATTGTGTAATCTACTGGGTGTGGTATGTGACAGAGCTGTGTAAATCACAGGATTGGATAGACAGAAATACAAATCCTTTGGCAGGTGAACAGCTCCCTTATATGCATTTCATCTGTGTTGTGTGTTTAGCTGTTTGCGTATTTTTGGATGGAACCTCAAAGCTGAACTCCGGGCATACTCATGGGAATTATTTTCACTTTTTTTTTTTTTTTTTGAAAAAATAATAAATGTAATAAAATGATAATAAGATGCAAAAATATTGAGTAATAGTGGGCTTTAAAAGTTTTAATATTTTGCTTATGATAGCAGTATGAACCCAGTTTTGAGCACTAGGCCGTTTTTTTTCTGATCGATCACCATAGTCCAGTTTTTTAACAGATGAACAAGTCCTGGTTATATAGTTAGGACTACCAAGGAAAAAAAAAACTTAAAAATTGTTTAAAATCTTTATATGTTAGGAATGACAGAGCCAACACATTTCAGGAGACATTCGTCCTTTTTCAGGTCTTAAAGATTGATGAAATGATCAGGATGATGCGATATAGAGAACCAACATTTGAAGCTGGATACAAGCCGGTGTGTCCTATCAGAATATGAATAGCTGTTAATCTGCATTGTACAGATAGAAAAATGTATTCAGGATGTTTTTTAATGGAGAAGTACAGCCAAAGCTTGTTTGGCTGTATTTCTCCTGTGAATCACAGGAGTGCAGCTTGTTCTGCACTCCTGTCACCGTTTTCAGCAGACAGCGGGCTGAAGTCACAGAGCTGGTCCAAGCTGGGGAAAGATTGTGACCATACGGTGACCTAGATGCCTGGACCAGTACCTGGCTTAGCCTCTCAGTGAGCCGCTCCCGCCCCCTCCATAGCCCAACGCCCTAGCTCGTCATTGGTTGCTAGGATACTGGCTGTATGCTATGTCATTGGTTGTTAGGAAGCTGTCGGCCAGGTGCACCATAACAACCAATGATGCTTTGTGGCCTGGAGGACGGGATGTCCGATATGGACAATCTGACCTCATTGCTGACCCATACTGTGCCTTCATGGGTTCAGCCTGAGGTGGCCACCTCAGTTGCCATAATGGCCAGCAAGAAACTGCTCTCTGTATCACTGTTGAGATGGCCCTTTTCTATGGGGCAGGGAGTGATAAAAAAATCTCGCTAACAAAGAACAAATACAATAATAAAAACTGATAATTCTAACCCATCATCGCTCTGTGTAAACCAGCCTCTCTCCACCTTTTCCACGCAAAGGAACCCTTGAAATAACTTTCCAGTCTTAGGATACCCCTAATAAAACATACTGTGCCTACATCTCATGATACATTAGCGCGATGGTCAGTGGGAAGAATGATGCTAAAGGGATGACCCCAGGTAAGGTGTGGGAAGCTCCGGCCTGGCGTATTAGATCCAGTAGGGGGCGTACTACTCTCCGCATGTATAACGTGTTTCGGGAGAGATCATGGTATAGGTGGATAGAGGATCCATCAAAGTCCACAGGGCCCATGATTTCTTCTTTCAGGGTATAATAGTGGACTTGGCAGAGTATGTCTTGAGGGTGGCCACCTCGGTCCCCCCCAGGTCCCCCCACTCTGTGTACCTGGTAGGGATGAGCCGAACACCCTAAGGTTCCACAGGAACTCTGGTTGAGAAACCCTGCACTGTCTGAAGACCAGTTTTAGATTTTCATTTTAACAGAATAACAATTTTTTTCAAATATGTTAATGCGAGGCATAAATGCCGTGATAGTTCCATTATATCCCATGCACTGGTTTTGCAGAACCATCTTTTGCACGTACAGAGTTAATCTACGAAGCTCCTGTCTGTAGTGCAATTATTGGCTCGGAACAAAGTCACACGGTGTACTTTTTGGCTCCGACATCCCCGAAAATGTTGCTGCATATTAATCTGTCAACAGCCCCGCACAGCTGATGGATGTTTTGTACAATGTACACGTAATCTGACATAGGCTGTAGCCACGCAGGAGTTAACGCATAAGCTGGGGTGCCTCGCTCTTCGACATCTCTTCTCAATCTCAGCCGAGGGAGGCGAACGACACACAAATTGTCTTCCTTCTCCACTGCGTCTTTATTTAATAACGCAGGCAGTGTTTTGGTGGTAATTGCGCCATTGTTCCTGTAATTAAGCTCTGTGTTTTCATGAAGGTTCCATTTATATCTCGCAGAGAGCAGAGATCCGCTGTGTGGGAGCCGGGACTACCAAGAGGTTTTGTGGGGTATGGAAGGGAGCTTCTATTGGAGGAGAGCCTGCTTGTGGTGTTCTATGGTGATTGTTTTATCGATTTTTGTGTCAAGGATCTTGGAGAGGTTGCTTAAAGGGAAACTCCACTTCTCTTCCTGCTTTAGATAATCTGATCCACCCATTTGAAAACCATTTGGCTGGTTATATGCAGAGATCTACCTACCTTTCCTCATAGGGTGTATATCAAGCAAGCAGATGGTATGGTAAAAAAGCCTCTGCCTTGTTGGAAACGTGACCTTGCGCTTACATTTGTGGCGCAGTGGATTGTTTTTCTTTTAAGGGCGGCTGGGAGGTGATATGTCGCCTCCTCACTCTCTGTTTTAACCCTGAAAAGTCTGCCATTACTGAATGGGTTAGGTTTGTTGGCGGGAGAGTCAACAGGGGGTATTATTTTTGTTGCGTCCACTAAGCAAAGGATTGCGGCTATAGCATGTGTACAACTGCATCTGCCTGTTACATTACGTTAAGGGGAGGTGGTTACGCCATGGCTCAGGCACCTATTTTTACCATCCCCCAACCACAAGCAGCCATAAGTGGGTTAACCCTTTGAAAACAGGTAGGGGTTTGCTGAGTCCTTGCTCAACCCAATTTTTGCTGCATCTTCTCCAAGATCCTTGACACAGAATTGATAAAACAATTGCCATAGGCATGTGTACAACACCCTCTGGCTGCTGTATTGGGTTAAAAGGGGTAGTCAGGAAGTGGCAAAACTTCAGCTCAACTGCCAATCTTTATCATCCCCCCCCCCCCCCCCCCCCCAGCTGAGAATATGAACACGCCCTAAAGAAAAAGTGTAGTGCATGCCTGTTTTAAATATTGCAGTGGTTACCATAACGCATAGAGCGAAATTGTAACTGGATGACATTTACTTTGCTAAAGCACGATGTATGAAAAATTTCCATTATTTTCCATTAAAAAAAAATTTTTTCCTTCTCTTTTGCATCTTGGTGTTGACCCCCTCCAGATTTTTTCAGCCACTTCCTATATACAAGCATTCACTCCTGTGTCTGCACATCATTGCTCGGGACCATCTCCCGATGGTGACATTGGTGAACCATGACTGAGCATTTTCAAAAAAGAAGTGATTGGAAACTACATTGGTGCCCAACCCCAAACGAGATTAACAATACATAGAACCATAAGTGGTTTGTCAGGTGGCAAGGGCCTTACTGGGCACAAAACCAAACAACACAAAACTAATCTTACAAAGCTTTATTAAAATAGACAGATAAAATACTAAATCCAGGCCATCAACTTTGAATGTACTCAACATGTTGGACTGAATGCATGTACCATGTATGCCAATGTTAAGTTCATTCATTTTTGATGGCCTAGATTTATCTTTGCAAGATTGTTATACAAGTATTGTGTTTTTTGGTGTTATGCCCACTAAGGCTCCTGCCACCCGACAAACCATTTATGGTTCTATTTATTGTTCATGGCTGAACATTGTGAATGAAATATCAGTATTTTAATGGACTTGCTCTTTTATATGGACTTGCCCTGTGATGAGAGGTGCTGTGATTTCTAATATAACGTTTGAAAGTTGTCAATTGCCTGACTATCTCTGGCTTCAGTAGTCATCGATCGAGAATAAGGATGCCGATGAGGGGTTCCTGCTTCAGTCTGGCTTCACTGGGAGCATGCTTTGTTCCAGAGGCAGTCAGGCATATAGTATTTTTAGGAGTACAGCAACGGCTATTTGCATATATTTTGTTTTTAACGCAGGTTTCTGCTAAAAGGTAGTACATTCCTAAGTGATCAGAAAATGCTGACTTTTAAAAGCAAGGTAATGTCTTCCGTTAATCACTTTAGAAATAGCCCTTTCCTCTGCATAGCTCCTCTGAACGTGATCATTTACTGTTCCGCAATTCCCATATTTGAGGTTAGCCTAAGCTTGCTAAGAAAATGACTTATTTTCACTGCTATGATTGGCCATTAGAGGGTCTCAGGTGGCCTTTCATGCATTATTAAACAATTCTGTTAGTTGGTGGTACTCCGGCAAATACTGCCGGCTTCTCAGATGGCCAAATCACATAAATATGCGTTATACCCTTTCTGAAAAGGACCTTTATTGCTGTCCTATGCCTCTAACTGCTTGGTGCATGTGCAGACATTTGGGTTTTTGCTCCTACAGCTCTACTCTTTCAACACCTCTGCAGCCCCCCTTCATTTGCAAACATGTTTTTCCTTTAAAGTGGACCTACACTGTATCTGAGCACCATGAAAACAATATTTAATACATTTTTATTATTCGAAGCAAACGCACCTATCCATCCATGTCTCCATGCTTTATTTTGTCGAGAAATCAATTTTGGAAGTCACTCCCTACCACTTCTAGCCGAGGACAGATGATTCAGGCTTGCAGGCAGGAGGGTGTGCTTAGCTGAAAACTCTCCTGCCACCCCTAGATCAATGGTCTCCAAACTACGGCCCGTGGGCCAGATACTTGCTTTTATTCGGCCCTTGGGACACTCTATTTCTCCTTCTGACAACAACAATGGGGTAGTATTCATCCCACTCTCACCAGTGATGGAGCATCCTCTGACACCAACGATGGGGTAATGTTCTTCCCCCTAACACCAACGATGGGGTTACTACTCCTCTTCCACCTAACCACTTGGTTGCTATGTACTTTTTTACACCCACTGACCACCAAGCATGAGGGATTATCTATTCCCACTGTCCAGTCTGGCTCTCCTAAAGTCTGAAGGACAGTAAACTGGCCCTTTTGTTTAGAATGTTAAAAAAAAAAATGCCCATGAAGACTCCTGGGATGTATGACATTGTTTTGGCCTAGGCCAGAAACCAGGAAGCAACTGCAGAATTGTAAAAAAAAAGTTTTAAACCACTAAATATACTTTCCTATCAATTTTCTAATGCTAGCAGCATAATGCCCCGTACACACGATCAGACTTTCCGACAACAAAACCGTGGATTTTTGTTCGAAGGATGTTGGCTCCAACTTGTCTTGCATACACACGGTCACACAAATGTTGGCCAACAATTACGAACGTAGTGACGTTCAAGACGTACGTGATATATCCATTACGAACGCTAGTTATAGCTCCGGCTCGTACTTGATTCCGAGCATGCGTGGACTTTTGTCTGACGGACTTGTGTACACACGATCGGAAAGTCAAACATTTGTTTGCCGAAAATTTTAGAACCTGCTAGCCAATATTTGTTGGCGGAAAGTCCGACAATGAATGGTCGATGGAGCATACACACGGTCGGACTTTCCTCCAACAAACTCACATCAAACATTTGTTGTCGGAAAATCCGATCGCGTGTATGGGGCATAAGAATTAAAAATAATTAATGTTCATTGAGAGAATTTAGTTTCACTTTAGGTGTTTAAGAGATTATTCTTTAAGTTTAATACATTGTGGTTTGCATATTGGTGGGCGGGGGTCTATGAGCTATGACAATTTCATTTCCGGAATGTACTCCAAAAAAATGTTTGCGCAGGAGCATTGTCGTGGTGGAGATTGAATTTGTCAGGCCAGTTACGGTCTTTTCCTCCGAACAGATTCCCATAACCGTTTCAGATTTTCCAAGTAACAGTGTTGGTTGACCGTTGTACCATGTTCTATGAAACTTGTAGTGAACTATCCCCTTGTGATAAAAAAAAAAAAAACACCTCAGCAAGAGCATACTAGGGTTCACAACACAGCCTGTTGTAATAAAGCTAAAGTTACCCTCACACTTTTGCAAATTTTTACACAATTTGATGTTAATTTGCCTCTCCAGATTCCTGGCACTTATTTTCCCCCAGCAGCGCAACGCACACACGTGCTATTTCCTCTACTACTCTGTTAAGACTGAGTCAACTGCTCTGCGACCCAGGTGGGTTGTTAAAATAAGTCAGAACATGCTCAAGTGCAAGTGGTTGGGTGACTCACCACCGTAGTGCTATGCCATGGGCTTTCTGTAAATTACATTTTTACACCTCGTACTTTGTCTAAACATTTTGTGCTAAAAGTGGTCACTCTTTCCAATCTGATCAAGGCCTAAGATGTAGCATTTAAAAAATGATACCTCCCTGCCCTGATCTTCCTTTAGACTCCCGTACCATTCAGTACTACCCCAATGACTGGTCCCTCTAACTTTCTCCCTCTAGTCTTACTTTGCTGAATTGATGCTAACTTATTCCCTAAACTCTATAGAGCCAACTTTGCCATTTGGCTCTTTAGAATTATGAAATGAAAAAATCAAGCACCCTTATTTTAGATTAAGCTGAGTAGAAACTGCAAATTATTCTCTTTAGATTTATACCCCTAGATATCTTCAATAATTCTATGCTTTGTATGGAATAATATCCTTTTTCATGATGCACCCTGATCCTTCAGGGTAGTCAAACTCAAATTTTATACCCCTGAGGAACCCTTGAAATGTTTAGGTTTTAGGGAACCCATGCTCTAACCAAGTCAGTTAGCCACAGCTCAAGGAACCCTTGAAATACTTTTTAGGTTTTAGGGAACACTTGAAATAATTTTGGGGTTTTAGGGAACTCTTTCTAAAACCAATTTATTGGGGGTCAGTGGGAAAAGGTAGTGCATTGGTCAGCAGTGAGAAGAATGCCCTCTGTCACGTACCTTACAGCGGAGTCTGAAATGACGAGGGCGGCCTCTTGCACTGTCCCGGTCCTAGCGTCCCTGGAGGTTGAGACAGGGTTGCTAGGGCGGCGGAAGGGTGCAGGTGCCTGCTGGCAGGATCAGGAACCCAGAAGTCTTCGGAAGGAAGCTGAGGTGCTGATCCCTGGATGGATGCAAGAGAGGTCCAGCAGAGGAACTTGCAGGGTCAAGGCAGGCAGGAGTTGGCAACGTGCTGGCAACGAGGTACACAATCGGCAGGCAGAGACGTGGTCAGGGACTGGCAGAGGTTGGCAACAAACTGGCAGCGGGGTACCGAATCAGGAGACAGAGCCGTAGTCAAGAGTCCAAGCCGGGTTCAATACAGGAAGCAAGGCAGGCAGAGATGTAGGGGTGATCCGAGGGGGTAGTCAAGGCAAGCAGAGGTTCAAGATCAGGGTCAAGTAAACAAGGCAACAGCAAGGGTTCAGGAACGAGCTGAGACAATCCAGCATTGATGCTAGTCTGCTGATCGTTTAAATAGGGCGCCTTGCGCCGTGATTCGTTAGTGTGCGAGCGTGCACGCGCTGACGTGCCCTCGTTCGTACGATCGCATTACGTGCGTGCCTAGTCCGGGGCTCGCTCGTTCTTATCGTACGTCCGGCTGGCACCCTGGAACGAGCGTTAGTGACGGTTCTCTGACATTGCCCCCTCCTTACGGGCAGCCTCCGGATGCCCACCTGAGACCTCCTTTCCGGATGAGCACGTTGAAAAGCTTGTATGAGTCTTGGGGCATGGAGGTTCGTTTCCGGTTCCCAGGAGTTTTCTTCTGGACCAAAACCCTTCCATTTAATTAAATATTGATTTTGTCCCCGCCTTCTCCTGCAATCTACAATGGTCTCAATTTCAAACTCTTCTTCCCCGTCTACCATTATGGCCTCTGGGGGCCCTCTTTCACGACCAGGAAAGGGATTGACCACATCAGGCTTCAACAAAGAGGTATGAAACACAGGGTGAATTTTAAATGAATCGGGAAGTTCGAGCTCATAAGCCACTGGATTAATTTTTCTCTTGACCGGAAAGGGTCCTAGGTATTTAGGTCCCAATTTCCTGGATGGACAGGTAAGTTTTAGATTCAAAGTTGACAGCCACACACGATCACCAACCTTCAAATCTAGTTCTCCTCTCCTCTTCCTGTCAAAGAACCTCTTATTAACCTCTTGTGCTTTGGCAATGGTATCCTTTAACACTTGGTTATTGATAGCAAAGAAATTTAATCTGTCCTGAACTGCAGGCAAAGGAGAGTCCGGAATCAATGTAGGCAAGAAGGAAGGATGAAACCCGTAGTTGGAGAAGAAGGGTGATTGGTTGGTGGCGGTATGAGCAGAGTTGTTAAATGCAAATTCTGCCAGCGGCAGAAGTGAGGCCCAATCTTCTTGGGAGAAGGAGGTGAAGCAACGCAGATATTGCTCCAGCGTTTGGTTGGTACGCTCAGTCTGTCCGTTGGACTGGGGATGATAAGCCGAAGAAAAGTTGAGTTTGATGCCCAGCGCTTCGCACAGTGCTTTCCAAAATTTTGAAGTAAACTGTACTCCTCGATCCGAGACGATGTCACTAGGGATTCCATGCAGTCTAACAACCTCTTTAACGAAGACTTCAGCAGTTTCAGTTGCTGATGGGGTCCCTTTCATAGGGATGAAGTGTGACATCCTGGAGAGGCGGTCTACCACTACAAAAATAGATGAGAACCCCTCTGATGGAGGGAGCTCTACGATAAAGTCCATTGCGATTTTATCCCAGGGTCTCTCAGGAATGGGTAGAGGTCTCAATAGTCCCCACGCTTTGTTCTTGCTGTTCTTGTTCCTGAGACAGATTGAACATGAGCTAACATATTTCCTGCAGTCCTTTGCTAAATTAGGCCACCAGAAATGTCTCTGGATCAAATCCATGGTTTTGTATCCCCCAAAATGGCCGGCCAGTGGGTAGTCATGACACACCTGTAGGATGGTAGCACGTAAATTGTGTGGTATGAAAATTTTATTACCCCGCCAATAGAGCCCATCGTTCTCCTGAAGGTCTGTATCTGGAGACAGAGAGACTTCCCTGGATGCTTGACGGATCTGTGACATTAGGTCGGTTTGAATAAGTAGAAAATTTCCAGCCTGCAGGATAGTATCAGTTTGAGGTGGGACTTCAACTTCTGTAAACATACGCGATAACGCGTCAGGTTTCACATTCTTGGAGCCGGGCCGGTAGGTTATGTGGAAGTTAAAGCGTGAGAAGAAAAGAGCCCACCTTGCTTGTCTGGGCCTGAGGCGTTTGGCGGTCCTGAGGTATTCCAAATTTTTGTGATCCGTGAAGATCAGTATTGGGTGTGTTGCTCCTTCCAAGAGGTACCGCCACTCTTCTAAAGCCAATTTGATTGCCAATAGTTCTCGGTCCCCCACATCATAGTTCCTTTCTGAAGGTCCCAACTTCTTTGAGAAGAAGGCCACAGGGTGCATTAGAGCCTTGGGTCCTTGGCGCTGGGACAGGATGGCCCCTACGGCGCTTTCTGAGGCGTCCACCTCCAGGATGTATGGAAGAGCGGGGTCAGGGTGCTTTAATAACGGAGCTGAGGTAAAAAGTCCCTTTAACTTGTCGAAAGCAGCTTGGGCTGCCTCTGTCCATTGAAAACGGTTCTGTTTCTTGGTGAGCTGGGTGATGGGCATGATGATACCGGAGAAGTTTTTAATGAATTTTCTGTAGAAGTTAGAGAAGCCGACGAACCGTTGTACCCCTTTCTTATCAGTGGGAGGTGGCCAGGACGTTATAGCTGCGACTTTTTGAGGATCCATTGCCATACCTCCTGTAGAAATCACCAGTCCGAGGAAGTGGATGGTCTGCCGTTCAAATTCGCATTTCTCGGCCTTGGCATAGAGTCCATTTTGTCTTAGCCTCAGAAGGACTTGTTTCACATGGACACGGTGAAGATCTAAGGAGGCTGAGAAAACTAGGATATCGTCTAGGTAGATGATCATGAATAGATCTAGAAAGTCTCTGAAAATATTATTCACAAAATGCTGGAAGGTTGCTGGAGCATTGCATAATCCGAAGGGCATGACGAGGTATTCAAAGTGGCCAAAACGAGTCCGGAAGGCCGTTTTCCACTCGTCTCCTTCCCTGATTCTGATCAGATTGTAAGCACCTCGTAAATCTAACTTGGTGAATATTCTTGCAGAGCGGAGTCTCTGGAGCAATTCTGGAATCAGAGGCAAGGGGTAGCGATTTTTAACGGTGATCCGGTTTAGCTCTCTGTAATCCACACATGGACGGAGCGAATGGTCTTTCTTTTCAACAAAGAATATTCCTGCCCCGGCTGGTGATGTTGAGTGACGGATGAACCCCTTCTTGAGGTTCTCATTCACATAGTCTTTTAGGACTGCGAGTTCAGGCTCTGACAGAGGAAAGATCCTCCCAAATGGGATTTCAGCCCCTGGTAAAAGTTCAATCGGGCAATCGTAGGCCCGGTGCGGGGGAAGAGTATCAGCTTTCTGCTTGTCGAAAACATCCAAGAAATCATGGTACACGGATGGGACGAGGTCTTGGGATTCGGATACTGGTTTGAGACACCCAATAACTGGAGCTGTGTGGTGGAGGACCTGGAGGCAGTTCTTGAGACAGTAGGAGGACTGAAAGACTACCTGGCCGGTTGTCCAGTCTATCTGTGGGTTGTGTGCTTGCAACCATGGCATTCCTAAAATGATCGGAAAAAGTGGTGAGGATATAACGTCCAGGCACAACAGTTCTTGGTGATTGGGTAAGATGTTGGCAGGCAAAGGTTGGGTTTCTTGGATGATAGGCCCAGATTTGATATTGGACCCATCAGCTAATCGGATGAATAGTTTATGTTGCTTCGATCGCAGCGGAATGTTGTGTTGCAGGGTAAAGGCACGGTCAATGAAGCAACTGCAGGCACCGGAGTCAATTATGGCCTGGATCTGAAGCACCCCTTCTGGAAGCTGTAGAGAGACAGGAACAGCAATGTGAGTCGTTCTTGCTAGAGTTAATGCATATCGATCAAGAAGAGGTGAGTCACACTTACGGGTCTTGTTGGGACACATATTGGCGTAATGACCGGCTCCCCCCGCAGTAGAGACAGAGATTATTCATACGACGGCGTTGTTTTTCTTCCGGAGTCAAGGGTGCACGAAGCAAACCCAACTGCATTGGTTCTGGAGGTTCAGTGGTAGAAGCAGATAGTGGGGGTGTGGAGGTAGGTAGGCGACTGGGTACCCTGGGTAGCATCCACATGGGCCGATACTGGCTGGTCCTTTCAGATCTTCGCTCCCTCAGCCGGCGATCGATCTGAATGGACAGTTGAATTAGTTCTTCGAGGGAATCAGGGATCCCCACACGAGCTAGTTCATCCTTGAGTGCCTCCGAAAGCCCTAAACGGAACTGAAAACGGAGAGCGGCGTCGTTCCAATGTGTGTCGGTACTCCACCGTTTAAAGTCTGTAACATAGTCCTCCACGGGCCTACGACCCTGCTGGAGGGTGTGGAGGCTGGCCTCTGCGGTGGTAGTACGCTGTGGATCATCATACAGTTTGGCCATTTCATCCAAAAAAGAGTCCATGGTACCCAGCAAGGGACTGGCTTGTTCCAGTAAATGATGAGCCCAGGTCTGAGGTTCTCCCTGCAGTAATGAAATGATGAACCCCACCTTGGTACTTTCCAAAGAAAAGGTGCGGGGCTGAAGCAAGAAGTACAAATGGCAGGCATTCCTGAAAGCACGGAATTTGCTGCGGTCACCCATAAATTTCTCCGGAGCAGGAACTCGTGGTTCTGGGGGTGGCACCACTACTGTGGGTGTAGAAACTGGAGTTGATGATGCAGGTGCTGTGGTCCGAGGTGCTGAGGTACTTGGAGAGAGAGACTCCACTCGCTGTTCAAGTCGTTGGTAGCCATCTTGCAGGCCCTGAACTGCTTGAGTGAGATTTGCGATCTGTTGACACAGAGCATCCATAGCTGAGGCCCCCCTTTCAGACTCCATTTCTGGCTGGATTGTACTGTCACGTACCTTACAGCGGAGTCTGAAATGACGAGGGCGGCCTCTTGCACGGTCCCGGTCCTAGTGTCCCTGGAGGTTGAGACAGGGTTGCTAGGGCGGCGGAAGGGTGCAGGTGCCTGCTGGCAGGATCAGGAACCCAGAAGTCTTCGGAAGGAAGCTGAGGTGCTGATCCCTGGATGGATGCAAGAGAGGTCCAGCAGAGGAACTTGCAGGGTCAAGGCAGGCAGGAGTTGGCAACGTGCTGGCAACGAGGTACACAATCGGCAGGCAGAGACGTGGTCAGGGACTGGCAGAGGTTGGCAACAAACTGGCAGCGGGGTACCGAATCAGGAGACAGAGCCGTAGTCAAGAGTCCAAGCCGGGTTCAATACAGGAAGCAAGGCAGGCAGAGATGTAGGGGTGATCCGAGGGGGTAGTCAAGGCAAGCAGAGGTTCAAGATCAGGGTCAAGTAAACAAGGCAACAGCAAGGGTTCAGGAACGAGCTGAGACAATCCAGCATTGATGCTAGTCTGCTGATCGTTTAAATAGGGCGCCTTGCGCCGTGATTCGTTAGTGTGCGAGCGTGCACGCGCTGACGTGCCCTCGTTCGTACGATCGCATTACGTGCGTGCCTAGTCCGGGGCTCGCTCGTTCTTATCGTACGTCCGGCTGGCACCCTGGAACGAGCGTTAGTGACGGTTCTCTGACACCCTCATACAGTTAGATAAATGGATCATTATTGTCATACCACTGACTCCACCAAGTGGCATTGACCCCGAAACTATGCAGGCATTATTTTCAATTAGCCACAGCCCGAGCAAATTTTGAAAAAAAATTTCAGGTTTTAGGGAACCCTTGAAAACATTTTCAGGTTTTAGGGAACTCTTGATGAAACCTGTTTTTTTTGGAAAAAATGTCTGTTACATTGGTCGGCGGCGGGAAGAATGCCCCCCTTACAGATAGCTCAAAGGATTGATGTCATGCCGCTGACTCTGCCAAATGGTATTGGCCCCGGAACTATGCAGACACACAGATCAAGTAGCCACAGCTCAATGAACCTCTAGCAACCTCTGGAGGAGCCCTAGTTGGGAATGGCTGCTTCAAGGCCTTGAGCAGGGTTGGACTCCTGTTCCAATGTTACTTGCACCGTTACATTTATACAAGTTGACATGTGACTTTGATGAAACAAAAAAGAAAATCTATTGAGCATAAAAAATAAGAAAAGCCTTTTTCACATAAACATAGGAATAATAATAACCATAGGGATTGAGCAAGCTGTTCAAGATGAAAGGCCAAGATGCAATTGAAATCCTCTCAGCAAGTAACCTATGTCCCTTGATTGAGTTTAAATGTAAAATTTTGCGTTTGACATTTCCTAACCTATTCATTCAAAATGTGAACTGTCGGCTGTGATTTTACGTCCAAGGCACAACCTGGAATGTGTCTTGCTGGGAAGCTGCCCCTATATTATTTAATATAACCCATCTCAAGGAGAACTGCACTTTCCCCTGCCTGGCCGCGGCTGTGTGACAGTGAATGAGGCGACCCATCTTCCTTGCCTCCTTGTGTTTCTTTTCCAATAGATCTTAGGTAACAGGCATCCTTCCCTCCACTGCTGCCCTGT
Organism: Lithobates septentrionalis; assembly: GCA_037952835.1. Lineage (NCBI taxonomy): Eukaryota > Metazoa > Chordata > Amphibia > Anura > Ranidae > Lithobates > Lithobates septentrionalis. Next base: position 65,857 of record JBBDGP010000178.1, read on the forward strand.
ATTGTCTGTGAAATAGATTCATTGTCAAGGGAGGCTAACTGATGCTTACATGTATTTTCTGTACTATAGATCATAGGGGAAGCCTGGCTATGCGAGAACCTTGTATTGCCTTTGTAGTAGATTCTGTGGAAGGCAAGACCTGTGTTACCGCTAACTAACTTGTATTTTCTACAATAGAGAGACTGCAGATCTGTGTTCCTGTTAATATACTATAGGGAGAACTCTTGCAGCTTTTTTGTAGTTAATCTTGGATCACCGCATGGGTCTAGCTCATTATAAACATCCATCTATTGTGAAGGAGTATTTTTTATTTTTTTTTCTGACAGCTCTAATGAATCGAGTGGATAAAGAAGACTTCCACTCAAAACTATTCATTTTCTTTTGGTTGGAAGATGAATGACACTTGCATTTAATGGGGAGATGCTTTCTGTCTTACCTGCCAAAGAAATTATATTTCTGCTTAGTCAGCGTCACAACCTAGGCATCCCTGCCATGTAGCACAGACAGGTTGGTTGGCCTCACTTTTCTTTTAAAGAGTATCTGCAGGTACAACTTCTACTTTTTACTGTGGTACCCTGTTTCCCCGAAAATAAGACCTAGCGTGATTGTCGGTGATGGCTGCAATATAAGCCCTACCCCCCAAATAAGCCCTAGTTAAAGTCCTTGTAGGTCTTATGTTCAGGGTAGGGCTTATTTTTGGGGAAACAGGGTAGGGCTTATTTGGGGGGTAGGGCTTATTTTGCAGCCATCACTGACGATCACACCAGGTCTTATTTTCGGGGAAACAGGGTAGAGGTTTTTACAGTTCTTTTTGGCTTTGTTGTAGAGCCTTTCCCTCCCTTCTAGTTCCAGTGGCATGGTGAGATCATGGAGCAAGAAATCTGTGAAAATCTCCAAACATTTGTCATTCAAACAGGAAGTGAGGGAAAAACATATATAAAAAGCAAAAATGCAATATATTGCCTCTTACCATTCCTTAGATGTGTTGGCTGAATTTTAATACTCTAATGCCGCTTACACACGAGCAGAATGTCCTTTCAGCAGTGTGATTCCTTGCAGCAGACTGCCCACTGCCCATGTACGAGTCGCGCTGCGATTTGTAAATGGTCCCAATGTAATGTGTCCCGGGAGGCGGGAGGAGACCTACACGTGGATCCACCATGGCGATTCGACCAGAAATGGGAGCAGGTAACTGTAAAAATGAGGTACCCGCTCCCCCCCCCCCCCCACCAAAAAAACTTTCCAGAGGTAGCAGAGGAGGCGGAAAAGCAGAACTTCCCTTTTGGGTAAAGTTTTTTGCTTTTTTTGCAGAATGCCAGCGGTGCAAGCTATCAGAGTTTCTGCCAATATTGAGTCTTACATTTGCAGTTTGAGAACAGAGTGGTCCTTGCTCCTTTCCTAGGCACCCATGGTTTCCTAGGCCCCTGATCTGCCCCCACCTGCAAGATGGGGGGGGGGGGGGATGTTAAATGCCAGTTAATTCTAGGGGTAGAGTGATGAGGTGGAATACTTACCTTATGCCTCACTCCAGCAGGCTCCTTCCATCTGTAAAAGCGGTCTCCCGAAGCTTCTTATTTGAAGGGCTCCAGCTGGTAGTGGCATCAAGTACACAGCAGGACCAATAGTCCTGCACTGTATGTGAGTATGTCGAGGGCCCAACCATAACCAAAGAGCATCAAAGAAGAGCAACAGGGAAACAAGAGATAAGGAAAGTATTACAGCCTATTTCTCTACCCCTTAGACGATAATAAGTGTTTAACCCATGTTGTGCACGAAAGGAGGAGCCCCAGTGGCGGGGGGTATTTACTATAATTACTGAAACTCAGCTTTAAAATAGGCCTATTGCAGTCATAAAGCTTTTTTTTATTTTTTTTTATTGAATAGATTTGTCAATTTTGCGATAAAATGTTTGGATCAATACAGAGTTAGACATACGGCAGTTATCTTAGCATTCTCAGCAGTTATGGACAGTACTTGGTGGTCTAGTATAATCTTTGTCTCTTCTCCTTATCTGTTACTAACAAGCGCACCATTAAACATCAACTTGGTTGGTAAAGAAAGTTGAGAAAGCAGCTTGATCCCCTTGTTGTGCTTTCCTCGCCTCCCTCCCTGAGGTGAGATCGGGAGAGACAGCCAGTAGATAAGGATCTCTGCATCCTGCTTTGCAGCTGTTTCTTCTCTGAGGCGGCTAGATAAGTGTGGATTTGGTAGGAGCAGAGTGAAAGGTTGCACAGTATAGTTGCTAAACAGTTGAGATCAAACGTTGCCAAGGGGTACCGACAAGAGGCCAGGGAGAAAGGAATAACTTATGTTTGTAAAGAATAGCAAGCTGTACTGACTGGATTGTACACATGTAACTGTATAAAAACATTTAGAAATCATTTTTGTGTTGCAAAGTACCTATGTTAGCTTCCTGTGTACTCATGGAGCTCTTCATTCCCACGCTTATTTTATACATAGACCTCAGCTTGTACCTTAACTCCCAGAGATGAGAATTCCAAAATGGCAGTTCTCTTTTAGGGCTTGGTTTTATGAGCTTTAGACTTTGGACATGTTGATGACATCCATTTGAGATGCTTCTGAGATAATTCAAAATTCATTGACAGGTGCATTTGGCCTGCAGTTTACTTCCTTTTGACCTCCATTCAACCTACTTCAAGTGGGTGTTGCATTACTATAGACTTTAATAGGAATGCAACATTGAAGCAAACAAAAGCCTGTCAACACAGGCCCTAAAATCCAACTCAACCAGTTCTTCATCACAGTCATTTATTTTATTATTTATTTAATTATTTCAGGTACTTATATAGCGCCGTCAATTTACGCAGCGCTTTACATATACATTGTACATTCACGTCAGTCCCTACCCTCAAGGAGCTTACAAACTAAGGTCCCTAACTCACATTCATACATACTAGGGACAACTTAGACAGGATCCAATTAACCTACCAGCACGTCTTTGGAGTGTGGGAGGAAACCGGAGTACCCGGAGGAAACCCACGCAGGCACAGGGAGAACATGCAAACTCCAGGCAGGTAGTGCCGTGGTTGGGATTCGAACCAGTGACCCTTCTTACTGCCGGGCGAGAGTGCTACCCACTACACCACTGTGCCGCCCATAAATCCAACTCAACCAGTTCTTCATCACAGTCATCACAAAATATCCAATACATCTAGGTTTCGGGGAATATGGGAGTGCTGGAGCCTAGCAGCAAATCACCAGGCCCAAACACTGTTGCATGACAGAGGGGGTGACATCCTCAGCCCTTTGTAAGCTCTGACATGGAGCTTACACAGAGTATTTTGCAGATGGAGGAAGAAGCAGTGGGAGAGGGATTTGAAGGAAGTAAGTGGGTTGAGGGGATGGGGTTGAAAGACACTCTGTTAATTGCCCTGAATGGATGCAGTCACAGCTTAAGAAGCTTCATTGAACCCTTAAATAAGATCAGAAACCACCAGATATCGCTCTCGTACTACCCGACCAACACCTCAACTCCACCCCCCCCTACTTTCAAACAAGAAATACAGACCACACATACGTGAGATTAATTAAAAGACATTTTACATCACCAGCTCTGCCCCCCCTTACGGGTTACGCCACTAGGTGTGGCTTCATCAGAATCTAACTTATAAGGGGACAATATTAGTAAATGCATGTATTGAATGGCAATTTATCCATAAACTGTAGCCTCTGTCTTCGATGCCCCCACTGGAGACTTGAGTAATATTGCATGCAAGTAATATGTGGTGCACCAGTCTCTGTGCACTTTTTAATGTGAGTTCATTTTTATTCTTTGGGTTTTTAATAAAGTAGTGTCTTTATGAAAAGCACCATGATTATTTGTATGTACTATTTCTGAGCATTTCCCCTGTAATTGTGGGGAGCATATATCCAGTCTAATTGACTTGTGAGGAATGTTATACCATCTGATACATCTGGTGACATCCCTTAAAGAGACATGCACATTTGACCTTTTGACCATAGGTCCATCTGGGAAGTGAGCTGCTAATGGTAGTGGTGTGTGCAGCACATGGTGTGTTATTTTCACGGAAGAGGTATACATTAAGAAGTTGAAGATTATTATTGAATAGCACAACATGTAGACTCTTACCTTTTTTCACTTCTATTGGACTATAAGGGAATATCATAGTAGATTGTTGATTGTTGATCTGCTTAACCAACTACATATGTTGGCTCACGAGCTGTATCACAATAGCCTCAGGGACAATATCAAACTAACTTTAGACACCACCTGGTCCAGAAAATCCCCAATCACTACAAGTTGGCCACACATTGAAGGCGATCAAGCTGGTGGTGATGTGAGGTTGTTGGGGACCCACCTTTGAAGACCCCTCTGGGGTCATCAGCTGGTACAACTTCTTACTTGATCCAACGATGGTAGTATAGGGTATGGGGGCAGCAAGCCCTCTTGGAATCTGCAGATCACCAAATGGGCTTACATCACTCCTCTTTGAGTTGGTGTTGATGTGAAATTGTCAGAGACCCACCCTTGAAGACCCCAAACTGCTCCTTGGCTTCTACATCTTCTTATAAAGTTGACCCAGCATTAGTAGTATGGGGCAGGTGAGCAGCAAACTCTTTTGGAGTTTGTAGACCTCCAAATGGACTTGCATCACTCCTCTTCACTGACCACCTCTAGAGAGTCTCCCGGTCACGCTAGTGAACTTTCTTTCACCTGGTTGCACACCATTTCACCTCTCAGCTATCTGGTTACCTTTCTCTCCCAGGCGTATGGGCCCTGCACTTTATGTAGTTGCTTTCTTCAGCTCTGTGTCTATCTTTAGAATGTAGCCCATTATCTTTGAGGGCATTTTTACACTTGCTTGATTTTTGCTGGATGAGTTTGCTATTTCCCTATCAACACACACAGTAACTCGTATCAACAAGCGTAAATACCTGCTAAGGCGCATTAATGTACTGATGTGCCACGTGGTGATGTACAGTGCAAAGAAAAACACATCTGGCAGATAAAAAGTGTGAATGAGCTCTCTATGTGCCTCAGCAAGCAAAATAATACACGTGGACTATTTTTGGCAAAGCAGCGCACCACAACACATAAAGCATTACCATCTGTGCATCGTGATGCACTATATTGCAGGTGTGTTCTTTTTCTTTTGCTTTTATGTGCGCTGTGGCGCCATTCAAAATGCATAGAAAACACATACAATGCGTTATCACTACACATAGATGTAAATCTGGCCTAAAAACTTGGGAAATACCTAATGTAGCTTGTTAAATGCCTGATGGGATGCCCGTTGGATGAGCTTTAACAAGATGACACTAAAGAAATAGCCATGTGACCTTAGCCAGAAGGCATTTATGTTGGGCGTAAAGTACAGAGAAACATGTAAGTTTCCGAAAAATAAGCTATGATAGAGTATTTTAACTACCTATAATGGCACATTCATGAAAATCATGTAAAACTTAAAAGAGAGATTTTCATAAAAATCTGAAGACAACTGCCAGCTATGAACATCCTACACATACTTTTTCAGTGAATGCGTCTTTGTTTAGACGGTTTTAAAGAACATAGATGTCAAATCAGGAAGAGAATTAGCTCTATTATGTGATCATGCTGCATTAAAATATTAACATTTTTCATATTATCACAATTTTTCTTCATAATTGATTTCACTAAACACGTTCAAAGGAGATATTTTACATAACAGTGCTTTTCTTTGATAATGTAGACTTTATGTTATTTTGAGCGCAGTCAGCTTTATTGCAGTGTGCTCATGCCTTTTAAGTTAATGAAGAGTCACATGTCACGGGATAATTATAGGATGACATTTACCAACGAAACAGACTCCAAATAATCCAGTTATAGATTCACTTAAAAAATAATTTATATGTATAGTTGTTGAAATACATTGATCATTAATACCTAATCCCTTGGACATTTGCACTTGGACTGAAAGAGGGCAGTAAGGGGGTAGAAAAATCTCTAATGGCGCGCACACGGTCGGAATTTCCGACAACAAATGTTCAATGGGAGCTTGTTGTCAGAAATTCCGACCGTGTGTAGGCTCCATCGGACATTTGCTGTTGGAAATTCCGACAACAAAAATTTGAGAGCTGGATCCGTTGTCGGAAATTCCGAGCACGTGTAGATAATTCCGACGCACAAAATTCCACAGATGCTGGTAATCAAGCAAAAGAGCCGCACTGGCTATTGAACTTTATTTTTCTCGGCTCGACGTACGTGTTGTACGTCACCGCGTTCTTGACGTTCGGAATTTCCGACAACATTTGTGCAACCGTGTGTATGCAAGACAAGTTTGAGCCAACATCCGTCGGAAATAAATCCACGGTTTGGTTGTCAGAAATTCCGATCGTGTGTATGCAGCATTAGAGGAATTTTTTGTTCCACCACTGGAGTTTTCTTTTACTTTCCTTACCACCTATTACCGGGACAGAAATTGAGGGGAAATCAGCCAACAGCGCCACAAAGAAAAGTAAAAACTGACAAAGGTTCCAGCCTTAACCCCTCTCTATCCAAAACTTAAAGAGGAACTGCAGTCTGCTCACATAATTTGTAATAAAAACATGTTTGCCATACTGAAGCTTCCCTCCAACCGCTTTGCATATTATTTTATATATACTGCGATTCTGTACTTGTCAAATATGCTGCAGAAATCTCCCTCCACTGAGTCTGGCTGCAGCCATTTTAACTGTGGGCAGCTGAAGCTGCTGCCTGTTCACTTCTTGGATTTACACAGACACACAGAGGCACACCTCCAACTCTGCAGCTCTAATTGGCTCTCTTATGACTCATTAGGGTTGCCACCTTTTCTTCAAGTCAAACCCGAACACTTTAGCGGCGCACAGCAATATTTTTATTTTTTTGTATAAACTATACATATATTTTGCTAATAAATACAATTTCTAATCATATGAAGTTAATAACAAGTGTCCCCCTTTACATTAGAGTTCCCCTTTTACATCGGAGCTTGCAGAGTTCCCTTTCATCATAAGGGGGGAACTCTGCAGACTCTGATGTAAGGGAGAACTCTGGGGACCCCAACATAAGGGATGCTCTGGGAACCCTGATTTAAGGAGGGGGAACACTGAGAACTCTGATGTAAGGGAGAACACTGTGGCCTCTGGTGTAAAGAGGAACTCTGATGTAAGGGGTGCTCTGAGAACCCCAATTTACCTTAGTGTACTCACTCAGAGGCAGGAGGGAGAAGGGGGGAGACTTCAGTCACAGACAGGGATGGGTGGTGAGCTAATTTACCCCTTGGCAGTCAGCACATCTCATCCAGTTGTATCTGAGGCTGCTGGACTTCAAATTTCCAGCCCCCACTTTTCTTTTCTGAGGCACAGCCCCAGGGATTGGAGTGTGGGCAGACACAGAGGGGTAGGGGCGGGAGGAAGAGGTGCAGATTGAGCTCTCTCCCCTCTCCCATCTGTGTGTGTGTTTGGGGGGATTGTTAATGCTGGCTTTGGGCAGTGTAACAGACACTCTCAGCTTAGACAACTGCAGCCAGCAAAACTGCTGGGAAGCCATAGTCCAGTCTGAATGTGTCCGGGTTTCAGGCAGTCTGAAACCCAGACACATGATTCCAAACCCGAACTGTCCAGGTGAATCCTGGACAGGTGGCAACCCTATGACTCATCCCCCCTCTCTTCCTGGCAAACTCTCACGAGAGAGAGAGCTGTGCATGATGTCATAAGCCTAGGCTAATGACCAGACAAGAAACAGGAAGTGGCCTGAATAAGGTATTTACTGGCAGAAAAAAAAAAGTTTTACTATTCAGAGTTAAAACAACAAGGGCAGAAGATTTAATAGATGGAAAGTTGAAAAAATGACTGAAGGTCTGCTTTAAGCTGGCCATATATGGATAAACTGTCCCTGCTTAACTGTCTGAGAATTGATCCATCTATGGGCAGGAAGGTTGTTTGCATACTCCATGGCTTCAGCTGGAGACAGACTTTAGGCTTATTGGTTTCAAGGAAAGGGGCCAATGGTTGCTCTGCACTTAAAGCGGAACAAAAGGCCCGAAACTTACCTCCTTTCTAACTGTCTGGATCCCTTGCCTGCGCCGGCATCTTGTCCCCAAGTGCTGGTCTTTGGGTATTTCCATTGGCCAGAACAGAATGATGTAACTTCTGTTTTTGCACAGGAGTCAGACACATGTGCAGCTCAGTTTACATGCCTCAGAAGACTGTGAGTAGGCTGGTTAGGTGTATTTTATTGCTGAAGAGACATCGCATGTCTCTTTTGCAAAAAAAGGTCTGCCTGCTTGCAATCTTTTGCTAAATGCCTTCAGTTCTGTTTTACGTTTCCAGCTCCGTCCTTATGGAAGGAGTCTGTTACTCCTTCACTGACCAGTCACAGGCTGGAGTAGTCATTTGACCTTACTGTGTTGCTTAACCCCTATACGACACCTAATGCAGCCTTTCCCAAACTTTTCAACACAGAGGAACCCTTAAAAAACCTTTCTGGTTACAGGGAACCCCTGCTAAAAATGTCTATATCTACAACTCATAAAATATTAGTGTGATGGTCAGTGGGAAGAATGCTCCCTACATTGGTGGTCATTGGGAAGAATTATCCCCTTACAAATAGCTAAAAAATATCAGTGGTATCAGTGGGAACTTACCTGAGAGGTAGACATTGCTCATTGCTCAAGGAACCTTGAAACCTCTGGAGGAACCCTATGTTTAAGAAAACCTGACCTAACGCATATACAGTATGTGCCAGCCTTAACACCCATGTGCCGCATATGTGTGTCGCTGTGTTGTTCTGAAGGTCGCACTCAATCAGTGCCCCCAAAACCGTGATGGAGTTGTCACCAACAGCTCACGGTCAACTAGAAACATTCAGAAGACACTCAGATGGGCTCTTGATGACTTCATCACCATGCAGTCATAGTGATGTATAATCCTCCTACATCCTAAATTCTCCAAAAGTCCCTCCTACCAGCCTGGGGTGTCACGGCTCACTTAAAAATCTGCCTTGGTCATGGTCATAAAGGGGTTACAGTGCCTTGCAAAAGTATTCACCCCCTTGGCATTTTTCTTGTTTTGTTGCCTCACAACCTGGAATTACCATGGATTGTTTGAGGATTTGCATAATTTAATTTACAGTGTATCGCAAGTATCTCAAGTGTTGCTTTAGCAGTGTGTTTGGGGTCATTGTCCTGCTGGAAGGTGACCCTCCATCCTAGCCTCAAATCACACACAGAGTGGTACAGGTTTTGCTCAAGAATATCCCTGTATTTAGCACCATCCATCTTTCCCTCAGCTCTGTTCAGTTTCCCAGTCCTGACTGCTGAAAAACATCCCCACAACATGATGCTGCCACCGCCATGTTTCACTGTGGGGATGGTGTTCTTTGGGTGATGTGATGTGTTGGGTTTGTGCCAGACATAGCGTTTTCTTCAATGGCCAAAAAGTTCAATTTTAGTCTCATCAGACCAGAGCACCTTCCTCCATACATTTTGGGAGTCTCCCACATGCCTTTTCGCAAACTCAAAACGTGCCATTTTGTTTTTTGCTGAAAGTAATGTCTTTCTTCTGGCCACTCCGCCATAAAGCCCAACTCTATGGATCGTTCAGCTTATTGTCATCCTATGTACAGATACTCCAGTCTCTGCTGTGTAACTCTGCAGCTCCTCCAGAGTTACCTTAGGACTCTGTGCTGCCTCTCTGATTAATGCCCTCCTTGCCCGGTCCGTGAGTTTTGGTGTGCGGCCGTCTCTTGGCAGGTTTGCTGTTGTGCCATGTTCTTTCCATTTGGTTATGATAGATTTGATGGTGCTCCTAGTGATCGTCAAAGATTTGGATATTTTTTTATAACCTAACCCTGACTTGTACTTCTCAACTACATTATCCATTACTTGTTTGGAGAGTTCCTCAGTCTTCATGGCACAGTTTGGTTAGTGGTGCCTCTTGCTTAGGTGTTGCAGCCTCTGGAGCCTTTCAAAAGGTGTGTATATGTAATGACAGATCATGTGACACTTAGATTGCACACAGGTGGACATCATTTCACTAATTATGTGACTTCTGAAGGTAATTGGTTGCACCAGAGCTTATGGACTTCATAACAAAGGGGGTGAATACATACGTACATGCCAATTATCATTTTTTTATTTCTGAAAAATAGTTTTATGTATATATTTTTCTAATTTTACCTCACCAACTTAGACTATTGTGTTCTGATCCATCACACATAATGAAAAAAACATTAAACTAAAGGCTGTAATGTAACAAAATAGGTAAAAAGCCAAGGGGGGTGAATACTTTTGCAAGGCACTGTAACTGCAGTAGAGAAAAAGTCAGGTGGTCAGGTTGGCAGGACTGTGTAAATCCCAAGACTGGGTTGACAGAAATGCAAATCCATTGGCAGGTAAAATTGCATCCATATATGTATTTCAAAGGTTTTGAGTTTAGATCTAATTTACAGAGACTCTGTAGCCACATAGGAGTGCAAAGCTGTTTTCTTCAGTGTGGAGGCCTTTACCTAGATGTTAAATAAAGCACAAATGAAAGGCTGCTTACAAGTGATGAAAGTGTCCTGACATTACTAGGATTTCGTCTCTTTTATCAGTAGAATAGCTACACTTAGCAGAAATGACCCACTGCGCTTAAAAAAAAAACCTTCCACCCAAAATTCGGTAGAGGCGTTCAGGTGTGGGATGATTGGAGGACCGTTTGCAGCCCAGATGCAAAGGAACGTGTAAAAGGCTGATGAAAAGGCAGGAGATAAAAGAGGGGTTTTAAGCCCATATGTTGTCTCTATTCATCATATAGTGCAGAGTGTATTAGGACAGTTGTTATGCGGGTGAGAGCTTTCAGTGTAATGCGCCTATAATACACCTGTAGGCTTGCAGTTAATGCATCTTCAAAGCCTGGGATTTCTGTCATTGTCCTTTGCAAACTCTGGCTGATGAGTTTGTCTGTGACACAGAGGAAGTGAGAGACAAGGTTATATCTGGATGTAGCCATCTATTCAGTGCTTGATGTTTACCCATCTCTGGATCTTTTCCATTAACTGGCACAGCTACTTTTCAGTGGGCACTGATAGTTTTGGCTGAAATGTGTGGGATTACAGTCTCATTTCATGCTGCATTATAGCCTGGTAGCTAGGTGGCTTTTGTGTCCTTCTCTCCTTCACTTTCCTTAACGGATTCCTTTTTATCAATATTAACTTGAATCAGTCATTAGGAAACGGTATATGAAGCAGAATTATTATTATGCAGCAGCAGGGACTGTACGGTGTCGTGTAGCCTATTGATTTGTCTGCATAGAGCAGTGGCTTCACCTAACCCCGTGCCAGAAGCAAAAAATCACAAGCAGTATTGTGATCAATTTACACACGTTTCCCTCTCTGCCTCTCTTCTCCTACCCTTATTCCTCTCTCTCTCTCTTCCTCTCACATTCTTTCTTCTTTCTCCCTCTCTCCTTCCCCTCGCCTTCCTCCCTCCCTCCCCCCCTCCACTCCCCTCTCTCCCCCTCCCCCCTCTTTCCTCTCTTTCTCTTCTTTCTTTCCTCTCTCCCTCTCCCCACTTTCCTCCCTCTTTCACTCTACATTCTCTGCGCTCTCTCTCTCTCTCTCTCTCTCTCTCTCTCTCTCTCCCCACCTCCCTCCCTTTCCCCTCCTCTTTCCTCTCTCCTTGCTCCCCCATCCCTCCTCTTTCCTCTCTCTGTCTTCTTTCTTTCCTCCCCTCTCTCCTTCTCCCCACTTTCCTCTCTTTCACTCTCCATTCTCACCTCTTTATCTCCCTCTCCCTCTTCTCCCTCTCCTCTCTTTCCTCCCCCTCTCTCCCTCTCCTCTCTTTCCTCCCCCCTCACCTCTCTATCTTCCCCCCTTCTCCCTCTCCTCTCTTCCCCCCCTCTCCTCTCTTTCCTCCCCCCTCCCTCTCCTCTCTTTCCTCCCACCTCTCCCTCTCCTCTCTTTCCTCCCCCTCTCTCCCTCTCCTCTCTTCCCCCCCCCCTTATCCCTCTCCTCTCTTTCCTTCCCTTCCTCCCCCTCTCTCCCTCTCCTCTCTTTCCTCCCCCCTCTCCTCTCTTCCCCCCCCCCCCCCCTTCTCCCTCTCCTCTCTTTCCTCCCCCCTTCTCCCTCTCCTCTCTTTCCTCCCCCCTTCTCCCTCTCCTCTCTTTCCTCCCCCCCTTCTCCCTCTCCTCTCTTTCCTCCCCCCTTCTCCCTCTCCTCTTTTTCCTCCCCCCTTCTCCCTCTCCTCTTTTTCCTCCCCCCTTCTCCCTCTCCTCTCTCTCTGTCCTCTTTTTCCTCCCCTTCTCTCTCTCCCCTCTTTCCTCCCCCTTCTCCCTCTCCTCTCTTTCCTCCCCCTTCTCCCTCTCCTCTCTTTCCTCCCCCTTCTCCCTCTCCTCTCTTTCCTCCCCCTTCTCCCTCTCCTCTCTTTCCTCCCCCCTTCTCCCTCTCCCCTCTTTTTCCTCCCCTTCTCTCTCTCCCCTCTTTTTCCTCCCCCCTTGTCTCTCTCTCCCCCCTCTTTCCTCTTTCCTCTCTCTCTCTTTCTTCTCTCTTTCACTCTGCATTCTCTCTCTGAATAATGCAGAGGAGGAACTCCTCCTCCCTGTTTGTAGCTATTAGACCCCTTTCACACCGAGGGCGTTTTGCAGGCGCTATAGCGTTAAAAATAGCGCCTGCAATCCGCCCTCAAACAGCTGCAGCATTGTCTCCAGTGTGAAAGCCCGAGGGCTTTCACACCGGAGCGCTGCGCTGGCAGGACGTCAGGAAAAGTCCTGCCAGCAGCTTCTTTGGAGCGGTGAAGGAGAGGTGTGTTGCCCCACAATCAATGGGGCAGCGCTGGGATACCGCTGCTGGCAAAATGCCGCTATTGCAGCGCATTGCGGGCAGTTTTAACCCTTTCTCGGCTGCTAGTGGGGGGTAAAAGCGCCCCGCTATCTGCCGAAATGCGCCGCTAATCCGACGGTAAAACGCCGCTGACAGTCAGCATCGCTCCTGGTCTGCTTCTCCACGCTCGTTGGAGCGATGAGCTGTGGAGGGGTGGGGAGACTTCCCAAGTCTGGATCCGCCAGCTGCCTTGATTGATGGCAGTCGGGATGATGTGGTGCCTCGACTGATGGCAGTGACGTCAGCAGAGAGTGCACTTCAGACCGCTCTCGGCTGAAAACAGGTCACAGGAGTGCAAAACGAATTGCACTCCTGTGACCCTTAGGAGAATCCCAGCCTTAAAAAGCTCAGGCTGGACGTCTCCTTTAAGTTCCAGATCCATTTACTATGTGATGTACAAGCCTCATATTGTAAATAAAAATCAATTTCTTCCTCTTATCTTCCCTGACTGAGCCAAATCCTCCTTCATTTGTGTCTCACACTCCCAGATACTGTAGCGCTTATAGTGGAAGGGTCTTAACCACTTGCCACCCGCCATATAGCAATATAACAGCGGCAAAGTGGTTGCGATATCCTGACCAGACATCATATGACGTTGCCAGGATATCAAGCCGCTGCGTGCACCCGGGGGCTCGCATCGTGGCGATCATTGTTGTGGTGTGTCATTCTGACATACCGCAACTCCGATCTAGGGAAAGAGTCTCTGACAGAGACTCTTTACCACGTGATCAGCCGTGTCCAATCACGGCTGATCACGATGTAAACAGGAAGATCCGTTGATTGGCTGACAGACGCGAGTAGAGGAGAGCCAATCGGCTGCTCTCCTGACAGGGGGGCTGTGCTGATTGTTTATCAGCACAGCCCCCCCTCGGATGCCCACACTGGACCACCAGGATGCTGCCAGATCACCAGGGATGGCCACCACACTGGACCACCAGGTATGCCACCCTAGACCACCAGGGAAATGCCAATCAGTGCCCAGGCAGCTGCCAATCAGTTCCATTAAAAAATGCCTGCCAGTGATGCCTATCAGTGAAATCCAGTGCCAGCCATCAGAGCCCATCAGTGCTCAGCAGTGCCGTCTGTCAGTGCCACCCATAAATACCCATCAGTGCAGCCTTTCAGTGCCCATCAGTGTCGCCTATCAGTGCCCATCAGTGCCGCCTATCAATGCCCATCAGTGCCGCCTATCAGTGCCCATCAGTGCCACCTCATTGGTGCCGCCTTATCAGTGCCCATCAGTGCAGCTTATCAGTGCCCATCAGTGAAGGAGAAAACTTACTTATTTACAAAATTTTATAACAAAAACAAAGAAAAACTTTTTTTTTTTTTTTTCAAAATTTTCGGTCTTTTTTTTATTCATTTAGCAAAAAATAAAAACCGCAGAGGTGATCATATACCACCAAAAGAAAGCTCTATTTGTGGGAACAAAATGATAAAAATTTAGTTTGGGTACAGTGTAGCATGACCGCGCAATTGTCATTTAACAGTGACAGCGCTGAAAGCTGAAAATTGGCCTGGGCAGGAAGGTGCGAAAGTGCCCGGTATGGAAGTGGTTAACAAAGGAGGCAGTGCTGCCAGTCCAGTAAGCAGTGGGCATGTCTAGGTTTGGCCAGGTGCTGATTGACAAGCTTTAGGTGCTGATTGACAAGCAGTAATGGTAATCCTGTGTCAGACCCCTCCCCCTCAACTCCATTAGCGGTTTGCATGCCCGTCTTTCCCGAAAATCTTAGTGCTACAATTGCTGCCCCAAACAGGCCAGGCATCACAAGGAAACCCTTCTACTGAACATTTTCTTAGCAGAGCAGGCTGGGTTTAGTCCATTACTGCAGTAACGTAAAACGTTATTTACCCTTTATTAAGAACTTTGACCTTCTCATTTAAATCTTATGCTCCCTCACCCTTGCTCTAGCCATCTTCCATTGCTCTAGTATTTATTTATTCTCTTACTCAATTTCCTTCCATTTCTGTCCTTCTTCTTTTGATTTCTCTTGCTATATCTGTCCTCTTCCTCAGCAGCCATCTTCTCCTTCCTGACACTTGCAGTATCCCATGAGACTTTCTTCTGGCCTGGATATTGTCCAGCCCTTCACACACTGTCACCTCTCTCTCCCGGCATGCCCTGCTGCTTCCCAGCAACCATTAATTGGGTATTGATTGCTAATTACAGGCTATGTTACAATCATTTAACCAACTTGGCGGGGTGGAAATACAGCTGGGAAATGGTGAATACAGCTGTATTGTTCTACATAGAAAAGGCAAAGAAAAGCTTTTTTTAATGGAACAGAAAGGTACGACCTTTTCCCGGAAGGTACAGAATATTTTTAACGCAATTACCGGAACGTCTGTTTGCATGTATCTTTCCGGAGCTCTGTAGTAAGTCGGCAGCCTTTCTGTGCACCTGTTCCATTAGGAACTGATGCTTTATGCTTTGATATCACCAGCTGGATGACTCTTCCGAGTGGCACACCTGGGCGCCTGTCAGCATCCATTACACCGATCTTTGCTCCGTTAGGTCTCCTTTTTATTGACCTTCCTCGATTTGTCACCTTTCTTTTCAAACTGGTATAGTAATTAACTCAGAAAGATTTTAGACAATTTAGCTTATTTAGTAAAAGACCAAGATGACTCAATAGCAAATAGCAATCATATATTTTTGTTTTTACTACACTAGCCCAGGTGGTATGAGTTGATTTTCAATTTTTGATACCTTGTGAGCATACAATCCATGACGTGTCCTGATGCAGCGTACACACGAGCGGACTTTACGGCAGACTTTGCCCGGCGGACTGGATTTCTATCAGAAAATTCGATCGTGTGTGGGCTCCAGCGGATTTTGTTTTCTCAAAAGTTGGACGGACTTAGATTTGAAACATGTTTTAAATCAATCGGTCGAAATCGAGTCCGGTCGAAAAGTCCGCCGTCTGTATGCTAGTTCGACGAACAAAAAGCCACGCTAGGGCAGCTATTGGCTACTGACTATGAACTTCCTTGTTTTAGTCCGGTGGTACGTCATCACGTACGAATTCAACGGACTTTGGTGGATTGTGTGTAGGCAAGTCCGTTCATTCAGAAAGTCCGTCGTAAAGTCTGTCAAAGTCCGCCGAGCAAAGTCTGCCGTAAAGTCCGCTCGTGTGTACGCGGCATAACACCTGACCTACATGTAAGAGGGGTTTTTTTTGTCCCTTTTAGGGTGGTCTCTGCCAATCTGTGCTGCACCTCCTTTCTCCGTGAGGGTATATAAAGTGGGGGTGGAACTGGTAATGTGTTCGTGCATGGGAATAGCAGAACCAAGCATCCCAGCACCCCAATGGGTGGTGGCAAGATAGTCACCTGTTTCCCCTCAGTGGGCACCAACTTGGACTTGGTTCAGTCATGTAAGAGGAAAGGACTGTATGAGAACACCATGCAAAGACTCAGACCATTGGCATCCAATCACCTCATTACAGGACAATACCCTTATATTGAAGATGGGGCTGCCATACCATTATTTGGGCCTTGTAAAGCCATTTACTATTCAGTAAAGACTTAGACAAGCAAGTTCCCTGAACATCCCATCACTGAGGAAGCTGAGATGAGTGTGACGCTGTATATGACGTTGAGAGATCTCGCACCCTTGTGGGCCTTTGTTTAGTATCTTCATGTGGCCTTCTGGATGTAAGACGGAGCAAGGGGGAAACCACTGCTGTTCTGAGATTTATTAAGGGAGACTGGCCCATGAAGCAAATTACTCTATATAACTTTATTATTGCAGGGGAACTGCCACCCATGAACTGTGGAGCTGTATTTATTTTGGGCCATGTGGCTCTACACAACCTGGTAGGCCCTGTCATCACAAGTTGCCATCAAATTCTCTAGCTTTAAAGGAGCAGGTAGCCAAACCTCTTCTGTTCCACTATTTACTGTAGGCTCCCTGGCACATGAATTGACTGATCAACCTCTGCTAGGGGAGCGTTACTTACATACTTTTCCCTGGTCAGTAACTTAGTGACTGCTGCCCTGACTTTGTACCATGGACTTTATAAGGGAACTTTTGACCAGTATTGGTCTTATTGCTGGTTGGTGTTGACTTTGTTGTGGTCTCTGCTTCCCCTGTGTGGGATCCTGTGCCCTGACTTCATCCCATGCCTTCTTTTTGGCTGGGAAAAGATGGGGTTAGTGGCGCTCGGATGTCAGGGGGTATTAATGATATCTACTTGCTGTTAGGAGTTGTGATACTTGTGTGTTTGGTCCCTGAAGAAGCAACAGTTTAGCTGTGAAACGCGTTGGCCTTGGAATTTAAAGAATGTGGAATAATATGACTATGGACTATGTTTAATTACTTTTAACACTTATGGTGGACTATTTTAAGATTTCCTGTGAAATCATTGAAGCATATTAATCCTGTTGGTAATTTTTTTAACTTATTTTGTGATCAATAAAACCTTTGTATTATTTTATACTTCTTAATTGTGTTATTTTTGCCTCTGGTACAGCCCCTTAGTGTGGGAACCCATTGATTCCTTAACGTGTTTTGGCTGGTCAGTGACTTACTCAGGGTTTGAAACAATGATAAGCCTGACACCCTGGAGATCCTGTTCATACTGCCACATTTTTGGTACAGTTAAGTGCATGTAACACTGCTTACAAGATAAACGATGGGATCTTTGCCACCATAATGTTCTGCTTTTATCCATGTTTTTTTTTTTTTTTTTTAACCATGTCCATTGAATATAATAACACACAGGTCTCATAACTAGTTTAACATTCTCTTCATCCACAATATTATGCAAAGCCCCTGAATAAAACACAGTTATACCTTTTATACATCTTTAGCTACTGGACTCAAAGAACACACAAGAAAAGAACAGTAAAGATAATCTAAATTAACAAACAGCATGAAAAGGTCCCTTTGGTCTAATCTGAGGATTACAAATGATGTGGCTCTTAACCAAAACCCTCCTGCATTATGCCATTACATCCCCAACCGGTTACTTTGGTTCAGGAGCTTACAAGGGCTTCATTTGCTTGGATATCTATAACTGCTCAAGGCATGAGTAAGAACTTTGGACTAGGTCTCTGTAATGCTGGTTCCTGTTAACCTTATGGTATAATAAATGAGATTTGAATCCAGATTCAAAAGTTGTTGCTGTTAGGCAGTGGTCTCCAAACTGCTCCTGGGGGCCAGATGCAGCCCTTTTCTTGCCTTTATCTGACCCTTGGTGTCGGTGGCAAGAATTATGCCCCATTATTGGTGTCAGTAGGAGGTATAGTGCCCCAACAATGGGGCACTATTCCTCAAACTGACACCACCAATAAGGGCATTATTCCTTCCACTAACACAAATGATGATGCACTATTCCTCCCACTGACACCAATGATGGGGCTTTTTCCTCCCACTAACACCAATGATGGGGCATTATTCCTCCCACTAAAACCAATAATGGGGCTTTTTCCTCCCACTGACACCAATGATGGGGCTTTTTCCTCCCACTGACACCAATGATGGGGCTTTTTCCTCCCACTATTACCAATGATGGGGCACTATTCCTTCCACTAACACCAATGATGGGGCACTATTCCTCCCACTGGCACCAATGATGGGTCACTATTCCTTCCATTAACACCAATTATGGGGCACTATTCCTCTCACTGACACCAATGATGGGGCTTTTTCCTCCCACTGACACCAATGATGTGGCTTTTTCCTCCCACTGACACCAATGATGGGGCTTTTTCCTCCTACCAACACCAATGATGGGGCACTATTCCTTCCACTAACACCAATGATGGGGCACTATTCCTTTTCACTAACACCAATGATGGGGCACTATTCCTTTTCACTAACACCAATGATGGGGCACTATTCCTTTTCACTAACACCAATGATGGGGCACTATTCCTCCCACTGGCACCAATGATGCGCCACTATTCCTTCCACTGACACCAATGATGGGGCACTATTCCTCCCACTGGCACCAATGATGGGCCACTATTCCTTCCACTAAAGATGTGGCATTCTTTACTCCCACTGACACCAGGACATTGTCTACTCCCACTGGCCACAGTCTGGCCGCCCCTAAAGTCTGAAGGACAGTAAACTGGCCCCTTGTTTAGAAGGTTTGGAGACCCCTGGTGTAAGGCAAGAGTGATTAACATTAGGTCACCGCTTTGTCCAAGCCAGGATCCAATTTAGCGTGCATGCGCGGTAAGCATGCATGGTTTATTGTCTAACTCCAGTTTAAAGAAGCCATGCTGGATGACACAACACTATTTTTTTTTTTTTTTTACTGAACAGTTGTAGAAAAATATATACTTTTGAAGAAAATTAAATACTTTTAATTGTAGTGAGTTATAAAAATAAAAATAGAATTACTAAACAGATTCATTCATGGGCTTGAGGCCTATAGAATTGAAGAATAACAGCCTTATCTGAGCCAACATAACAGAGCTTCACTAATGCAGTCTGTCTGAAGTGTGTTTGTAAAGGGAATGGATTGGTGATGTCTGGATAGCAGATAAACAGCGGGAAGCTATGTACTCTTGTAGTTTACTCTTCAACCAAGGCTGTGAAAAGAGAACGGAAATAAGTTGTCATAGCATACATTAAAGTGTATCTAAACCCGTTATTTTCACCTGGTTATCTTGCTGTTAACACACTTCCTGTCTTAGGGTAGCGCTATGCTCACTCCTCCACTGTAGAAGAGTTGTAGCTACCCTTGGACAGCAGTTGGGAGGGTAGTATTCCATGGACTAGTAGATTTAGACTTTATATACAGTAGGTGGCTAACAAATTAAAGTCAAACTCCAGCAGATTTGTTTTTTAATACAGTCTCCAAGGCCATTATTGTTGTGTTCTTTACTACTGTCGATATTTTCCAAGGAGTCTCATTGGCATATGTCTGAACACTCCCTGACCATTGTGAGCCATGTAAACGGATCTCCCACCAAACACTATTGTATGTAGTAAGACTTTCCAAAACTGATGGCAGGATAGGTTATTATACCAGCCTTTTGGCTAAGATCAAGTGTAGTATCTGTTCTTATCAGTGATCCAGTGGAGGCGCTGTGCTACTATCCTGACCTCACCGGGGGTTGAGGTTGGGGTGGTGGCTATGCAAATCCACTGGTGTGATAGGGACCTGAAAGGTTTGTATCGGCAGGAACTGAAACTGGAGCGCCTGAACGTAGTTGGGGGGCGGGAGTAGGTTCTCCCAGAGAAAGCTGGAAGGGTTCATTACCTCCTGGTTTGAGCGGTCTATCTGGTCTGGCCATGGGCTGGGAAGGCGGATGATCCGCGGTGTCTGTGCCCCCTGGGAGTGGTCGCCCTCGGGGAGCTCTTAGTAACAGTTGGATGTGGCAACTCCACTGTGTGAAAAGAACTCACGGTCACCAAAGCTTTTTCTGCACTGCGCCTTTTAGGGTCTGGCCTTTTGGCTAAGTCTGAGGGCAATAATTGTCTACCAGGCCTCAGGGCCTAGGACAATACACAATTCGACACAGCCACTTTTTTGTTTTTATTTATTTTTCCTCACCCTTTGTCACTTTCAACATTTGTGTGTGTTTTTTTCACTAGATGAAGGGTACAAGTCCTCAGGCTTGCCCTGACGTCTAGGGGGAGGATGTGTGGCCTTCTGGTTCCTTCCTCCCTTCGGGAGAGCTCCCCTGATTTAGTATTCGTGGATGGCTGTCCTAGAAGAACGGTGGTCTGCCAGGCCTTCTAGCTAGGCAGATCATGTTGAACCTAGGTCCCTGTCAGGAGCCTTGCGCCCCGGGGGTCAGGGTACGAGTCCTACCCCTTCAGGGGGTGGACAAAAGCACACCCTTAAGTGCACTTTTTTGTGCGTGTTCAAATGCATGTTTTTTTGTACACTTACGGGTTTTTTTGTTAGAATTTTTGCACCACTGCGGATTAAAAAAAAAAGTCTCTCAATCCTTTTTCATCTTTTTAAATGTTGTAGACCAGGGGCGTCAAATTCAATTTCATTGTGAGCCACATCAGCATTGGTTGCCCTCAAAAGGTTGTATCTGTAAAGCCTCATGCACACGGGACGTTAAAATAACGTTATGAAAACGCCAGTAGCTTTGCAGTGAGTTTTTTTTTTAACTTTCTCCAGCTTGGTGAGCGACGTTTTTGAGCGTTTTTGAGCGTTTATCAGCGTTAGAGCGTTTTTACAGCTGAAAAACATCTCTCAGAGCCCACTGGTCCTGGGTTTTTTTACAGCTTAAAAACGCCTATGCCATTTGCAGCTCAAAAACGCCTAGGTGGGCATGAAGCCATAGACTAACAGAGACAGGCGTTTTTAAGCTGCAAAAAACGCTCAAAAAAGCGGCTGTAAAAACATCCGTGTGCATGAGGCCTATGACTAAGTGTCCAGAGCACCCCAACCCTCCTTACATCAGGTGTCAAAGGTCCCTCACCTTCCCTTTTATTACAGTGCACCCCCTTAGCTTGCGCTTCTGCTGGGAAGAAGCTAGGGCGGAGCTAGGAAGCAGAAAGCGCAGAGTCTGGAGGAGGACCAGAAGAGGGCTGGAGTCTGCTGAATGCTGAGACCAGGGGAGGTGTAGATGAGGTTGTGCTGCAGCTTCATAGAGAGGTGCAGGATCTGTAGGAAGAGTTCTATACTCCTCTCTGCTGCTGACTGCTGAGACAGTGGGGAGGGGGGCAGAGACGAGCCTCTCCATGGCTGCACGGAGAAGCCCAGGATCTGGCAAAGTTCTTTCCTCTCTGCTGACGACTGCTGAAACAAGGTGGGGATGGAGACGAAGGGGGTCTGCAGCTGCAAGAGGTGTGAGGGCCACATGAAATGGCCTGGCAACCCGAATTCGACTCACAGGTTTTGTGTTTGAAACGTGTTGTAGACTCTTACATCGTTACATAGCTAGGTTGAAAAAAGACACAAGTCCATCAAGTTCAACAACAAAAAAAAACTCTCACATGGTTGGCCTGATTTAGAATTTCAGCTGGTGTGCAGGAGATAATAAGAATGAAAGGACTACAGGTATTTATATGCTCAATTCACAAGGATAAGTATACTTTTTTTTAAAAAAAATGAGAGATATTTTCAGCTGAGTCTCCTGAGATTTGAGAAATACAGTTAAATGTCTTATCTAGAGAAATATAAAATTGTGTTAAAGCTTTGTTACTTGAGCCTAATGTATTGTGTAATTTACATTAACTGTAAAAATAGTAGCGAGAGGGAGGAAATATTCCACGAAAATAAAACACAAGGAGAGAGGCGCCTTCTGGTGCAAATATAGGACAAGTTTGATAGACACTTAATACAGGCAACTCACATTTGAGAAGTCATAAGCAGGCATGGATAAGTCCCAGCAAGGGAGTGATCTGGTCTTCAGTTTGACAGTCCAATCCTGCGAGGGAGAAGAGCTTTGCTAGCTACAGTACCGCTGGTAGTAAGAAGCCAGCCGCGGTGGAGACAGCTCAGAACGAGGCTCGAGGCGCAGTTGGTATACAGGCAAAGATGGATGATGTCACTGGAAAACGACGCGTTTCTTGAGCATGTGCGCTGCGGATGACACGGCAGCCGTGCTCCTTTTTCAAGCTTGTACTTTTTAAAAAAAAATATATCCTGGGGTGTTAGCCTTGTGAATTGAGCATATAAATACCTGAAGTCCTTTCTTTCTTATCTCCTGCACACCAGCTGAAATTCTAAATCAGGCCAACCATGTGAAAGTTTTATTTTTTATTTTTTGGTTGAACTTGGACTTGTGTCTTTTTTTCACCCTGACTATGTAACTATGTAGGAGTCTACGGCACGTGTCAATTCCTGCGCTTCTCCGTGCAGCCATGGAGAGGCTCGTCTTTGCCCCCCCCCCCACTGTCTCAGCAGTCAGCAGCCTTGTTCTGAGCTGTCTCCACCGCTGCCGGCTTCTTACTACCAGCGGTGCTGTAGCGAGTAAAGCTCTTCTCCCTCGCAGGATTGGACTGTCAAACTGAAGACCAGATCACCCCCTTGCTGGGACTTATCCATGCCTGCTTATGACTTCTCAAATGTCAGTTGCCTGTATTAAGTGTCTATTAAAAACCACTTCAGCCCCAGAAGATTAGAAGATTTGGCTGGTCAATGACCAGGCCATTTTTTGCAATAAGGCACTGCGTCGTTTTAACTGACAAATGCGCGGCCGTGCGACGTTGTACCCAAACAAAATTGACGTCCTTTTTTTTTCTCACAAATAGAGCTTTCCTTTGGTGATATTTGATCACCTCTGCAGTTTTTTTTTGCGCTATAAACAAAAAAAAGACCAACAATTTTGAAAAAAACACAATATTTTGTACTTTTTGCTATAATAAATATCCCAGATTTTTTTTTTTTTTGAAAAAAGTGAATTTTTTCCACAGTTTAGGCCACATTTTTGATAATAAAAATTGCAACAAGCGTATATTGATTGGTTTGTGCAAAAGTTATAGCGTCTACAAAATGTGGATAGTTATATGGCATTTTTATTATTATTTTTTCTTTTACTAGTAATGGCCGTGATCTGCAATTTTTATCAGGACTGCGACATTATGGCGGACAGATCGGACACTTTTTTTTGACACTTTTTTGACACTTTTTTAACACTTTTTTGACACATTTTTGGGGCCTTTGGCATTTATACAGTAATCAGTGCTATAAAAACGCGCTGATTACTGTGTAAATGTCACTGGCAGGGAAGGGGTTAACAGGGGGCGATCAAGGGGTTAACTGTATTACCTAAGTAGTGATTCTAACTGTGGAGGGATGGGACTGCCTGGGTGAGGAGAGCGATCTGTTGTTCATACTTAGTATGAACAACAGATCGCTCTCCTCACCCCTGACAGCACGGAGATCTGTCTGTTTACATTGACAGATCTCCGTTCTGTCTCTGTGTGGAGCGATTGCGGGTGCCTGGCGGTCATCGCGACCGCTGGGCACGTGCATCGGCTTCGGTGTCACGCCACGGGCTTGTGCACTCTCCTCCGGTGGTGCATGCGCCTCCCCTAGTGGTCATAAGGCGAACCGACGTACAGTTACGTCGGTTCGCCCGGGGGAGCCAACCTGCTGCAGTACTACTGTGGCGGCTGGTCTGGAAGGGGTTAAACTTGTCCTATATCTGCACCCAGAGGCGCCTCTCTCCTTGTGTTTTTTTTAGTGTAACTGGACGGCAGCCCTGAGTGTTGGACCCTCAACTACCATCCTTTATGGTCCTATGACTTTTAGATTTAAAGATCATAGACTCTTACTTTCTCCAGCATAGATCACTATGCTTATTAACTAATTCATTTGTTAATTCATTTGGCTTTCTCCGACATTGCGCTCCTTCTGTAGCAGCAGTGGCTGAGCTCACCTGCTCTAATCCTCTGCGCATGCACAGTGTTTGAACACTAGGGGCGCACTTCTAATGATTGGCCTTAATGGCAGTATGGAGTGGGATTTATTTATTTATTTATTTTTTTATAAAATGGCTATTAAAGATGAACAAACACAAGCTTCTCCATCCTGTGCTTTGTTATAAAGCTAGAAAAGACATGCCAGGCCCACATTTTGAATTCTTACTGATTTTAGAAAGTTTGCATTAAAAGATTTTGGAGAATGTAGATATCTCTGCAAACTAGTGGCTGTCCAAGTTCTGAGAAAAGCGGAGGCAGCTATTTGAGTATTCATGATCCATGTCCTGCCTGGTCCAATCTGATCATGTGTCAGGCATGCAGAAATTCATCTTTATAGTTAGGAAGGGTTTGGAATTTGTAAAGCAGAAAACTCTATGAAGGCCAGTGCAATTCACTGGCTGGCTTTGATAATGGAAGTTAGCCTGTTATTTAGATCTTGGGAAAAAAAGACTTAGACAGGTGATTCTATAGCAAGGGCAGACAGACAAAAGGTAGATTCCGTTCAGTCTCTATTCAGACATAGAGTTGTAGAGATGAAGATGTTGAAAGATTGCATTGACTGATGGATATTAAATACAGATTGCCTAAGGATGTGAAAATATGAACTATATAATGGCACTGCTATCTCAGCTAAAATTCATAAGTGTAATTTAAACAGTTTCCGTAAGTCAAGTCAGCTCTATCAACAGGGATGAAAAACGTCAGCGGCCTCACACTGATTAAAGCTGCTAGAATAAAACAATATGAAAGCTGTCTTATTCAAAATGTCACAAAGAGGGTGCTACTGATATTTGCGCAAATGTTTATCATGACAATATTTTAACACAGACAAAATATTGAAGACAGTCCCTGTCTCTGCAGCCTTAGTTGCAATGCATATGAATGAATAGAAGCCTCTGTATAGAGACTACTATTCATTCCCAAAACTGAATCGTAGTAAACACTGCTTACTATGCTCCAGTGATGAATGGACATGAGTAGGAGCAATCCGTAGCGATTGCTCTCTATTTCCATTCAGGGAAAGAAAGGGGGCTGGTAAACACCCAGCCACCCCCCAACATCCCCCCCTCAGACATACACACTGCTCTCTATCCTAACAGCTTCTATGTGCCCTAGCAAAATCTGCAGTCGGCGGGATGGTGAGGAGGGAGAGCCAGCCAGCAGCACTATAGGGAGGGGACAACTGGGATCGAGTAAGGGGGGCCGAATCAGCAGGGAAGGTCATTTCTACAAAGTTACGTGAATGACTCCACTCCCAAGACCTAATGATAAAAATAATTTGTGGGGGAGTTTTTTTTTTTTGCAAGCACAATAATTGACCTTGGTAAATATCAGCTCTACCCAAAGCAGATAGCAACTCCATTGATAATAATTGGTCTCCATCGGTGTAGTAGGCAGGACCAGGCCTTTTTCTGCTAAGCATAGCCCCAGCATCAATACTTCCACATAAGCAACTACATAGTTGCACAAAGTTATGACGCTCATTAAGTCTTAAGCCCAAACTTTTTTTGTTATGGATAAATTGGGGAGAACAATTTTGAGTAACAGATCTACTTAAAAGCTGTCCAGTTGAAGATGAGTTCATACCGTAGAGTACAAAGACTCCACGTAGACAGCTCTTTAACATGAGGTGGCCTCCAGGATGCCTCAGAAGGTGTATCGAAAAACAAAGAGGTCACACCAAAGGTTTATGCTACAGCAACACCCCCTTGCGGCCGACACGGGCTCACCCCAGGTTCAGAGTCTAAGCACCAGCTGGTTTTTACCAGATCTCATAATGTTGGAGATAGAGCAGAAGCCCTAATGGCCACCAGAGTTTTTTTGCTGTGGGCTGATACTAGGTTATAACTGTCAGGATCGCTCCACTAAGGGGTGAGCAAGGACAGTAGGGCTATGGCATAGAGACTGTACACTAGGAATTCAGCATAAGGCTAGTCGAATAAAGGCAGACAGCAATCAAGAGATTAGTCAGGTCAATCCGGTCAGCAACGCTCTTCAGAGTAAATATAGCTGTTTGTAAGAAGGGGTAGCTGCCGCTGGTGAGAAGACACAGCACCAACCATTTTTAGGGCTGATGTTTAAATATACAAACTTGAAAGCGTAAGCAGCCCTATATACAACCAAATACCAGTGTCAATAATTGATACCACAAATTATGTAGGAAAAAAACTCCTGCAATTTACTGTATGTTACACCATAAGTGTCCATCAAAGTGTCCATTAAGCACAATATAGCTGTCAGTGAGAAAAAACATGTTCCACACAAGAGATCAAGTGCAAACATTGACTCTCCAGTATTTCTGTCACCACACACCCCATGCAGACTGAACTCATCAGAATTTTATGACCATAGGTTCAAACAGGTCAAAATGCATGAGATACACTGGAGGTCTTTTTTCAATGCCCCTTCCAAAGTGCCAAGGTCACCACCACAGCCCCTTCACTGCTCTTTGCTCAAATATGGAATGGAATGACCACAAACAACATCATAGTGTAACCCTTATTTATTCATAAAATGCCAAGCCATACAGACTAATCACATGTAGATATGCACTCACATATTGGTGTGTCATAGACCGGCACCTAGCTTGTCCAGCAATACTGCAATAGCTGGCTGAAGCTGTTCCAATGTCCAGAACACCAGTGTGTGTTCCACTGGCAGGAAATGATGTCACTGGCGTCTCTGCAACCCCTTCTCAATGCGTTTCACCGCACTTGGGGTCCTCAGGAAGCAAGACTTCTCATCAGCTAACCCCACGTCAACGCGTTTCACTGTATTCAGCATCTTCAAGAAGCAAGGCTTCCTGAAGATGCTGAGTACGGTGAAACACATTGAGACAGGGTTAGGGAGACACCCACGTCTCTTCTGGTAATGTCATTCCCCGTGGGTGGAACGGCCAGGCAGGCTATTCCATTCTCCAAAGGATCAGACTCCAAGAAGAACAAAAATAAAAAAGTAATAGAAAAGCGAGAGGGGGTCAATTTGTTTTTTAGTGCAGCGTATGATGGCTGTCACCTCCTTTGACAGTACGTAATACCTCTCTGGGGGGTTGGATCAATCCTGCTTTAAATGGTGCCTGGTATCCTGGTATTCCTGATAATGCTGTGTAGCTTCAGTTTTTTTACTTAGCAGAGACCAATGCTTTAGACTCATGCCCTGTACACATGACCAGTTTTGCCATCGAAATAAACTCTGAAGGTTTTTCCGATGGAGTTTTGACGGAATTCCGCTCAAGCTGTCTTGCATACACACGGTCACACCAAATTCCGACTGTCCAGAATGAGGTGACGTACATCACGTATGACGGGGCTGGAAAACGGAAGTTCAATAGCCGGTAGCCAATAGCTTCCGTCTCGTACTTGCTTCAGAGCATGCGTCATTTTTGGTGCGTCGGAACAGCATACAGACGAGCGTTTTTTCCGATAGTAATTTGTTCCGTTGAAAAACATAGAACATGTTTTCTATCTAAGTTCGTCTGAATTTTCGACGGAAAAAGTCAGATGGGGCAAACACACGGTCGGAATATACGATGTAAAGCTCCCATCGGACTCTTTCTGTCGGAAATTCCGCTCGTGTGTACGCGGCATTAGGATTATAAAGAGGATTTTAAAGTAGGCCTTTTTTGAGTATGAACTCTTGCCGCGTACACACAAGCGGACTTTACGGCAAACTTTGCCCGGCGGACTGGATTTCGTCAGACAATTCGATGTGTGTGGGCTCCAGTGGACTTTGTTTTCTCAAAAGTTGGACGGACTTAGATTTGAAACATGTTTTAAATCAATCCGTTGAAATTGAGTCCGGACGAAAAGTCCGCTCATCTGTATGCTAGTTCGACGGACAAAAAGCCACGCTAGGGCAGCTATTGGCTACTGGCTATGAACTTCCTTGTTTTAGTCCGGTCGTACGTCATCACGTACGAATTCGACGGACTTTGGTGGATTGTGTGTAGGCAAGTCCGTTCATTCAGAAAGTCTGTCGTAAATCTGTCAAAGTCCGCCGGGCAAAGTCAGCCGTAAAGTCTGACCGTGTGTACGCGGCATAAGTGTTTTTACATTTGTGTTTCCCTATTGTACTCTATCACATATTTTTAGTTTCCTCGACACTTCTTTTGAAGCTGATTTTTTTGTCCTGTTTTCTCAACGAAAACATTTTTTTTGCTTTTTTATTTTTACTGTTACTAAGAGAACTTTCCTAATACATTAGCAGTACTTGGGACTTGCTGGAATGTTGAGAGCCATTCCTTTTTGCCAGGGATCAAGTTGAGAGCTAGCCGCAAGAACTGGGTCAGCCAATTGTCTACCAAGTAGTGTAGAAGCAAAGAGAGACAAGGCAATAATTAGAAGGGCTGAATGAATAGAGTTTCTTCAGAATACCTCTAATAGGTGTGCTTAAAAGCGCATGCAGACCTGGGAGTTGTTTAATGACCAGAAGCAGATGGCGATATGTGAAATGTTTGATATGTTAAAGCACGGGCTTTGAGTGACTTGACCTAATGTGTCTAGCCGCAGAATAAGGGGGGTGTATTTAGAGTGCAAAGTGCTGTAAAACCTGGCCACATGAAAAGGTATATCTTTTTTTTTTTATGTATTTATTAAGGTTCAGGAGTTTAGTGTTTAGGTTTAGTGTTATAGCTCTTGACTTTTTGACTGTGAGGAAGAAAAACTTAGAAGTGGACGTTTTTTATGAAGGGTTTTCTAATCAAAGCAATACATAGCATTTCAGCTCTAAGGATTTTTTTTTACACTTGTGGCAGTATTCATCACCCCTCAGAAAGCAATCGGCATTGGATTGCTTTTAAGAGGCATTTGACATGGGGCGTGGATATTTTGCTTACTGAAAGCCTGTTTAACCAGTGAAAGCCTGCAATACCATGCCGCAACTGTGTGCATTACAAGCGGTTGCAGAGCTGTTGTAGTGTGGTCCCATTCACTTAAAGGAGTTGTGTGCGGTGTTGGTTCTGGTTGCCAAATGCGACATACTGTGTAGATTTTGCCACACCAAGAAGCAAAGCATTGCAGCTGCGGCAATATGTACTATTCCCTCCATCTTCCATTGCACAGTTCAGATGGGCTACTCAACTGCCTATTATTGCCACTTGTATAAACATAGCATTAGAAAAAAGGCCACTTTTTTCTTATTACTTGAAAATTCCACCCCTACTGACTTATACTCACCATCTCTACTGTTCTGCTTCTTCATCGAAGCTGTGAGTCAAACCCAGTTTAAGGTCTGCATCGGATTGTGTCGAAGCTTGTGTAGCACCCTCTAGTTAGTGTGCTAGTGTAGGTCAGCCAAGCCTGTGTGTTTTTCTTCTGGGTCAGGGTTGAGTGACTCAGGCAGAGCTAGTGACTCACAGACAGCTCCACCAACACCTCCCACTTCTTTCCAGAATGTTCTGGTGTTTTCTGGAAAGGAAGGAGGGGAGGAAAGGTGGAGCTGTCTGGGGTATTCTAAGGGGCCCTGACCAATCCCCAACTTGGATTGGCAGGGGGCAGGCCTCCCTAAATGCTCAGGGTCAGCCCACCTGGGGAGGAGTTGTTCGGGTGGAAGCTGAAGATGGAGTGCTGGGCTGTCGTGGCCCATGAAGGAACTCCCCAGTCTGGGGGGGTGACCTTGGGCCTGGGCTCGGGTGTGGGCGGGACCCTCTTACAACACACAGAGGTTTCCTGGACAGGTGGCAGGGGAGCAAGAAGAGGACAGTGGGAGAGCACTGCCAGGCAAAGTCTCCAGGAGGAACTACAAGTCAGCTGGTGAGTGTCACATAGTCGGGAGGTATGGGAGGCACGCCTATTTAACTGGCAATTGCATTGTCATGCAACACTGTAAATTAAATGTATATATATTTTTTTTTTTTTAACACAAATAGAGCTTTTTTTTGGTGGTATTTGATCACTACTGGGTTTTTTATTTTTTGTTATATAAACGAAAAAAAGGCCAACATTTTGAAATAAAAATAATATTTCCTACTTTCTGTTATAAAACATATCCAATCAAAAAAGTGTAATTTCTTCACAAATTTAGACCAAATTGTATTCTGCTACATGTCTTTGGTAAAATAAAAAACAAAATGAAAAAGTGTATATTAAAGTGGAACTTTACCCATAACAACTTGATAAAAAATAATGTTCTTTAGCAAGGAACATACATTCCACATTAATAATTATGCTACCAAAATGAGTGTGTGCTGTAAATTGCCTCCAGCATTGCTCCTGTTTCTTCTTGTTGGAGGCTGCCATTTTGCTGTAGCCCAGAGCCCCAGCAATGAATCATAAAGTAGAACTAAACTAAATTTTAATGGTCCTTTTAATGACGTCCTTTTTTTCCCCACAAATAGAGCTTTCTTTTGGTGGTACTTGATCACCTCTGCGGTTTTTATTTTTTGCGCTATAAACAAAAAAGAGCGACAATTTTGAAAAAAAAAAAAAGTAATATTTTTCACTTTTTGCTATAATAAAATTCCCCAAAAAATATCCGTGACACGATCGCGGGACACCGGTGGACATCGAGTCCACAGGACCCGCGGGCACGGTCACAATTTAAAGGGGACGTACCCGTAGGCCCATTTGCCCATCCATGCCATTGTGCCGACGTACATCGTCGTTCGCTGGTCGGCTGGTGGTTAGGGAATACAGCTTGGTCACCTACCTTCTTCTGGCTGCTAAATGGAAGAGAAAGAGCAGTAGCACATTGATGGGGTCCTCTCTGTGATCTGGACTCCTGTAAGCATGTTCATTCACACTGTTGACTGACCGCATTGTGCAAAGTAATAGAGCCATTTGACTGACGCTGGGTCCATCACCTTTCCAGTCTTGTTCTTGTGCAGTAGAATATATAAAACTGATATCAAGATAGATTCAAGTATTCATTTTTTAATGAATACCCAGTTGGATTAAATAGTGTTTTTTTTTAATTATCTGCTTGGAGTTTGGCATGAAGAGCATTTTGGGTTTTGGGGCAAATGTAGTCATCTAGCAATGATTGTTTAGAAGTTGTGATTACATGGAGACAAAGGAACCTTGGGGAAGAAACAGATAAGAGGAAAGACATTGGCAAAGTCTGCAAGGTCACTTCAGGATCATTAAAAACAAGCAGGCAAATTAAATTGGTAGATTTGGGGTTTATTTGAGTAGAAAATGCGTTCTTAATGTAATATGTCCTAGATAGCAGTGGACAGGAGACCAGCTTGATTATACTGATTTCTTTCTAATGAATTACAATCATAAATTCATGAGAACATGTTGTGGTAGTTGTAGGCAGAATGCAGAATAGGAGTGTTACTACTCACTTTTCTACAGCCTTAAAGTGACTCCTCCGAAAAAATGTAAAACTTGATTGCTTCTGCAAACAAAAACCATGAATACTCAACCAGACCGGTGGGGTGCACAGTCTATAAGCGGCACAGCCTCTGGCAAAGTCTTCTGCATTCAACACTTCAACCCTAGAATGCCTGTGTACCCCCTGCTATCAAAAGTTTGTCCCCCAGACCTGTAGCTGTGTCTTGCAATGACATAGGGGGACCACAGTGCACTGCAGGGGATGCAGTGACAGTCCATTAGCACTCCCAAAAGTTTCAGTCCTGAAGACTTTGCCACAGGCTGTACTGCTTAACCACCTATAGGACCGGAAGGATTTAACGCCCAAGCCATCTTTTGCGATATGGCACTGTGTCTCTTTAACTGACAATTGCGCGGTCGTGCAACGTTGTACCCAAGCAAAATTGATGTCCTTTTTTTCCCACAAATAGAGCTTCTTTTGCTGGTATTTGATCACCTCTGCGGTTTTAATTTTTTGCGCTATAAACCAAAAAAGAACGACAATTTTGAAAAAAAGCAATATTTTTTACTTTTTGCTACAATAAATATCGCCCCCAAAAAAATAATTCTTCCTCTGTTAAGGCCAATATGTATTCTAATACATATTTTTGGTAAAAGAAAAAAAACAAATAAGCGTATATTGATTGGTTTGCGCGAAAATTATAGCGTCTACAAAATAGCGGATGGATTTATGACATATTTATTTATTTATTTTTTACTGGTAATGGTGGTGATCAGCGATTTTTTTTTTTTTTTTTTTTTTTTAGCGGGACCACGACATTGCGGCAGACAGGTCGAACACTTTTGACACTTTTTTGGGACCAGTGACATTTTATACAGCGATCAGTGCTATAATAAATGCACTGATTACTGTATAAATGACACTGATGGGGAAGGGGTTAATACTAGTTGTGATCAAGGGGTTAAATGTGTTCCCTAGGGAGGTGTTTCTAACTGTGGGGGGAGTGGACTGACTGACCCCCCCCCCCCCCCGGTCTTCCCACTAGGTTCCCTGACTCAGTTACAGCACAGTGCTCTGAAGGTCCAGTACGGTATGTCGGACCTTCTGAGCACATGCGCCATTGACGTTGTCACCGACTGCATCCAGGGTGAATATCTCCTAAACAAGGCATGTTTAGAAGATATTCATTTTACCTACAGGTATTATCTGTTCTTTTATCAATATAACTGAACCAGGATCTAATATAGAGAAACTAATAGGGTGTGGTGTCTGTGGGGCCTGTATGACTGTGGTGGCCACCTGTGTCCTTAAGACAATTTGTCTAATTTTTAGATGTACCTGGTGGAGGTTTAGTAGGATTATTCATCAATTGCTAGTGTTATGTGAA
This sequence comes from Lithobates septentrionalis, assembly GCA_037952835.1. Taxonomy (NCBI): domain Eukaryota; kingdom Metazoa; phylum Chordata; class Amphibia; order Anura; family Ranidae; genus Lithobates; species Lithobates septentrionalis. The sequence goes on from JBBDGP010000178.1 coordinate 98,710, forward strand.
GTTTTCGAATAAAGATTATATACTGGCTGTTTTCTCTCTGAAGAACTCTTTGGGTATTCCTCTTTGTTCCTGTTTCTTTTTATTTACCTACAGGTAAGCCTTATTATAGGCTTACCTATAGGTAAAAATCGCAAAGCGGGTTTTACTACTACTGCTTTAAGGTTTTTATTGCTGTATGAGCCTTAGGCTTGATTCACACCTATGCATTTTTAGTGCTTTTTGCATTTTGCAGATTTGAACTACAGTCCATTTAACATGGTTTCCTATGGGACACGTTCTGTAGTGCAAATCTGCAAAATGCAAAAAGCACTAAAAATGCATAGGTGTGAATCAAGCCTTAATGTTCCATGATCCCCATTCCCTTCATTTCTCAAAGGGTAAAAAATGAGGAGAAATCTCCTCAAGAGAGTCAGACAGGTGTGAAAACTCAACAGAGGTTCTAGCCCTTCCTCTCTCTATGCAGAGAGCTAATATGGTTCCAAGCACACGTCTTCGTATGCATGCAAATCAAGAAAAACAGATAAAAATAGAGACCTGAGAAGTGGTTTATGATACTGTACACAATGGCAAGCATTCTACTTGTTTTATACAGTATATGTGGGATAATAACGGGTCATGATTCACTAATTATACCTAGTGCACACGACGATCACAGCTGTTTCAGTAAAGAGGAAGAAAGGATTTTCCCTTAGGCCCACCAACACAAAGATCCCACCTAAAAAATCTGAAGTAATGAGGCTCAGAATGGGATAATGGAAGAATAATTCTGCTCTCAATGCCTTGGGAAGCAAGACCATTGTTTTAACCACTTGCCGACCGCTGCACGCCGATATACGCCGGCACAATGGCAGCAGTGGGCAAAATGAGGTACCTGTATGTCCCCTTTAATTTGCAGGGCTAGTAGGCGCGCACATGCCCACCGCGTACAGGGTGACCGTGCCCGTGGGTCCCCCAGACTCGATGTCCGCCGGGTGCCCGCGATCGTGTCACAGAGCGGAAGAACGGGGAGATGCCTATGTAGACAAGGCATTTCCCTGTTCTGCCTAGCAACATGACAGGGATCACTGCTCTCTGTCATCGGGAGCAGTGATGGCTGTCATGTCAGTGGAAGCCCATCCCCCCCACAGTTATAATCACTCCCTAGGACACACTTAACCCCTTGATCGCCCCCTAGTGTTTAACCCCTTCCCTGCCATTGTCATTTACACAGTAATCAGTGTATTTTTATAGCAGTGGTCCCAAAATGGTGTCAAAAGTGTCCATAATGTCGCAGTCACAATAAAAATCGCAGATCGCCGCCATTACTTGTTTAACTTGTTAAACACTTACGTGTTTAACCCCTATCCACAAAAAATATATAAAAAAACGAATATTTTCCTCAGTTTAGGCCGATATGTATTCTTCTACATATTTTTGGTAAGAAAAATTGCAATAAGCGTATATTGATTGGTTTGCGCAAAAGTTATAGCGTCTACAAAATAAGGGATAGATTTATGGCATTTTTATTTTATTTGTTTTTATTAGTAATGGCGGCGATCTGCGATTTTTATCGTGACTGCGACATTATGGACACTTTTGACACTATTTTTGGACCATTGTCATTTATACAGCGATCAGTGCTATAAAAATGCATTGATTACTGTGTAAATGACACTGGCAGTGAAGGGGTTAAACACTAGGGGGCGATGAGGGGTTTAGTGTGTCCTAGGGAGTGGTTCTAACTGTGGGGGGGTGGGCTTCAAGACACATGACAGCGATCACTGCTCCTGATGACAGGGAGCAGTAGATCTCTGTCATGTCACTAGGCAGAACGGGGAAATGCCTTGTTTACATAGGCATCTCCTCATTCTACCTCTCCATGACACGATCGCTGGGACCCGCGGTCACAGAGAACGCGGCAGGTGCGCCGGCAGCACCCCTGCTTGAAGGGGACATACCTGTACACCCTTTTGCCCACCCGTGCAATTCTGCCTAAGTATATTGTCGTGCAGCGGTCGGGAAGCGGTTAAATGAAAACCTCTATCTATATGTATCTATAGATATATCCCTATCGCTATATATATATATATATATATATATATATATATATATATATATATATATATATATATATATATATATATATATATCCCTAAACCCCTGTATTTCAGAGTACGGCAATCAAAACTCTTAAAGCATGGTCCAAATTGCTCTGCCAGGGGAAAAAAATCCTTCCTGATCTCAAAAGTCTATCATGACCATAAACTCTGCCCCGTCTCCCGGCATCTAAAACTGCCACAGATACTGGTGGCTAATGGGAAGCTCCCTATCGCTCTTTGCGATCAGAAGCGTTCCAACCATGTGACTGTCAATCATGGCGGTCACATGACCATAAACTCTGCCCCACCTCCCGGCATCTAAAACTGCCACAGATACTGGTGGCTAATGGGAAGCTCCCTATCGCTCTTTGCGATCAGAAGCGTTCCAACCATGTGACTGCCAATCATGGCGGTCACATGACCATAAACTCTGCCCCACCTCCCGGCATCTAAAACTGCCACAGATACTGGTGGCTAATGGGAAGCTCCCTATCGCTCTTTGCGATCAGAAGTGTTCCAACCATGTGACTGCCAATCATGGCGGTCACATGACCATAAACTCTGCCCCGCCTCCCGGCATCTAAAACTGCCACAGATACTGGTGGCTAATGGGAAGCTCCCTATCGCTCTTTGCGATCAGAAGCGTTCCAACCATGTGGCTGCCAATCATGGCGGTCACATGACCATAAACTCTGCCCCACCTCCCGGCATTTAAAACCCCTTGAAGGCCCAGGAGGCGCCGCCACCAAAGGGTTAAGATACCGTAGATATCATTGGACAAATACAATGGCAGTTCCTAAAGTTGCTATTTGCACACTGGTCTTATGTGACTGTATGTAGATATTTTTGGGTGTGTGCTTTACATGAGTGCCTGCAGTTTAGCAACTTTCATTTTAAAGTAGAGCTATTACCCAGTCCTTAAACGCTCATAAAGCTTTAATGTGTTGATGTCATTTCAAAAGTTGTCTTCAATGTTCTTAAATGTGCAGCCTTCATTAAAACACCTGGTGGTCCTGCTATACTGTAGATGCTTTAGTTCCTATACTTTCTGTAAATCCGGCCATACATGGATTGAAATTCAGCCGGTTCAGCAGGGACCAGTTGAATTTCGATCCATGTATGGGCTAGCTGGTTGTACGCAAGTGGATCTATCTATTGACTCATGTACAACCAGCCTGTCGTTTTTTTTGAACGATCATTGCTGCTGTCATTTGCACCTGTGCTTAAGACTACAGGTGGCATGCAATGCACAGGCATGGCCCACTCTTATCACTATTGGGAAGCAATGATATGCAGTCAATGCTGAAGCGAGAGCATATAAAAAGGAAGTGGTTGCAGGAGATCAGTAGAAATGAGGTGCAAAAAAAGTTTCTAAATGTAAAAAACATATTTTATAGAATAAAAAAAACAAAATAATGGTTTATGGTACACAAGGATTTAGAAAGCTAAATGTCTTCCTGTTGTGGTGTAGATCTACTTTAAATCTAAAGCCTCGTACACACGATCAGATTGTTCGCCAACAAAACTGTGGAATTTTGTCCGAAAGGCGTTGGCCCAAACTTGTCTTGCATACACACGGCCACACAATTGTTGGCCAACAAACACGAATGTAGTGATGTACTACGTTGTTTTCCGGCTCTTCAGCGCAACCCTTTGGGCTCCTTCTGCTAATTTCGTGTTAGTAGAAGTTTGAGTGTTGATTCACACTTTTTTCTTTTCGCGCTTTTCATTTAGTGCTTTTCAGTTCGTTTTTGAATGGCCGGTCGTCAAACAGACATGTTGTGGAATCGGAGGAGATATGTACGTGTTATTTATTATTGGCCTTTGAGTTATTGCTTTGACATTATTTTGTGGTTGAAGAATGATTTGATTTGGCATAATTTCTATATTTTTGGATGCACAGAATGCACTTTTTGGTTAAGTTCTATTGGCATATAGCATGTCTAATTTTATTTGTTAATTTTTTTTTAATGCACAATAAAAAAAATTGTGGAGAATAATACTTGGCTCTGTGTTTTACTTCAAATGACAGTTTGGGAGTAGGCAGTTACATTTTAAAAAATACAATATAAAATTGACAAGGGACACCAACATAGTTGTATCTTTGATCTTAAAAACTACAGGATAATGGTGTTGTGGTAACTTGCCCAAAAAAATAAAAAAAAGCATAATAATATTATTCTTGATATCACTAGAAATAAAAAAGCCTTTGAAAATTTGTTTGCAATAACTCAATCAGTATCACCAGCAAAGCAGCTTCATTATTATCCCATTAAAGAAAAAGAGAATTGTGCGCTGCATTTGGAGATTTCATAATTTGCACGTCACGAATGTTAATTCTCCATTACGAGCGCTAGTTTACAAGACCGACCGCTTCTGACTCGTCCTTGCTTCTGAGCATGCGTGTTTGTACTTTGGACTTTTGTCCGACGGAAAATCCGACAACACACATTTGTCTGCGGAAAATTTGAAAACCTGCTAGTAGGGCTGGGAGATTTTCTTAAAAAAAAAAAATCTTCGATTCTCTTAAAAAAACTCGATTCACGATTAGAATCGAGTTTTTTCTTTTTCTTTGGAAACCGCGCCGGTCCTGAGGCGCTGCGAGCATGAGCTTTTAGGCGGCCTCACCTAAAAACTCCTTGCCCGCAGCTCCTCAGGACCGGCGCGGTGTCTGTGCCGGTCCTGAGGCGCTGCGGGCATGAGTTTTTAGGCGAGGCCGCGGCTTGGGCCTAGTCCGCGGCGTCCGGCCGAAGCTGCGGACTAGGCCGAAGCTGCGGCCTCGCCTAAAAACTCATGCCCGCAGCGCCTCAGGACCTTTTGCGGTGAAAAAAAAAAATCTAAAAAAATCGATTTGCTTAAATTCTAAATCGATTTGACCTCTCAACTCGATTCAAGATTTAAATCGATTTTTTTCCCCAGCCCTACCTGCTAACCAACATTTGTTGGCAGAAAGTCCGACAACAATTGTCCGATGGAAGATTTTCCTCCAACAGTCTGTCATCACACATTTCCTGTCGGAAAATCCGATTGTGTGTACGAGGCTTAAGGGATTGCAGGGGGTTAAAACATTGTGCACAGTGCACTTAGCCTTGGTGAATAAACCTTTATATCATCCTTTTTTTGTTATGCCTACATATTACTGTCCTACTGTGTGAAGTTTTACTTGGGAATAAGATCCTGTATTCATCCGATTGTTAGAACACGTTCGTTGGCCGGAAGCCCCCAGGTCCTGGGTACAACAAATGCACAGAATTTAATTGGTATTGTTCCTGTCTTCCCTTTTTCACACACACAGATACCGAAAGATATTTTAGCAGTTTTCTGCCCGAGGTTGTAAATATTTGACGCATGCATGACAGCTTGCGAATCCGGCGTGTACTTTCACGGAGGACGTGTCGGCGTATGAAACAAGATATTCATCTTGGAGGGATGGGGCTGGTAAAAAATGTCTCCTAAAATAAATACATAATGTGATTTTTAGCTAGCAGGGTTGGATTGAAGCTTTGTGCTATCTCCACGTTCTGGTGATGGGCTTGCGGGAGCTTTGTACAGAGCTGCATAGTGGCTGAGATGATGTTGATGATGTTGAGCGGCTGGTAGGCTGTCAGATTTTGAATACAAATTGCATGTTGCATCAAACTGCGTTACTTGTTCTTAAAAGGGACCTATTATTAAAATTCATATGAATCAAAAGGGTACTTGTCAGCATAGCAAATCACATTACTTGCAATAAAAAGAAACAGCAACTGTTCAACTCACAACCCCCCCGTGTACCCAACATTATTCAAGTAGCAGCAAGCAACCCATTCATAGATTCAATTAGTTGTGGTTAAAGGACTTGGAAAATGTGTTTGAAAATGCATAGGAAGACTGGATATTGTACCTGTTGGCCTAGTGCATTATCCCATAAAACATATATTATAAAACACAAAATATATAATTTTTTATGGGGTAATGCACTAAGCCGTTGCGCCCTCTTTACTGGGGGTTCCCCAGTCCTAAGAGCAGCAAAGTGTGGTGGGCTCCAGATTTTTAGCCAAAGAAATGGATGTGTATTGCCCCGTACACACGGTCGGATTTTCCGATGGAAAATGTCCGATCGGAGCGTGTTGTCGGAAATTCCGACTGTGTGTGGGCTCCGTCGGACATTTTCCATCGGATTTTCCGACACAAAAAGTTGGAGAGCAGGAGATAAAATTTTCTGACAACAAAATCCGTTGTCGAAAATTCCGATCGTGTGTACACAAATCCGACGGACAAAGTGCCACGCATGCTCAGAATAAATAAAGAGATGAAAGCTATTGGCCACTGCCCCGTTTATAGTCCCGACGTACGTGTTTTACGTCACTGCGTTTAGAACGATCGGATTTTCCAACAACTTTGTGTGACCGTGTGTAGGCAAAACAAGTTTGAGCCAACATCCGTCGGAAAAAATCCTAGGATTTTGTTGTCGGAATGTCCGAACAAAGTCCGACCGTGTGTACGCCCTATTAGAAGAATCGGTACTAGACTATCGCGTTCATGCACAGGAGGTGTTTTGTACCTGTTGACCTGTGAAGGTAAATTACACCTTTTTGTCTACTAATAAAACTAGATTTTCCAAATTTATAAAAAGGAATACATCTTTTAAAAGCATAGTCCACTTTTGTGGCCATGCTTAATGTTACAACGTATTTTAGCCACTTAAGGACCGAGCCTCTTTCTGAGATTTGTTGTTTACAAGTTAAAAACAGGTTTTTTTTGCTAGAAAATCACTTAGAACCCCCAAACATTATATATTTTTTTACCTAACACCCTAGAGAATAAAATGGCGGTCGTTGCAATACTTTCTGTCACATCGTATTTGCGCAGCGGTCTTATACACGCATTTTTTTTGGAAAAAATACACTTTTTTGAATTAAAAAATAAGGCAACAGTAAAGCGCTGCGTAAACTGTCGGCGCTATACAAATCCTGTATAATAATAAAATAATAAAAAGTTAGCTCAATTATTTTTTTTTTATATTCTGAAAGATGTTACACCCAGTAAATTAATACCCAACATGTCACGCTTCAAAATTGCGCCCGCTCGTGGAATGGCGACAAACTTTTATCCTTAAAAATCTCCATAGGCGACGTTTAAAAAATTCTTCAGGTTGTATGTTTTGAGTTAGAGGAGGTCTAGGGCTAGAATTATTGCTCTCACTCTACCCATTGCGGCGATACCTCATATGTGTGGTTTGATCACCATTTTCATATGCGGGAGCTACTCATGTATGCGTTCGCTTCTGCCGTCGGGCACATTTAACTTTTTTTTTCTTAACCATTTTACCTATTATTTTTTATTTTTTCACTGTTCTTTAAAAAAAAAATTGTGTCACTTTTATTCCTATCACAAGGAATGTAAACATCCCTTGTAATAGAAAAAAAACATGACAGGACCTCTTGAATATGAGATCTGGCGTCAAAAAGACCTCAGATCTCATATTTACACTAAAATGCAATAAAAAAAATTTGTCATTTAAAAATTTTTTTAAAAAAATGTCCCTCCAAAGCGGAAGTAAACCCATTCATAAAACAGTTTCATTTCCGGCACGTGATGGAAATGTAATACTCCCATTGTTTGTGCTCTAAACCAAACTGTCAAACCATCCAATGGCTGGTGTCATAACTGATCACATGTGCAGCATCCTGGAAGTTGTAGATTAAACAGAGGCAAAGATGGCAGCTTCCTTTGCTGAAAAGGATAGGAGGGTTTACTTACACTTTAAGAGCTGTGGGCGGAAGTGACGTTTTGACGTCTCTTCCGCCCTGCAATGATATGGAGACAGGTGGGGGCCATCTTCCCCTTACTCCCCTCACTCGTCTCCATGTCAGGTCAGAAGAAGGATCCGATCTCCTCTGCCACTGCTGACGGCTCCGGTAAGCGACGGAGGGCACTGGAGTGCGCTGGGAGGTGGGCCTCTCTCCCGCCACCGATAAAAGTAATCTCGTGACGAATCCACTGCAGAGCCCATTTTTATCTTGAAGCGGACCGCCCGCTGAAGAAGAGGACACCGGGGTTATGGCAGCTTCTGCCATAACAACGATATCCCTCTTCAAAGTACCGACGTATAACGACGGTGGGCGGTCTGGAAGTGGTTAACAGGAAACATATAACATAGTTACATTCCTCACCCCCACCATCAATTTGCCCCCAACTTACCTAAATTTTGGGATTCTTCTCCCTGCAGCATTCTGTATTCTTTAGAATTTCGCACACTTTGGCGTAAAGCACTTGTGCACGCACAGATGCATGCACCAACACATGCTATTTGCTTTCGGAGCATATGTCCATGTTTGTGTTTCCCCTGGAGAATAACTGCGTACAACCGCATCTTCTAAATTAACTCATTGGGAAGCTGTAGGCCCTGAGAAAGTAATTATGATCCCTGTACATCCATGCATGAAGCTTAATTTTTTTTTTATATTCCTAAACTTTGTAATATGTTATATATAATTTTTTTTATTCTTTTACAATATTTTAATTGAGTGTTCAAAAGTTTTACACTTGAAACCGTTCAACTCCGGATCATCCCCCTAAGGAAAAACAAGAAGAGGGCAGGTGCCCACTAAAACCATACGGATCTCCCCATTGACATCTCAAATGAATAGCTTATACTAGCACTGGGGATGAAAATGGCTGCCCCAATCATTAGCCAGGTTACATTGTCCAAAAAAAAGAGAGGGGGAGATAAGGAAGGGATGAGTACAAAAAGTAAAAGTAAATAGCCAAATAAGACCGAGAGTCACCCTCCCACTAGGATAATACGGCAGCAGGGGGTATCCCAGGATCCTTTAACAAAAATTATTTTTAATTCTACATTTTTTTTTTTATTTTTTTTTTTATTCCTGAGAGAAAATATGTACATTACCAATTCAGTTATTCTAAGAACTTCCATGTGTATGGGCTTCATGAAGGAAAAATAAGACCAGGATCTTACAGATTTGGTCATAGGTGTGACCTATAAAGTCTTGGCAGTTGGGGTTAATGGGCATTTTCTTTCTGCATTCAAATATGCAGTACAAAGCTAAGAGTACAAATATGACCAATGGTTAATTTTGCCAGTACAGATTCGTATACGGGGCTGGATGTAGCACGGAAGATCTTGTGGAGAGAGCAGACAGGGAAACGGCTGTTCTTTATATTTTTCACCTCCTCCTCACTCCCCTGCTTGCTATCACCTGAATTCTATTCTTGGCCACCAGACTGAAGCTTGTATGCTAATTTTCTCACCACCTCTATGACTTCCTCACAGCTCTCATCTGTGCCATTGTACTGATTTTTGCTGGATGGCATTATTGCTTGGTACTCTACCCAGAATCCTTCTGATTGAACAAGTCAAAGCTGTTGACGGTGATCAGCTTGAATTTTAATTTGGTCGGTTTACAGTCTCGTTGCTTTGAGTGAAAATCCTCGTTCTTTGTAATGTGTAGATGACTGAGGTTACGAGATCTCAATTATTAAAAGGTCTACAGCCATACAGGGTGCAATCTGAAAACTTACATAGGTACTTGTAGGCATCACAAGGTACCTTCACTTGAAAAAGTCTTGTCTCTGTGCCCATTCAGGGCAAAGTGGCAGTGTCTGGTAATAGCCCAGCTGCCCCTGGAAGGTATACTCTTCCATCCATGCCGTTGTCCAGTCTGGGTAAGTGTTGGTGGTATTGGATGGTATCTGACATCGATGTCTCTCTCCATGTGACAGTGTTCGGGCTTAGGCATTTTTTTGCTTAGGCCCAAGAGCTGTCACAAGAAGGCAGGTAACATACTTTCTTATATCCAGGCGCATTACCAGAGTGAGGATTCTGGCAAAGCAGGGAGGTGGCAAAGGAACACAAATTAGCGAGTATTACCTTTGGAAAAGGGTGGGCTATCAAAAAACATGGTCATTTTGCCCTTGTTGGCAGTTTTTCTTTCAGTACTGTTAATAATTAAGGTCAGGTACCATTCAATTCATTGTAGGTTCAATAAACGCACACAAACTTTTTACTGTTATTAGGTAACCATAGATCCTATTAAAATAATTAAGGGGGGCTGTTTTCAATTAATAAGAAAAATATCTTTATTATTTACAAAATGTAAAAATCTTAGGTTTTATAGCTACCAATAGATAAGAAACATATCTTTATTATTCATATAGCATAGCTATAAAACAAAGATATTTTCCTTACATAGTGGATGTAGCCCCCTTTCTTTCATTATTTTTTCTCAAATAGGATCTATGGCAAAGAAAGAGGGTTTCATCCAATAAATAAGAGAACATATCTTAATTGTTTTTATAGCCATGTTATATGAATAATCTAAAACTATTTTTACATTTTAGGTTGTTCTTATTGGATGTACCCCCCCCCCCCCCACCTACAGCATGAAGTGTATAAAAGAACCGCGCTAAACACAAACCATAATCAAAATAATTGAGAGATATGTAAAGTGATCAGAAAATGCTAAACTCATATGGCAATATATGTGAAAAAAAAAAAAATTAAATTAAATAATGCGCTATGAACCACATAAGGATAATAAATAATTGAGGCAAAAAATATGAAAATTAATTAATAAATAAAAACTAATTAATAAAAAATGTTGTATAAAGATAAGAAAAACAAAAAACACAGTCCGTGAAAAAATGACTTCCGTTATCAACAGTCCTATTTAGATTTTCTTCCACCCAAAGTGACTGAAGACTTTAAAGACATCTTTGTGAAAAAATCCACCACCTATAAAGGTATATGATTACCAGAGGTAAGCTGTAATAGAGCCTTGTGCCAGAGATCCACTCATTAGGGACATCACCATCTGTCACTGCATGGAGGGGAGATCACCCAGGATTCATCAGTAGTGATTGGCTCGGTAATGGAGACCCGGGAAGATAAGAAATACATCTACCATAGTGTGAATCCGTTTGACCAGTTTATTAAAGGAAAAAGTAGCACACTTACCAAAAGGAACAGTTAAAATAGCATGTACAAAATCAGCCGGCCGACCTGCAAACACCCGTTCGTTATGGAGTGGAAACGATGACGTCAGCGCGTCTGCCTTCCTGCCACCTACAGCATGGCCAGCCAGTTCTTGGAGGGCGTCATATGACGTTCTCTCGTGATCGCTCCAGCCGTGCGCCCCCCTATCAGTGCAGCCTCATCAGTGCCTCCTCTTCAATGCTGCCTATCATTGCCCATCAGTGCAGCCTCGTTATTGCATTTTGCTAAAACTATAAAAAATGGGGTTTTTTTTCTGTCTTTTTTCGTTTTGTTTTTTTTTTTTCTTTATCAAAAAACTATTAAATATCACCAAAAGAAAGCTCTATTTGTGTGAAAAAAATTATAACAATCTTGTTTGGGTACAGTGTTTCATGATTGCGCAATTGTCATTCAAAGTATGACAGCACTGAAAGCTGAAAATTGGTCTGGGCAGGAACGGGGTAAAAGTGCCCAGTAGACAAGTGGTTAAAAACAGGATCTATGGTACCCACAACAAAAATGACAGGTGTTGCTTAAAGTAGGGTTCCACCCAAAAAAAAAAAAAAAAATACATGAAAAATCCTAAAAAGAAAATATAAAAAAACATTTGGATATATATATTTTTTTTTTTTACTTACCTCTAAATGCCTTTTGCTAGGTGGTCCCTCGTAGTCTGCCTCTTCCAGTGCCTGGGCTGGTGACATCACTTCCCCCTCGGCACAGGAAGGGCTCAGCTCTGCTCCCTCCCTCCTGTCAATCATCTGGGACCCATTACAGGTCCCAGGTGACTGAGCGGCCAATCACGGTGCGCGGCGCCGCTCGCGCATGCGCAGTGGGTGCCAGGCTGTGAAGCCACAGCCCGGCGCCCACAGTTGCAATGCCGGCGCCGCTGAACTGAGGGGGAGACGAGCGGGGCTTCGATCCCCCGCATCGCTGGACCCTGGGACAGGTAAGTGTCCAATTAAAAGTCAGCAGCTGCAGTATTTGTAGCTGCTGACTTTTAATTTTTTATTTTTTTTAATGGACCTCGGGTGGTACTCCTCTTTAAGGCTCCACCAGGTCCTCTTGCATGACAAACCTCCAGGAGTGTCGAAAAGCACAGAGCTCGTCCCAGCTCAAAACATCTAGTAGGGAAAGGAAGTCCTAAAAGCCACACATCACAGTAAACACTTTAAAGAGTTGTATGACAGCCACAGCTTGGACTTCAACCAGGCCACACCCGAGGCTGTCATACAACTCTTTAAAGGGTTTTGCTGTGATGTGCGACACTTTTAGGACTTTCTTTCCCTACAGGATCTATGGTAGTTACACAAAAAGTGTATCAATATACTTAGTGATTCCAGACCCAAGTAGGGAGTGTTTCAGTCTCTCTTTTTTATTTATTTATTTATTTTTTTTGTGTTTCAATACATTTTTATTGAAATTATGTAAAGTGAACATTAATAAGAGAAGAAAATTAAAGAAAATAATATATAAACAGAAAGAGGTAGCCACGCAGGGCAATGTCGTTGGAAACAGAGAGCAGTCCATAAGTACATTTGCCATAACAATGATAATATTCTTTTTGTTTTTATTGTAAATGTGGTTCATTTTATATGACAGGTCCACTTTGATCACTAGGGATAGGATGATCACAGTTTTAAAAAAAAAAAATCACGTTCGGCGAATGATGGTAGGTAGTCACCACATTTTGCTCTTTGACTTTATTTTATAAATCTGTATGTTGGCTATATAGACATTTGCCTTTTTGTAATGTTTCCACTTCCTGTTAGTTTTATATACATGGATTGTTTTGTAAGGGTTACTGCAGTTTTCCTATCTAAGCTCCATCTCCTTCAATTCTCCTATGCTTGTCTTGCTTATATATGGTTTGCTTTATCTATTGTATTCTCCTTTATATATTCTGTCACATATGGTTGTTTACTAACACTTTATTTATGCATGCAGTTCCAACTTGCCTCTTGGCCATATTTCACTTACCCTTTACATTTCCTTTATAATTATTTTTAGATATATTATTCCTTTCAAATCCTTCCATATCCGTGTATGAGGATTTTTATATATTCTAGTTCTATCGCCAAAAGAAGCGTATGCACAGTTTAGATGCATATATGATATTTTGCATATACAGTATATGAGCTGACTTTAAAAGCCTATGCAAGAATACAAAATAATTATTATAATTCATACTGTGTATTGCTTTGCTGCACTTTTTATATACTTTATTTTTTATATACAATTTTATAATATCAGCTTTTTAGAAAACAGTGTTGATTTACAGTTGAACTTTAATTACTTAGCTACTAAGATACTATAATATAGGTATGTGGACTTTCAAAAACTGTGTTGGACACCATATATTTATATATAAGAAGAGCCAGGCAGAATTTATGATTTCTTGGCCATTTTTCAGAGAATATGAATGATAACACAAAAACTCATGGTTAGTGTTTGGCTGAAGCCATTTAATATCAATCAACTGTGTTTACTCTTTTTAAATCATAATGGCAACAGAAACTACCCAAATGACCCTGATCAAAAGTTTGGTGAGTTTGTTGATTTTGGCCTGATAACATGCACACAAGTTGACACAAAGGAGGTTTGAATGGTTATTAACTGTTTGCCGCCTGCCCACCGTCAAATGATTGCGGGGCAGTGTGGCTCTCGTTCTGGGCTGATGTCATATGATGGCGTCCCAGAATGGCCACTCTCACGCGCCCGCTGGGGCACACAGCACGACGATCGCGGCCACGCCATGTTGCTAGGACACGGAGCAACCCCGATCTCATTAAAGACCCGCATCCGCGGCTCTTTAACCATGTGATCGGCTGTGCCCAATCACAGCCAGTCACATGTAAACACGGAGATGCCGGTAATCGGCTCTCCTCGCCTCACAATGACAGAGTGTGTGGCGAGGAGAGCCGATCAGCGGCATCTCCACGCAGGGGAACATCTAGGAATGTAATCAGGGCACTGATCATCAGTGCCCTGATTACAATATAGCAATATATTGTCACCAATCAGTGCCCATCAATGCCAGCAATCAGTGCCCACCAGTGGCGGCAATCTGCCCACCACTGCCCACAAGTACCACCAATCAGTGCCCATTAGCGATGCCAGTCAGTGCTGGCAATCAGTGCCACCTATCAGTGCTGCCCATCACTGCTGTCGACCAATGCCCATCAGTGCCCATCAGTACCGCCTATCCGTGCCGCCTATCAGTGCCCACCAGTACCGCCTATCAGTGTCTGCCAGTGCCGCCTATTAGTGCCCATCAGTGCCACCTAACAGTGCCGCCTTTCAGTGCTCATCAGTGCCCATAAGTGCGGCATATTAGTGCCTCCTCATCAGTGCCCATAAGTGCCACCTCATCAATGCCCACCAGTTCAGCCTATCAATGCCGCCTCATCAGCGCACATCAGTGAAGGCAAAAAATTACTTAGTTACAAAATTTACTGACAGAAAAAAAGTAAAAAACATTTTTGCAAAATTTTTGGTCTTTTTTTTTTTTTCTTTTTTTGTAAAAAAAAATAAAAACCCAGCAGTGATTAAATACCACCAAAAGAAAGCTCTATTTGTGTGAAGAAAATGATAAGAAATTTGGGTACAGTGTAGCATGACCGCACATTAGTCATTCTAAGTGTGACAGCGCTGAAAGCTGAAAAATGGCTTGGGCAGGAAGAGGGGAATAAGTGCGCAGTAGGCAAGTGGTTTAAGGTTACCATCCTCACCTGTGATCTGTTTACTTGTAATTAGTGTGTGTGTATAAAAGGTCAATGAGTTTCTGGACTCATGACAGACCCTTGCATCTTTCATCCAGTGCTGCACTGATGTTTCTGGATTCTAAATCATGGGGAAAGCAAAAAAGGTAGTTGAACTGTCTGTATAAAACAGGAAAGGGATATAAAAAGATATCCAAAGAATTAAAAAGGATAATCAGCAGTGTTCAAAATCTAATCAAGAAGTGGAAAATGAGGGGTTCTGTTGAAACCAAACCACGGTCAGGTAGACCAACTAAAATTTCAGCCACAACTGCCAGGAAAATTGTTCAGGATGCAAAGAAAAACCCACAAATAACTTCAGGTGAAATACAGGACTCTCTGAAAACATGTGGTGTGGCTGTTTCAAGATGCACAATAAGGAGGCACTTGAAGAAAGATGTGCTTCATGGTCCAGTCATTAGAACAAAGCCATTACTACTCAAATGCCACAAAGTATCCCGCTTACAATACACCAAACAGCACAGAGACAAACCTCAAACCTTCTGGCACAAAGTCATTTGGAGTGATGAGACCAAAATTTCGCTTTTTGGCCCCAACCATAAACACTACATTTGGAGAGGAGTCAACAAGGCCTATGATGAAAGGTACACCATTCCTACTGTGAAACACGGAGGTGGATTGCTGATGTTTTGGGGATGTGTCAGCTACAAAGGCACAGGAAATTTGGTCAAAATTGATGGCAAGATGAATGCAGTATGTTATCAAAAAATACTGGAGGAACATTTGCATTCATTAGCCAGGAAGCTGCGCATGGGACGAACTTGGACATTCCAACATGACAATGATCCAAAACACAAGGCCAAGTCGACCTGACATTGGCTACAACAAAATAAAGTTGAGGTTCTGGAGTGGCCATCTCAGTCTCCTGACCCCAATATCATTGAGCCACTCTGGGGAGATCTCAAACTTGCAGTTCATGCAAGACAGCCCAAGAATTTACAGGAACTGCCAAGAGGAATGGGCAGCTTTACCATCTGAGAAGATAAAGAGCCTCATCCACAAATACCACAAAAAACTTCAAGCTGTCATTGATGCTAAAGGGGGCAATACACGGTATTAAGAACTGGGGTATGTAAACTTTTGATCAGGGTCAATTGGGTAGTTTCTGTTGTGATTATGATTTAAAAAGCGTAAACACAGTTGATTGATAATAAATGGCTTCAGCCAAACACTAACTATAAGCGAAAGAAAAGTTTTTGTGTTATCATTCATATTCTCTGAAAAATGGCCAAGAAATCATAAATTCTGCCAGGGTATGTAAACTTATGAGCACAATTGTATATACTGTTTTGTCTGCAAAAAAAAGACTTTTGATTCCGTTCAGCTAATCTTGTGATTGTGACGCCATATCATCCGATTACGGTAATATTTATTAGCTTGAAAGTGAGCACAGCATAGGTACACACATACGTGTTTCTGGCATGAGGCCTTAACTTGTAACATATCTGTGTTGTACTTACCTTCAAGCTAATAAATATTACCACAATCGGATGATATAGATTTTCCGGCTGTATTCCATTCTATATTTTGTACTGTATGTGTTACTGGAGATGCTATCGGCCTTGGCACAGGTTTTCTCAACTTATGGGATCTCGATGAGTGTTGCTTTTTGTTGTATGAATACACTGTTCAATATAACTGGATGACTGGCCATTAAATTGGAAGCTCAAGTAGAAAGCTTAAAATCTCTCATAGAACATATTAGAGTCACAGAGTTTCAAGGCTGAACAGGATTGCAATTTTTATAGTTATGCTTTTCCTAGTGGGAAACATTCAGATTGTCCATATTGTCATGGAGAGGGGGTGTCTATGCTTGTTTTGCAGCTATCTGTACTCGACTGTGTCTAAAGATCTATCTCTCATAGAATGAAGTCTTCACATGGGCACAGCAGCTCATGTATCTACATTTGGGACAGCAAAAACAATAATCCTACCAGTTCAGAATAAACTCTCCATCTTTTGTAGAAAAAATAGTTTTCAGCTTTTTTAAGAGCATTATGAGACCATTCATGTGTGGGGTTGCTTCTCAGCCAAGGCAGTGGGCTCACTCACAATTTTGCCTAAGAACACAGCCATGAATAAAGAATGGTACAAAAACATCCTCCGAGAGCAACAATACCTTTTCCAGCATGCTGGAGCACCGTGCCATAAGGCTAAAGTGATAACCAAGAGGCTTGAGGAACAAAACATCAAACGTTTGGGTCTATGACCAGGAAACTCCCCAGAACTTAATCCCATTGAGAACTTGTGGTCAATCCAAAAGAGGCAGGTGAACAAAAGAAGCCCACAAATTCAGACACACTCCAAGCATTGATTATGCAAGAATGAAGCACAGATCCAACCTTCCACGCAGAGACTTCATGCTTACAGCTTCCTCCTGCGCCCGTGCATCCACCCGGGACACCAGAAACCACTGGTGCCACCGGGTACTAGGATCAGCGTACTCCACAGCTGCTGCCTTGGATCTCTGCCATGGTCTGGATCAGCCTTTCTCAACCAGTGTGCCGTCAGAGGTTCTCAGGTGTGCAGCGGGATCAGGGGAGAGAAGGGCTGTCAGATGAGCCCGATCTCCTGCCGAACTGTACATCGGCACTGTGAGAAGCTCCGTCAGCCTCAAAAGTGAAAGTAAAGTGCAGGGGAGTGTGCTGTGCTCTCTGCTTCCCCCTACAGTGCAGTACCCGGCTGAATGAGGAAACTGGAAAGGTACTGTGCTAGAAGCTAGATTTGTTTTAAAAGGGATTTATACATGTGTCTCTGTGTGTGTGAGTGTCTGTGTCTCTGTCTGTGTGTGTGTGTGTGTGTGTGTGTACACGTGTCTGTATGCGTGTCTGTACACACGTGTCTGTATGTGTGTGTTTGAACATGTGTGTCTGTATGTGTGTTTGTGTGCACATGTGTCTGTATGTGTGTGTGTCTGTATGTGTGTGTTTGCGCATGTGTCTGTATGTGTGTGTGTGTGTCTGTATGCGTGTGTGTGTGCATGTGTCTGTATGCGTGTGTGTGTGTGCATGTGTCTGTATGTATGTGTGTGTGCATTTGTATGCGTGTGTGCATGTGTCTGTATTGTGCATGTGTCTGTATGCATGTGTCTATATGTGTATGTTACTTTTAATCCTGACCCTCCCCCCCCCCCCCCCCAAATTCCTGTACCATCAGAACTGCTTTTGTAGGGCTTGTTTGTGATAGCAGCCAGGACTGCTGATCCTCAGAAAATCAATTCATGCAAGTATCGCTTTTCAGAGGCATTTGACAGGCAGTAAAGAGGCATTATGTTGCCTCCCCACCACCTATCTTAAGCCTGTAAATGCAGCATCACTACACTGCAACCGTGCAATGCACACAGTTGCGGGGTAGTTGCAGTGCAGCCTCATTTACCCTGGGTATACCCTCCAGCTGCAGCCACAGCATGTGTACACCCCCAGCTGCTGCCTCTGCAGCTAAAGGGGAAGAAGTTGGGCAGGTAAAAATAGCTCAGCCATGTGGTTTTACCGCCCCTCCATCCTGACATGTGAACAAGGTTCACATCTGTGTGGCTGCGTGCTGCGTGTAGGGCAGCCCATTCAGTCCCCAACCTTTTTTTTGAAATTGCACTGCACCAAAAGCACCCCACGTTTTCCAATGTGTGGGGTACCATTAAGAATTAATTGCACCCCTAAAGATCAGAGCATTTGTCTGTGTGTCAGGAACGAGCGCGATTTTGTGCGTGTTCCGTGACACACAGTAACGTGAACCAAGCCTTGGACTGGGGTGCCTCAAGATTGAAAATACTTTTTAAGGGTGCCCCGACTGGAAAAAGGTTGAGAAACACTGGTCTGGATGACCATATACCCATGTGCCCAGAACCATCTTCTGTCTAGTGAGTGCATTACGTTTGAAAAAATAATATCTGTCACGTTACTTCACTCAGATCGATGCTGCTCTCCTTTCTTCTTGTTTACCTACAGAGAATTACTTACTGCTCTACTGCTGTCCCTTTTTTCCTGTGGTTACCACCCAGGATACATGGACTTACCATTACCCGGAGTCCCTTCCCTTCCACCTTGTCTCCTGAACTACATCTAAAAGAGACTTTACATCCACATTCCCAAGCAGAGGTGCCGTCGCTATAGCCACATAGCGCATGCATCGATGCCCTGTATCTGTCTGTGCCCACCTCATATCTGACGGCACAGGGTGGCACCAAATGGCTTGTTGATGAGCACATATCTTCCTGCATTTACAGTCCATCTGCACCCACAAAATAATCACAAAGAAAAGCTAACAAAGCATCTGTCTTGGGGATCAATTATTGTGAGGCTATTTTTTTCACAAAGATTTTTTTTTTTTCTCTCTATTGAGCAAAAATAAATAGCTCCATCTGTTGCTGTATTTTTAGTAACATCGTTGTGACATCTCACACAAATGAGGATGGACATTGCATACTGTTGATGACAGCTCCAGCTTTGGGACTCAAATATACGTAAGCTCTAATTCTGGGGGGAGACGACACTTCAAGTCTAAGTAATGGCCCTAGACGTCATTTACAAACCAGCAGATTTCCTCAACATGTACAAACATAAAGCTAATAAGGTGGTTTTTGATCTCCATTTTTCTTGGTTTTGTGCATTATTTCATATATGCATCAATCTCTTACCAGCTGTGTAATACATATATTTGGCAGCAGCTAGAGTAGTCCATTGCCCAGCGGCCACACATATGCATTCACGGCTGTCTGAGGTTGTGTGCTGAGAGTGTGATCACTGCACCTTCCTAGCACACTGACAGCGCTGTCACCAACATGGCTTCTGATTGGGAGCCTTCATCATGTGATTGCTGTGAGTGCCAATCACAGTGATCATGTGATCGGGAAGCCACGCCACCTCTCTGAATTAAAACCCATTTAAAGGGCCGCATGAAGAGGGTTAACACACATTAAGATCACTTCACATGTGTTTACATCTGTGCAAATGAGTTTCCCACAACATTTTTTGACTAACAATGCCTGTATTTCATTGTACAACGCAGCACAGTAAAGCTTTCCGAATAAACGAGAGGTCTGATGGGGACTGGCTGATTGTTTTACAGCCTGACCCGATTGGACCCTCCTTTCTCCTCTATGAGCAGTCGGATTTAAACAGGCTTGTGTCCATTTATACCTGGCTAGTAGGCTGTGTCTGTGTCTACTCTACATAAGCGAAGCAGACATGGACCTGTCATCCTGCCAATCTGCTCAACTCAGCAGAGGATCAGAGGACGGATTCCCTGCTGAGAAAAACTGATCTGGCCCATGTGAAAGGGGCCTAAACACAAGGTATTCATGTCTCATTCCATCACATATCCCAGAAGTAAGAGGGTTGTTTCTCACTTCAGGACATTGGGCAGAGCCTTGTGAATCATTCTTTAACACCCCAATGGCCAGGGGTACATCTAGAACCATTGATGTATAGTGCAAATATAGCCTAATATTAGCGAGTAATTTTATTCCAAACTGCATACAGCAGTTCCGGGCTATTAAACCATCGTAAGTGCATTGTATGGAAACCATGGCTTCTATGGAGTAGGGCTTTGGAGCCAACAAGACAGTATAGCCATACTTGTCATGGTAAGATAGGCTATGCCAGGGGTGTCCAAACTTTCTAAACACGGGGCCAGTTTACTGTCCTTAAGACTTTAGGGGGTCAGATTAAGGCACATGGGAGTAGAAAGTGTTCTGGTGTCCAGTAGGAGTAAACCATAACCTATCTTTGGTATCAGTGGGAGGACTAGTGCCCCATCGTTGGTGTCAGTGGAAGGAATAGTGCCACATTGTTGGTGTCAATGGAAAGAATTCTGCCCCATTGGAATCAGTGGGAAAAATGGTACCCTTTCTTTGTGGTGTCAGTGGGAAAAATAGTGTCCCATTGTTGGTATCAATGGAAGGAATTGCACCCTTTTGATGGTGTCAGCAGAAGAAATAGTGCCCCATTGTTAGTGTCAGTGGATGGAATGGTTCTCCAAGGGCCAGATGAAGGAAAGCAAAGGGACCACAGTTTGTAGACTGCTGGACTATACCAATGAAAACTCCCTCACTCTAATCAGTGACCTGAACAGTAGAGCCTTCTTAAAACAGAAGGTATTCACATGTCTCATTCCATCACATATGCCAAAATTAAATGATAAGGGCCCTTTCACACTGGACAGATCTGCTTTGCTCAGCAGGAGACCTGTCCGCTGAACCCCCACTGAGCAGAGCAGAGGCGGATAACAGGTCAGTGTTCGCTCCGTTTATGCAGAGCAGGAATGGACCAAGCTCCCTCTACTTTGTTAGTGGTCGGGTGTAAACGGACCAGCTCTCCATTTATACCCAAATGCTTCTGATCTGGTCCACCTAAACAGAAGAGGACGAATCTTCTTCCATTTGTTTTTATCTGATGGGATCAGAGGTAGGCATAGGGATACATGTCCAATCCGATAAGGTCCACCTGAAAAACTGACAGGTGGACCTGATCGGATCGTTCGTGTGAAAGAGGCTTTATTCCTCATTTCAGGACAGTGGGCAATCATTGTTTTATGCACTATTGGCCAGATACACATCCAAGACCGCTGGTGTATAATACAAATATAACCTAAACATATAGAGCCATTTATTGCACACTGTATACATTTTTCTAGTGTTTTGCTGTGCCTACCAGTGTTGTTTCCATGACTTCTGTTTGAATTGCGTACAGTGTGGATTTTCTTCATTATTTAATACGACTTTTAGGATTTTTTTTCTCTTTTATATTTATATATTTTAAATTTTTTTTTTTTATCATTTTTGTTCAATTTAGCGCAACACAATGTGCATAAAAGATTTGGATACTACAGCAAGTATCTCATAGTGTGTTTGCAGCTCATTCACGTTTCTGACACAAGCACAGTTTTTTTTCATGGACCAATCCGATCAGGTCTGCCTGTCAGTTGTTCAGGTGGACCTGATCGGATGGTCCATGTATCCCTATGCAAACCGCTCATAGAGCACAGAGGGCTGGGTCCATGTCCACTCTGGACCCCTGATTATAATTGGCTTACCTTATTTGTCATTTTTTGCCTTTGTGCTTTTAGGGCTCATTCACACCGTAACGCATCCTTTATTGTATGGGCGTTGTAGTGCATTGCGTTTTTTTTAATGCATTGGCGTTCACTTGTGTGGCAACACATTGTGCTTGTTTGGTTTTTTTTGCCTTGATTTCTCCTGCAGTACGTAGGGTTTGTCCACGTTTTTTTACATTTGAATGCGCTGCAAAAAAGTACGCATGCCATACTTTTTTTTTTTTCAGCGCAGGGCAAATGCAATGCAATACACCAGTGTGAACCGCATTCATTAAAAAACATTATTTTTTGGTTTACATGCGTTGGGAATGCGCTCACGAGCGTACCCCAGTGCATCTAGTGTGAATATTACCGTAATTTGGATTATGTTTCCTTTTTGTTTAACGCACTTTTATTCAGTTGTATTTGTCTGCTCCTTTAATCCTTTTGTTTTCCTCTCTTCCGCTATTTAAATATTGTTTTCCCCCGTTTCATTACACTGTATTCTGCCTCCTAATTCTTCCTCCGCATTATCCAGACTAGGTTTAGCTGTTTACTCTTTTTTTTTTTTTCTATTCCCCCATTGCCGACAATTATCTCCCGTAGACTGATGGCTTTTATGCATTATTTTTCCTATTGCTCTCTAATTCATTTTCGCTCACACTCCTCCTTTATGTGAGTATCCATCCACATCTCTCCTTCCTGTCAGTCGTCTCATGCCGACTTTCAGACAGGTACATAAAACAGGCAGCCAGCGAGACTGTGATTACAGCAACGAGCCCAAGGTTATAAAGAGGGCGCAGGGGAGAGAGCAGTGGATGGAATAATAAGCAGAGAACAGAGGCTTGTGATATGGTTTCTCTCTTTGTATTAATGACAGGCAGGCACTAGAGAGTTAGGTTACTTTTAGAGGAGCATCTCTCGCTTCCAAATCTTCCGCAACGGCCTTATTAGGGCCACCAGATATGGTCTGATTTGAGTTGCAAAAAAAGTGGATTTCCACTTCAGTCAAATTTAAGAAAACCTCGCTATATATTTATGAGTTCCCATTCACAGCATAATAAAAATATTTATCAATACCTTTTATTATATTTTATTTTTATGGTATTTTATATATATATCTATATAGATATATCTATCTATATCTATATAGATATATCTATCTATATAGATATAGATAGATATATCTATATATATATATATAGATATAAAATATTATATTTATTATATTTTATTTACATTTGCAAATGCGCTTGGTTTTGCGTTCTGCTGCGGGTGTTAATTCAAAGTTAATTACACCCCAAAAGCAGGTTGCATGGTAAAAAAACAATCATGCAATCTGGTTCCAATGCTCAAAAAAAGCAGTGATGCGGTACAATTTGAGCTGCACAGAATTCACATGCAGTTCGTAGTGTGAACCAAGGCTTACCGCTTTTTTACTGGGAATTTTTTAACATTGTTATATATATTTTTATATTTTATTTATATAGGATTACCTTTTATTATTTATATTCCCAATTGTAACCCTTCACTGCTTTTTTTACTGGGGAAATGTTTACATTTATTCATATATATATATATATATATATATATATATATATATATATATATATATATATATATATATATATATATATATATATATATATAATTTTATTTATACATTATTATTACCTCTTTGTTATTATATTACCAATTATTACCTTTTACCGCTTTTCTACTGGGGACATTTATATTTTTATATATCTATAGATATA
The DNA here is from genome assembly GCA_037952835.1 of Lithobates septentrionalis. Lineage (NCBI taxonomy): Eukaryota > Metazoa > Chordata > Amphibia > Anura > Ranidae > Lithobates > Lithobates septentrionalis. The sequence goes on from JBBDGP010000178.1 coordinate 122,333, forward strand.
TATCTATAGATATATATCTATATATATATATCTATATATATATTATTTTATTTATTTATATATGATTACCTTTTATTATTTATTTTACCAATTATAACCTTTTACTGCTTTTCTACTGGGGAAATCTTTACCTTTTTTTAATATATATATTATTATATTTTATTTATACATTATTATTACCTCTTTGTTATTATATTACCAAATTTTACCTTTTACCGCTTTTCTACTGTGGAAATGTTTAAAGTTTTTTATATATTATTATATTTTATTTATACGTTATTATTACCTTTTATTATTATATTACCAAGTACTACCTTTTACCCCTTATCTACTGGGGAAATTGTAACAGTTATATATATATTATTATATTGATTATATTTTATTTATTATTATTATTATTATTATTATTATTATTTTACCAATTATTACCTTTTACCACTTTTCTACTGGGGACATTTTTATATATACTATATTTATTATATTTTATTTATATATTATTGCCTTTTATTATTTATTTTACCAATTAAAACCTTCTACTGCTTTTTCTACTGGGGACATTTATATATATATATATATATTTATAGATATAGATATAGATATATTTTTTTATTTTATTTACATATTAACTTTTATTATTTATATTACCAAGTATTACTTTTTACTGCATTTCTACTGGGTGAAATTTTAACATTTTTCATACAGCTTAAAATCTGCATTTTGCTTTCTTAAAATGATTAATTGTTTTGTATGTTTAAAGTAGATGCCCTGGCTCATTAGTCGCAGGGGATCGGGGAAGCGATGTTCCCAGATCTCCTCCTGCTGTGAATGTTACAGCAGTTTGCCATGGTCCCAGGTTCCCTGGAGGAACGGGAGAGCCTAAGATCCACCACCCAGGAGGGGACACGGGGTCCACCTTTAGAGCCCTGCCAAAGAGCTTGCCACTTTTACTGAATCCCCATTGACAGCTCTAAAATTCCACACCAAACTCATGGCTGTGAGCTTACGTTAACCCCTTGAATTACAGGAGGTTTCTAAACATACCTTGGTAGACTAGGGGTTGAGATGTTTGCCTAGGAGAAGGTGTCAGGGCTGACTGCAAGCATTTCTGAACAAATGTCATTGTCTGTCCCAAGTGAAAGGCTAAGGACAAGAAGATCTCCCTCGCATTAACATAAATTGGGAAAGCCCAGCTTCTAAGCCACCAACCCTTTGTTAGTACAGTGTTCTAGTTTACAAATGATAATGAGATCTGCTAGCACAGTACAGACAGGAGCAGGGGCGGACTGATAACTCATGGGGCCCCCGGGCAATAGGAGATTATGGGGCCCCCAGGCAATCAGAGATTATGGGGCCACACAGTATACACACACACAGTATACAATCACACAGTATACACATACATGTACACACAGTATACACAGACAGATGTAAAAAAAACACAGATTTATACATACTGTCACTGGTTTTACTGAGGCTGGCAACCCTGATGGGGCCCCCTAGTGGCCCAGGGCCCTCGGGCAGTGCCCGAGTGGCTCAATGGTCAGTCCACCCCTGGACAGGATTAAAGTGACACTAAACTCTATATTCTGTTCAAGAACGTATTCCGAATGAAAAAAAGGACCCCTCTAATGCTCTGAGCCTCCTCCAAATCTCCAAGTTTATTTTCTTTTTTACAAAGTATATTCATTGTACTTGTTGCAATGACAATAAAGTATCTTATCTTAAGTTCCTTTTTTCTTATATGCTTTAACTTGACTTAATGTCTTTCGAAATTTACAATGTAGAATACCAACATTGTAGCTTACAAACATGGGATGGCACCCAAACAAGGAGTTCTTCAACCTTGATAACCTAGTAACCTAGACATAATACAGCCCCCGCGAGGATTTGTTATCTAAATTCAGCCCAATCTATCATCATTTCAAAGTTTCATAGTTGGTAAGGTTGAAGAAAAGGACATCAGTCAACCCATTTCAACCAGTGTGTGTGCATTTATGTCTCTACTAATTCCCATTTCTCTGTATATTGTGTTCACTAAGAGCTTTTTGAACTTATCGGCACTCTCTGCTGACACCACCAATTGTGGAAGGGAGTTCCACATCATAACTGCTCTAACTCATGAAGTCTGACCTACCTGAACTACTCTTTTAGCTGTTGTTGGTGGGAAAATGTTGATGGTTTTGTTTTGCAAAAAAAAAGAAATCCTGCTACTCCTGAAGAATATAAATCTTTTATATTTTAGTGGGTAATTATTTCACAATTTGTATCAAAGTGCATAGTTACATAGTAGGTGAGGTCGAAAAAAGACACAAGTCCATCAAGTCCAACCTATGTTGTGAGATTATATGTCAGTATTACATTGTATATCCCTGTATGTTGTGGTCATTCGGGTCCTTATCTAATAGTTTCTTGAAACTATCGATGCTCCTCTCTGAGACCACCGCCTGAGACCACATCCTTGCCGCTCTTACAGTAAAGAACCCTCTACATAGTTTAAGGTTAAACCTCTTTTCTTCTAATTTTAATGAGTAAATTGAAATCATATCCCCTCTCAAGTGTCTCTTCTCCAGAGAGAATAAGTTCAGTGCTCACAACCTTTCCTCATAACTAATATCCTCCAGTCCCTTTATTAGCTTTGTTGCCCTGCTTTGTACTCGCTCCATTTCCAGTACATCCTTCCTGAGGACTGGTGCCCAGAACTGGACAGCATACTCTAGGTGCGGCCGGACCAGAGTCTTGTAGAGCGGGAGAATTATTGTTTTATCTCCTGGAGTTGATCCCCTTTTTAATGCATGACAATATTCTGTTTGCTTTATTAGCAGCAGCTTGGCATTGCATGCCATTGCTGAGCCTATCATCTACTAGGACCCCCAGGTCCTTTTCAGCCAACCATGTTCTTTTTACTTGCACTAGAAGAGTAAAAGGGAAATTCTCTCTGGTGATAATGGGCAGCACAAATTGTTCTTTATCCAGACACTTTCAAGCAAGAACAATTGATCTTTGATGTCGTGTACTGGGTGAGATCATTTTCCAATGTAGCCGTGTCCTCCAGGGTGTCACTCCACCAAGCCAATCAGAAGAGACCTTGTTAAGTGCCCGTGTTGTCCTCCGCTGACAGCTCTGTAAAGCATGATTGGTGATCAATGTTAAGCAGACCTGGTATCATTGCAAAGGACAAGAGAAAATCATTGGCGGTGATGCAATTATTAGCTGGATTGCTGTAGATTTTTTTTTAAGCAAAATTTCACAACTCTACAGACTTTTTTTTTTATACGTGACACGTTGCTTCATTTTAATTCTTTTAGGGTTGGTGCATCATAGAGAGCTGTAATTGGTAGAGACTTAAAGTGATACTAAAGGATCGTTTTTTATTTTTTTTAAATACCAAACATATCATACTTACCTCCACTGTGCAGCTCGTTTTGTGGCCCCAAACGTCCATTTCTGGGGTCCCCCAGCAGCTCTCGCGGCTCCTCCCCACATTAGACAACCCCCTTGGAGAAGCACTCTCCCAAGGGGGTTACCTTGCGGGCGCGCTCCCGAGTCCAGCATTCGGCGCCCATAGAGGCGGAATGTAGGACTCGGCCCCGCCCCCAGCGCCCGCGTTATTGGATTTGATTGACAGCAGCAGGAGCCAATGGCTGCGCTGCTATCAACCTATCCAATCAGGAGCCGAGAACCCGTGGAGAGAAGGACGGCGGGGATGTGCCGATGGAAATTCGGAGCTCAGGTAAGTAAAACAGGGGTCTAGGGGGCCGGTGACTGCCAGGTGTTTTTTCACCTTAAAGTGGAGTTCCACCCACTTTTACAACTCTTCAGCATTCCTCACTAAACTGTGCACTGTAAATAAATTGGATATTTTTTAAAAAAATTTCTCAGCACCTACTGTATATCTGCTGTATTCATTTTTCACTTCCTCCTCCCTGGCCGCGGCCCTTCGCATCATTTCCTGTTTGCAATGCCTTCTGGGAAGGGGCGGCAACTTCCTCTGAAACTGCCGTTGCTATGGAAACCTGACCTGAAACCTATTACACTGCTTGTGCTGCACTGAGCATGTGCGAGATCTCCAAGGATGAGATCCAGGAAGAAATACAGTCTGGCTTCAGATGCCCACACTTAAGATGGCCACGGCCTGCTGTAAGTTTATAAAATAACAAACTACTGCTATAAACTAACAAAACAAACCTTGGTTTACAGACTAACTTTACTAGAATACATTAAGCTTGCGTATTATAGGGGTATTTTTATTTAAAAAGTATAATTTCGGCCGGAACACCACTTTAATGCACACGAGCCTTTACAACCCCTTTAAAATAACCCTGTAGAACACATGGAAGGAATTAACAGTAAAGCTGAACTAAAAGTCCCCTGTTGCAGTAGAGCACACTGCAAGGGTTAAAGTGGAACTAAACCCTCCTATACTTTACAGCCAAGGACGCTTCCATCTTAGTCTCTGTTTGATCTGCAGTTGCCATGGTGTTGCCCATGTGATCAGTTATGACACCAGCCATTTGATGGCTTGACAGTTCAATTAAGAGCAAAAAAAAGCGTGACAGTTATCATTGATGGTATGCCTTGGATGTCTCTGTTTTGGGAAACCTTTAAGTTGATTGGTTTAGTTTCCCTTTGATTGCTCCTTTGAAGTCTAGGGGGAGGCAGGGCTGAATTTCCCATTAGGCGCTGTAGACATGTGCCTTCAGGCACCCTTCCTAGAGGGGCGCCTGTCTGTATGTTTTTATTTATTTATTTTTTATTTGATAGCTGTCCCGACTCCCCAGGAGTCCTGGAAATGAAGGTCTGTCATGGACAGCTGAGCTGCTTGAGGTGACCTTGCAGATGGTGCTAAAACAGATGCTGCTGGGCGGTACAAGTAACAGTTGTCAGTGTCAGGTTGCCAGCTGCACTATCACAGTCCCAATATAAGTCACTGATTAGTAGTATAAAAAAAATAAATAAATACAAATTCCAATATATATATATATATATATATATATATATATATATATACACACACCATAGTTTGTAGACGCTATAACTTTCATGTAAATCAATCAATATACTGTTGTTGGGATTTTGTTTTACCAAAGACCTGTAGCAGAATACATTTTTGGCTCTAAAGTGGACCTTCGGTGATTTTTTCATCTTTCCATATATTAATTCTTCTGTCCTTGTTGTTTTACCTTTGGATAGTAATTTTTTTTTCTGCCAGTAAATACCTTATACAGCCTAGGCTTATGACATCATGCACAGCTCTCTCTCTCTCACTCTCGTAAGGGGGGGGGGGGGGGGGGAGTCATAAGAGGGCCAATGAGAGCTGCAGAGCTGGAGGTGTGCCTCTGTATGTCTGTGTAAATCCAGGAAGTGAACAGGCAGCAGCTTCAACTGCCCACAGTTAAAATGGATGCAGCCAGACTCAGTGGAGGGAGATTTCTGCAGCATATTTGGCAGGTACAGAATCACAGTATATATAAAATAATATGCAAAATGATGGAGGGAAGCTTCAGAATGGCAAAGATGGTTTTTATTACAAATTATGTGAGCAGACTGCAGTTCCTCTTTCATTTTCTAAAGATTTTTTTTTTTATTTAAGTTTTATTGGATATATTTTATAGCAGAAAGTAAAAAATACTGTTTTATTTTTTTTTTTAATTGTCAGTCTTTTTTGTTTATATAATAAAAATAAAAAACAGAAAACTCTATTTGTGTTAAAAAATTCTATAAATTTCATTTGAGTACAGCGTTGCATGCAATTACAAGTTAAAGTACCGCAGTGCTAAATAGAAAAAAATGGTCTGGCCATGAAAGGGGAAAAAGCTTCCAGAGCTGAGTTGGTTAACAAGTACGACCATTCAGAAATAAATTATTCATGCCTCTGGTCCTTCCCAGTATGGTCTCTAGGAAGCATTTATAACCTAGAAAAATACCGGGACATATTTTATAAATCTAGGCAAAATATTCATCTTTTCCGTTGACACATTTGTTACTTTTTTTTTTTTTTAAAGAATCTCAAACAGAAAGTTGAGATGTCAAAGTAAAGAGAAAAAATAAGAACAAAAGTAATCTGAGCACAACTGAAAAAAATAAAATAAATAACAAAACATGCCCCCTCAAGGAAAAATCTTATTTCATGTTTTGTCATCAGTAAAAGTTTTGTTAAAAAAAAAAAAATAAATAAAAGTACAGGCTTTATAAATTTGCAAAGTCCTCCACAAAATAGATTTCACTGGGTTATTTTCACCTTGCAAGATTGCCTAGAGCAGGTGAAATGATACAAAATAATTTCCATGAAATAACGATATAAAACTTCAGGCTTTATAAACTGACCCCATGAGTCTCATGTCCCCAAAAAAAGTAGATGAAAGGCTCTGGACTTGGATGTTTGGTTTGTCACGCAGGAGTTGCTGTTGTACTCGATGGCTTATATCTCATCAGCTCTATGACAATACAGGGGCAATGGCCTCCTAAATCGAGAAATCCATCTAAGATCAGCAAAAGAAAATCCTAAGAGTCAATAACTATTTATTGCAAATACCCAAAATTTGAAAAAAGTTGTTTTTTTCAGGTGCAAATACGTTAATCCAAACCAATATTTAAAGTTAACCTTGTTATTTAGACTGATAATTAAAAACATATTAAAAGCAGCAAAATACAAGGGCCCATCAAGACCAGTTAGGTTGCTAAATCCAGTAGTTGGCTCTATACAAAACTCAAATGACAGCTTCAAGTATTGGCCTCAACAAGTTTCACCCCTAATTGGCTTCATCAGGAAGAACCTAACTACCAGAGGCAGACAGATAATTAAAAACATATTAAAAGCAGCAAAATACAAGGGCCCATCAAGACCAGTTAGGTTGCTAAATCCAGTAGTTGGCTCTATACAAAACTCAAATGACAGCTTCAAGTATAGGCCTCAACAAGTTTCACCCCTAATTGGCTTCATCAGGAAGAACCTAACTACCAGAGGCAGACAGATAATTAAAAACATATTAAAAGCAGCAAAATACAAGGGCCCATCAAGACCAGTTAGGTTGCTAAATCCAGTAGTTGGCTCTATACAAAACTCAAATGACAGCTTCAAGTATTGGCCTCAACAAGTTTCACCCCTAATTGGCTTCATCAGGAAGAACCTAACTACCAGAGGCAGCCAGATAATTAAAAACATATTAAAAGAAGCAAATACAAGGGCCCATCAAGACCCGTTAGGTTGCTAAATCCAGTAGTTGGCTCTATACAAAACTCAAATGACAGCTTCAAGTATTGGCCTCAACAAATTTCACCCCTAATTGGCTTCATCAGGAAAAACCTAACTACCAGAGGCAGCCAGATAATTAAAAACATATTAAAAGAAGCAAATACAAGGGCCCATCAAGACCAATTAGGTTGCTAAATCCAGTAGTTGGCTCTATACAAAACCCAAAAGACAGCTTCAAGTATTGGCCTCAAGTTTCACTCCTAATTGGCTTCATCACCTGAGGCAGACTGTATCAAAGAACAAAAATATATAATCAAACTATACGTGCATCGTCTGTAAGGAAAAGAGCAGATTATATTTATTAAAAAGCATTCTCACCACCAGAAGGTCACCATGTTATGTCCAAGTCATGTACATCTTGCCCCCCCCCCCCCCCCCCCCCCCCCGGAAACAAACACCATAGGGGAGAATAGATGATTAGGGAATTAGGAAATTACCCATAGATTGCACTTCAAAATATACTTGGGGTGGTATATGGTAGACCTCAAGAGAGGTCTATATGGTACCTCTCCTAGGTATTGGTTTGGATTAAAGTATTGGCACCTAAAAAAAAAAAAAACACATTTTGCAATTTTGGGTATTTACATATTATGGGATGATGGTGGCCTTGGTTTTTCTCTCTACCCACTTTCCTGTATGTAAATTATTTATTGCATATAACAGTGTGACAACAGGAAGATTAAAAGTATCAAACGCATTTTGGGGGCTGCCAACCCCCCTTCATCAGTGCTTAAATGCAGAGTTATCTCTAGCACACATTTACTTTGACCACCAATGTTCCTTTCCTGATGTAGAACACTCCCAAGGAGTCTTTTAAAAGCATTGCTATTTTTATTTAAGCCCTGATTAAGGGGGAGTGTTGACCCTTGAAACAGGTTGTCTACCTTCTATCCTCCTGTTGTCACACTATTATTTACAATAAAAGGGTTTTGGATTCTTAAGGCAACCGTCTGGCTCTCTTTCCCCATAATACTCATGAAAAGTGCCGTAGCTTCACACTCCAAGGCCCCCAAACCCATAACCCTTCCCCCATATCTTAAAAAAAAAAAAAGGGTAGGTCACTTCTGCCAAAAAAGGTTTCTTTTGTCTCAAAGCAAAGTCTCTACTCAAAACTCCACCTCCTAGGAGATTGTTTTTTTTAAAGTTTAGTTCTGATGTTAATGGATACTTTGGTGGCAGTAAATCCCTACAGATCCCTAAGAGTAGTGTCCTGTTATCTCTATGAATCCTCTCTCTAGACTGCCGAGGGTACGTTGGAATGGTTGGAAAGAGACTGCAGTCCCAGTAAAGGTCACCATGGAAGCCATACTTGACCTGAATTTAAGGAATCATGGGAATCTGTTCACATCTCCGCGTACTGAACTGCAGGCTGAATTGCAGCGATTTCCCCCGTGATTTGAAATGGCACATGCCTGTGCGTTCCCTGTGACTTCCAATAGCCCCCCAATCGCGGCGCAATTTTACTGCGATTTGGCGGGCGACAATAGTGGTAAAATCGTGTATTCCATGATTGTGTTTGCACAATTTTACCGTGACTTCCGCCCACCGAATCGCAGTAAAATCGCCACGATTGGGGTGCCATTGGAACCTTTATTATATTGCAGCTTATCAGTTCTTAGATGTGATGGCTGCGTTAGTTTTTTTTTTTTTTATCTTTTTTTTAGGCTTGCTTTCTACTATTTTCATCAGCCAGTAAAACCGTACTTTTTCAAAAGAACAAGCTCCCCAGCAGAATATATCAGTTACAGGGATGAGACAAACCATTGACCACAGTCAGGAGTGCTTATACTGATTAGTTAAGTGTTCTTGCATAGCAAGACCACTTACTGTTATCTCACATATATATTATTATTAGTGGGAATGCTTTAGCAGTCCCACTATTGTTATTCGTTTTTTTATTATTCTTTTTTTTCTTCTTCTTATTCCGTACGTTTTTCGGTAATGCGTAACTTCTGCATACTTTCAGCTATTAAAACCATTCAACTATCAAAATGTTCGTCTTTTATAACATTGTACACACCGCTCCTTCACCGCTCCGAAGATGCTGCTGGCAGGACTTTTTTTACCGTCCTGCCAGCGCATCGCTCCAGTGTGCAAGCCCTCGGGGCTTTCACACTGGAATGAAAGCAGCGGCACTTTCGGGGCGGTTTGCAGGCGCTATTGTTAGCGCAATAGCGCCTGCAAACCGCCCCAGTGTGCAAGGGCTCTAAGGAAAACTTGCCAGAAGTGACTCATGCAGATAGCAGGGGGACGAAGTAGCAGACAGAAATGACACTTCGTGCTCTAGATTGAGACAATTACGCACTATCGAGGATAATGTTTTGATCAATCATATTTCATGTCTGAGGTTTACAACCGCTTTAGATATATTATAGCAAGTGTTTTATGTTTCACTGTTGCAGAGATACCTGCCAAGGAAAAAACAGTGTGCAATGTTTTTTCCTAATTAGAGAAGAACAGGCCTGTTTTAAATAGTGATCCAAACCCTCATGAGCTGTTCCTGTCACTGTGGATAGCCAAATTATAAGCCTCCAGGTCATTCCTCACTGATCAGCTGTGGGGTGCCCACTTATGATTACATATTAGAAAACAGAGCAACAAAGTGGGACTTTGCATGAGACGCCAGGTGGGTAGAACCAAGCGTCTCCATCCCCAATAATTTGAACAAAAAAAGGAAAACGGATCGGCGGGACTTTAAATGAAACATGCACTCCAGGAGATAACAACTTTAGAACCATGAATGTGGCAAGTAACCAATGTAACAGAGCCAAAACACATTGCATAGAAGCAAACGCCAATCCGTTTTCCTTTTTTTTTTTTTGCCCACTTATGATTGGCTGTCCACAGTGACAGGGATAGCGGGTCTGGACTGATATCCCAATGTACCTGAGCTCATCCCTGCTCCTAATCTTCTCATTTTAGTAGGTTGGCCCTCCCACATTGAGTTTGATTTCAGTAGATACACAGAAATGGCCTGTCTCAGTACCTACAGAACATGTGCAATTAGAAAGCTGCAATCATATTTCCTAAAGTCCTTGGAGGCAGGCTGTGATTGAGCAGGGGCGTGTCCAAGAGGCAGGCTGTGATTGAGCGGGGGGCGTGTTCAAGAGACAGGCTGTGATTGAGCAGGGGACGTGTTCAAGAGGTAGGGGGCGTGTTCAAGAGGCAGGCTGTGATTGAGCGGGGGGCGTGTTCAAGAGGCAGGCTGTCATTGAGCGGGGGGCGTGTTCAAGAGGCAGGCTGTGATTGAGCAAGGGGCGAGTTCAAGAGGCAACCTGTGTTTGAGCAGGGGGCGTGTTCAAGAGGCAGGCTGTGATTGAGCGGGGGCGTGTTCAAGAGGCAGGCTGTGATTGCGCAGGAGGGGAGTTCAAGAGGCAGGCTGTGATTGAGCAGGTGGGGAGTTCAAGAGGCAGGCTGTGATTGAGCGGGGGCGTGTTTAAGAGGCAGGCTGTCATTGAGCGGGGGGGTGTTTAAGAGGTAGGCTGTGATTGAGCGGGGGCGTGTTTAAGAGGCAGGCTGTGATTGAGCGGAGGGGTGTTCAAGTGGCAGGCTGTTATTGGTTGGGGGGCTAATAAAAAAACAAAAAAAACAAAAAATAATTTGGGGTAACAAACACTTTAATTTCCACTGGGTGGGGTGGGGGGAGTTCTATTTCTCAACAAACCTAGACTTTTACAACAATGTCAGCCTGAAAATATTTTAATAGGATGCTTTATGTGTATTCTTTCTCTTTATTAGCTTTCATTATTGTTTTTTTTTTTTTTTTTGTTCTGGTTTAAAAACATAAACGCGTAAATGGCCCATGTTGTCACGTATTATCCTTCTCTCTGTGGACTGAAGCGGTGCCCACTGCCACTGTTCACGTCAATGTACAGTGCGTTATTGATGTCCTTTGGTTTATCTGCGGTATGAGCAATTATACAGTGCAGGGAACTTCACAAACCACAAAGGTGCACAAAAAATGAAAAAATTGCCTTTATCTTTTCCCAGCACAGATAGAAGAACAAGACGAGGGATTGCACTCACACTACCCAACTCCATTTGCTTCTAGCTGTATTTAGTGTACCCTTAGCAAGCCTGCTCTTCATATTTATTTGAACAGTCTAGTCCAGCGTGGGATATATAGATGGTATACGTCTTATAAATATATATTTTTTCTGCTTTTTTTCCCTGTCATAAAACCCTTTTATTGCTGTCTATGTGATAAAAACCAGCCTAGGAGTGCTGGAGGGAACTGTCCATGGTGCTGATGGCTCTGTGACTGCAGCTCCATAGAAGGGACAGATCACATCAGAAAGCTTCACTACGCTACTTGTGCTTTATGACACTCACACATCCCTAGATGCCCTAGTGGGTTTAGCCCAACTTTGATGCTAAATTATTATTATACTCCATATATATATATATATATATATATATATATATATATATATATATATATATACATACATACAGTGGGGACGGAAAGTATTCAGACACCCTTAAATTTTTTGCTCTTTGTTATATTGCAGCCATTTGCTAAAATCATTTAAGTTCATTTTTTTCCTCTTTAATGTACATGACAGACAGACAAACACAGAATTGTTGACATTTTTGCAGATTTATTAAAAAAGAAAAACTGAAATATCACATGGTCCTAAGTATTCAGACCCTTTGCTCAGTATTTAGTAGAAGCACCCTTTTGATCTAATACAGCCATGAGTCTTTTTGGGAAAGATGCAACAAGTTTTTCACACCTGGATTTGGGGATCCTCTGCCATTCCTCCTTGTAGATCCTCTCCAGTTCTGTCAGGTTGGATGGTAAACGTTGGTGGACAGCCATTTTTAGGTCTTTCCAGAGATGCTCAATTGGGTTTAAGTCAGGGCTCTGGCTGGGCCATTCAAGAACAGTCACGGAGTCACGGACCCTACAATAGAAATAAAACTTCTTCGCAGAAGAGAGTTTAACAAGACTCGCAGCCACTCATTAAAATTAGGAGAAAAGAGGTTTAACCTTAAACTACGTAGAGGGTTCTTTACTGTAAGAGCGGCAAGGATGTGGAATTCCCTTCCCACAGGCGGTGGTCTCAGCGGGGAGCATTGATGGCTTCAAGAAACTATTAGATAAGCACCTGAATGACCGCAACATACAGGGATATACAATGTAATACTGACACATAATCACACACATAGGTTGGACTTGATGGACTTGTGTCTTTTTTCAAACTATGTAACTATGAGTTGTTGTGAAGCCACTCCTTCGTTATTTTAGCTGTGTGCTTAGGGTCATTGTCTTGTTGGAAGGTAAATCTTTGGCCCAGTCTGAGGTCTTGAGCACTCTAGAGAAAGTTTTTGTCCAGGATATCCCTGTACTTGGCCGCATTCATCTTTCCCTCGATTGCAACCAATCGTCCTGTCCCTGCAGCTGAAAAACACCCCCACAGCATGATGCTGCCACCACCATGCTTCACTGTTGGGACTGTATTGGACAGGTGATGAGCAGTGCCTGGTTTTCTCCACACATACCGCTTAGAATTAGGGCCAAAAAGTTAAAGCCAGAGAATCTTATTTCTCACCATCTTGGAGTCCTTCAGGTGTTTTTTTTAGCAAACTCCATGCGGGCTTTCATGTGTCTTGCACTGAGGAGAGGCTTCCGTCGGGCCACTCTGCCATAAAGCCCCGACTGGTGGAGAGCTGCAGTGATGGTTGACTTTCTACAACTTTCTCCCATCTCCCGACTGCATCTCTGGAGCTCAGCCACAGTGATCTTTGGGTTCTTTTTTACCTCTCTCACCAAGGCTCTTCTCCCCCGATAGCTCAGTTTGGCCGGATGGCCAGCTCTAGGAAGGGTTCTGGTCGTCCCAAACGTCTTCCATTTAAGGATTATGGAGGCCACTGTGCTCTTAGGAACCTTAAGTGCAGCAGAAATTTTTTTGTAACCATGGCCACATCTGTGCCTTGCCACTATTCGGTATCTGAGCTCTTCAGGCAGTTCCTTTGACCTCATGATTCTCATTTGCTCTGACATGCACTGTGAGCTGTAAGGTCTTATATAGACAGGTGTGTGGCTTTCCTAATCAAGTCCAATCAGTATAATCAAACATAGCTGGACTCAAATGAAGGTGTAGAACCATCTCAAGGATGATCAGAAGAAATGGACAGCACCTGAGTTAAATATATGAGTGTCACAGCAAAGGGTCTGAATACTTAGGACCATGTGATATTTCAGTTTTTCTTTTTTAATAAATCTGCAAAAATGTCAACAATTCTGTGTTTTTCTGTCAATATGGGGTGCTCTATGTACATTCATGAGGAAAAAAATGAACTTAAATGATTTTAGCAAATGGCTGCAATATAACAGAGAGTGAAAAATTTAAGGGGGTCTGAATACTTTCCGTCTACATATATGTATATACATATATGACTCCATTTATATATTTATATATATATATATATATATATATATATATATATATATATATATATATATATATATATATATATATATATATATATATATATATATATATATATTTGTTGTAAATGGAAAGTTGAGAAATCCATGTCTGTAAATTTATGCTACTCATTTTATAGGTATATATTAAAATTAAATACAGCAATGTAAAAAATCAGTAATTATCTGAGTATTTTATATATACTGCGATACTTGCGAAATATGCTGCATAAATCTCTGATCACAATGTAAATACACTTTCCGGTTAATTGCATTTCTGTCCTTGCACTGTCACAGCATGGGGAGAAGAGAGCCGGTAACCAGCCAGTGTGAAAGGGGACATCTACACTGATAATCTGTGTCCTGATTATTAGTGCAGGCCCAACAGTGCCTATCAGTGCCGCCTACCAGTGTGCCAATCAGTGCTCATCAGTGCTGCCAATCAATGCCGTCTATAAGTGCCCATCAGTGCCGCCGCATCTGTGCCCATCAGTGCCGCCTATCAATACCGCCTATAAGTGCCCATCAGTGCAGCCTCATCAGTGCCCATCAGTGCCGCCTCATCAGTGTTCATCACCGAGGGAGAAAAATTACCAGTTCGCAACATTTTATAACAGAAACTAAGAGAAACTTTATTTTTCAAAACGTTTGGTCTTTTTTCGTTTGTTTAGCAAAAAATAAAAAAAAACAGCGGTGATTAACCACTTAAGCACCGAACCATTTGGCTGGCCAAAGACCAGAGCTTTGCTTCGGCACTGCGTCGCTTTAACTGACAATTGCGCGGTCGTGAGACGTGGCTCCCAAACAAAATTGACGTCCTTTTTTCCCCACAAATAAAGCTTTCTTTTGGTGGTATTTGGTCACCTCTGCGGTTTTTATTTTTTGCGCCATAAACAAAAAAATAGCGACAATTTTGAAAAAAACCCATTATTTTTTACTTTTTGCTATAATAAATATCCCCCAAAAATATATAAAAAAATCATTTTTTTTCCTCAGTTTAGACTGATATGTATTCTACATACTTTTGGTAAAAAAAATCGCAATAAGCGTTTATTGATGGGTTTGCACAAAAGTTATAGCGTCTACAAAATAGGGGATAGTTTTATTGCATTTTTATTAATATTTTTTTTACTAGTAATGGCGGCGATCAGCGATTTTTATAGGACTGCGGCATTATGGCGGACAGATCGGACACTTTTGGCGCTATTTTGGGACCATTCACATTTATACAGCGATCAGTGCAATTAAAAATGCATTGATTACTGTGTAAATGTGACTGGCAGTGAAGGGGTTAACCACTAGGGGGCGCTGAAGGGGTTAAGTGTGTCCTAGGGAGTGATTCTAACTGTGGGGTGACACAACACTGATCACTGCTCCTGATTACAGGGAGCTATGATTAGTGACACTGTCACTAGGCAGAACGGGGAAATGCTTGCTTACATCAGGATCTCACCGTTCTTCCTCTCCGTGAGACGATCGCGGGTATTGATGTCCGCGGGACCCGCGATCACAATCATGAAGCTCGCGGCGGGAGCGCGTGCCCGCAAATCGCTTCTTAAAGAGCAACGTACAGGTATGTTAATCTGCCTGTACGTGCTCTTCTGCGGACGTATATCGGGATGAGCTGGTCGGCAAGCGGTTAAATACCACCAAAACAAAGCCCTATCTGTGTGAAATAAAAATGATGAATATGTCATATGGATACAGTGTAGCATGACCGCGCAATTGTCATTCAAATTGTGACAGCGCTGAAAGCTGAAAATTGGCCTGGGCAGGATGGAGGTGAAAGTGCCCAGTAGGCAAGTGGTTAAAGTGGACATTCAGTCATTTTTTCATCTTTCCATCTATTAAATCTTCTGCCCTTGTTGTTTTACCTTTGGACAGCAAAACATTTTTTTTTCTGCCAGTAAATACCTTATACAGCCCACTTCCTGTTTCTTGTCTGGTAAAGCCTAGGCTTATGGCATCATGCACAGCTCTCTCTCTCTCACTCTCGTGAGAGTTTGCCAGGAAGGGAGGGGGATGAGTCACACGAGGGCCAATGAAAGCTGCAGAGTTGGAGGTGTGCCTCCTGTGTGTCTGTGTAAATCCAGGAAGTGAACATGCAGCAGCTTCAGCTGCCCACAGTTAAAATGGCTGCAGCCAGACTCAGTGGAGGGAGATTTCTGCAGCATATTTGGCAAGTGCAGAATCACAGTATATATAAAATAATATGCAAAGTGGTTGGAGGGAAGCTTCAGAATGGCAAAGATGTTTTTTTTTTTTTACAAATTATGTGAGCAGACTGCAGTTCCTCTTTAACCACTTCCGGACCACCGCACGCCGATGTACATCCTAACTTTGAAGCAGAATTTCGTTGTGCTGCCATAACCCCGGTATCCTCTTCTTTGGCCGGCGGTCCACTTTCAGATAAAAGTGGTCTCTGCGGCGGATTCGCTGCAAGATCACTTTTATCGGTGGCGGGAAAGGGCCCCCCGTCGCTCTCCGGTGTCCTCCGCCGTTTACCGGAGCCGCCGGCAGCGGCGGAGGCAATTGGATCCCTTCACATGCTGGGTATGGAGATGAGTGAGGGGAAGATGGCGCACCCATCTCCATAACATTGCAGGGTGGAAGCGACGTCAAAAAGTCACTTCCGCCCATAGCTCTTAAAGGGCCTTTTTTTTTGGAATCTTTTTAAATTACAACATTTTTTATTTAATTTTTTTTATTGCATTTTAGTGTAAATATAAGATCTGAGGTCTTTTTGACCCCAGCTCTAATATTTAAGAGGTCCTGTCATGCTTTTTTTTTCTATTACAAGGGATGTTTGCATTCCCTGTAATAGGAATAAAAGTACATTTTTTTTTTCTTATATATTTTACCTTTTATTTTTACACTGTTCTTTAAAAAAAAAAAATGTGTCAAACGCGCCCCGTCCCGCCGAGCTCGTGTGCAGAAGCGAACGCATACGTGAGTAGCTCCCGCATATGAAAACAGTGTTCAAACCACACATGTGAGGTATCGCCGCGATCGGTAGAGCGAGAACAATAATTCTAGCACTAGACCTCCTCTGTAACTCAAAACATGCAACTTGTAGGATTTTTTTAAACGTCGCCTATGGAGATTTTTAAGGGTTAATGTTTGTCGCCATTCCACGAGCGTGTGCAATTTTGAAGCGTGACATGTTGGGTATCAATTTACTCGGTGTAATATTATCTTTCACAATATAAAAAAAAATTGGGCTAACTTTACTGTTGTCTTATTTTTTTAATTAAAAAAAGTGCGCTTGTAAGACCGCTGCGCAAATACGGTGTGACAAAAAGTATTGCAACGACCGCCATTTTATTTTCTGTGTATAATGTTTGGGGGTTCTAAGTAATTTTCTAGCAAACAAAAAAAAACTTGTTTTTAACTTGTAAACAACATCTCAGAAAGAGGCTCGGTCCTTAAAGTGGTTAAAGCGGTAGTAAACCCACAGATTTTTTTTTTTAAACCTGTAAGGCAAAAGGCATAATGAGCTAGTATGCACCACATACTAGCTCATTATGAAATACTTACCTTAGAACGAGGTGTCGGACATTTTCCCCTCGGCGTGTCTTCTGGGTATCGCTGTGAGTGGCCGGAGCCGTGATGTCGTCACTCCCGCGCGAGAGACTTCTTTCCGGCAAAGGACAAAGACAAATAGACTGTGTACTTTGCAAGTGCAGTTGCTCCAGAGCTTTATTATATAATCCCAATGTGAAATGGTCTGTGTATGCTGTGAGTGACTTTAGCACAGCGGCAGTGTTCTGCAGTACATTTATAGCTGTTAATTGGTTACTCTTGTCACCTAAAATTGCTGTCATTTCCCCCCGAATAAAACTATTGTGAAACTTTATTCCTTTCTCGTTTATGTTAACTATCAACTCTTGACTTGCAGTACAACCCCATTATTGTCGCCAACCTCAATGTACAATGCGTTGTGGTCTCCCGTAAACGACTATTTAGCCCTAAAATGTGAAGCAAGCCTACATATGAAATAAAGTTCATTTATCCAATTTGGGATCCATCACGTTCTCCGGAGCGGCTGTGTCTTTATAGCGTTTGTAAGTCGGCGTATAATACCTATTTATCACTTCCAAAGGCACGAATCGATGGTTCTTAAATGAAGTTTTACCATAAGTGGTTTCATTTTGTTCGGGTTAGCTCTACTTTAATCTGACTGTCGGGATGAGAAGCCTGATACTACAGCAGCGGTTTGTATATTGCCGGTGATTACAGGAATCTATCCAGCATACTAGAGAGACTTGCACAAGGATACTTGACCCGCTTAAATATAGATTTATTACTGACACATTTCAAATCATCTCGCCTCTCCAGTTATAAAACAGCTTCCTATTTTGTAAACCGAGGCAAGCCAACAGGGACAGCGCGGCATCCACATAGGAAGGCAATAAACTGCACGGCTATGGAAATTCATTAGACGCAGCGCAGGCTTCCCATTGGCTGCTATTATTAGCGTGTGTAAGCGTCAGCGCCTAATCACCTATGACATCATCAGCTGATACGGAGACAGGAAAACAAAGAGGAGGAATGGGGGGGGGGGGGGGGTTGGATGGATTGGAGATGGGGGGGTGGAAGGTAAGGAAGAAAGAGAGGATGGGACATAAAAAAAAAAGTCTGTATGAGATATTAGAAATGAAACCAATAAAAGCCTTCTCATTAATTATTGCTAGTGATTGGGTTGGCCTTTAAGGGAAGATGTGATAGGCAGATAAATATAAGAGAAAAGGGAATGAGTGAGATGAACTACATAAACTAGATAGATAGATCATTACATAGGAAAGGGGGAGAGAGATGAGGAGAGATGGAGAGATGGAGAGATAGATGGATCAATACATATGAAAGGGGGAGAGAGATAGATGGATCAGTACATAGGAAAGGGATAGATAGATAGATAGATAGATAGATAGATAGATAGATAGATAGATAGATAGATAGATAGATAGATAGATAGATAGATAGATAGATAGATAGGAAAGGGGGAGAGCGATGAATCACGATCGATAGATCAATACATAGGAAAGGTGGAGGCCTTCTCGTTCAACAATGGTGCCTGACCTCACAAATGCACTTCTGGAAGAATGGTCAAACATTCCCATAGACACACTCCTATACCTTGTGGACAGCCTTCCTAGAAGAGTTATAGCTGCAAATGGTGGGCCAACTCAATATTGAACCCTACGGACTTATGCTGACCATACACTATACGAAAAATCGGCCGAAGCCATTTTCGAAAAACGAACATTCGTCCGTGAGTGCAAACGATAGTGCCATCGTGTAATGACCGATAAATATAGATATATATAGATAGAGAGATAGAGAGATAGAGATATATATATATATATATATATATATATATATATATATATATATATATATATATATATATATATATATATCTCTATCTCTCTATCTCTCTATATCTCTATCTCTCTCTATCTCTATCTCTCTATCTCTATCTCTCTATCTCTATCTCTCTATCTCTATCTCTCTATCTCTATCTCTCTATCTCTCTATCTCTCTATCTCTCTATCTCTCTATCTCTATCTCTCTATCTCTCTATCTCTCTATCTCTATCTCTCTCTATCTCTCTATCTCTATCTCTCTCTATCTCTCTATCTCTATCTCTCTCTATCTCTCTATCTCTCTCTCTCTCTCTCTCTCTCTATCTCTCTCTATATATTTATATTGTACTTTGTGTCCTTAGAGAAGTATATTGCATTTTGTATTTTATATTTATATTGTATATTTTATATTGTATATTGTATTTTAGGTTCCCCTTGGTGTCTTTATTGGGGAATTCCTGATACCTGGACAGTGGATCTATTGTTTTCTGCTTGCTGTATACACTGAGCCTTTCTCTGTGCTCCGGGTTACTGCACAACATTGTTGTTCATGCTGATACAGAGCAAGCGTTGTTGCTAAAGGCAATGCAGTCTGTGTTTTCTTCAGCTGCTGGAAATTGGCAGTTGATAGTGGTTAAACACACAGATGTCAGGGTACCGTAGTCTGAGCAGAGCAGATTGCATTTGCTTTATGTATGTCTGACACAGGAGGGGTGGAGCAGTGTCTCCATGTCCCATAATAATCTATCTCATTTTCTATCTTACTGTGGGAACATGACAGCTGGAATTTGGTTGGTTGTTATGGGCAACACATTTTCCTTTGTGCTATGCTGTACAGATTAGCCCCAGTGATCTGCAGGTCTGTTTTTTTTTTCTGCTGCTTCGGCAGGAACAGCTGAACATAGCTGAGAGTCAGAGCCAGCTTGATTAAATTGGAATTGCCAGTACCAAGGCCCAGGATCCCCCTCCTCCCTCCTGACAGAATGGGGACACAGAAGGAAAGCAGAGGGGAGAGGAAGCATGAGAGGAGATAATTAGAAAAAGCCAATCAGCTGAGAAGGTGGCCAAGGTCTAGCAGGCTGGTGCACAGAACCGCCGAGGTCTGCGCGGCTCAAGGACCTGCTAGCTATGATATGTGATTGATGGTCATTGTGAAGAGTCAATCAGCTGAAGAAATGACCCCAGCTCATTAACACGGGAAGATAACTAAGCAGTTTTAGCCGATCCCTTGTGTGGTATTCATGAGCACTTAAACACCAAAAAATACATCTTACAACAAGCTCTCTATTAGGACGCCAAATTCTTTACGTTGATTTAACCATTGATGACCTGAGGGGCATTCGGGCCCATGTGGGCTGAGGAATTCTTCTCATTGGGCTGTTTTTTTTTCTTTTAACGAACTATGGTCAACTTGATTTTGTTTTAAAGTGCTCCTGATGTGTTTGCAAAAAACAATACGTTTTTGATGTTATGGTTTTCATGCACCCTTAAACCAGCCATAGATGGATCAAATCTCAGCTGGTTCAGCAGGGACTGGGCGGGATTCGATCCACCTATGGGCAGGCTAGTTGTGGTGGAAGGAAAGAAAATTGCATAATCTGTGAGCTGCTTTCGACTTTATTATCGAATCTGCAAACAATAGCCAAAACTGACCTTGAGATCAATTTAGATTTGAATTAGATCAGGTTTAATCAAACTGAGTTTATCGGCTAGGTGTGGAAGATTATTGATCGTTTTGCTTCAGTTGGCAGCACTGAGGTATAGGAATGAGCTTGGGCATGTTCGAATCCTAGTCCAAACCCAGTTGAGCGAGCCCACCAGGAAACTGGCATCTGTACTGGGCCAATCATGAGGCCGAGGTGCTCTCGACCTCACAACCCAAATTCACGCCCCATGTTTGTGTGGCTGCAAGGCAGGAAATGCCTGGGCCAATTATGACTGGCCCAGTACAGTGATCATGGTGGTCTCGCTCAAGTTCAGACTGGGATCTGAACTCTCCTGAGTTCATCTCTACTGAGATACTTTATTTATTTTGAATAATTGGATTATAAGCTTGATGCAAACAGAGATGGTACCATAACTATAGATTGAAATTAATTTCTCCGTGTGTGTGGCATATTAATGAAATGGACTGTTGTCTATTGATTGGTTATTCCTGTTGGAAGAGATTTGTTTAGAAAACAACTTGATCTGTTTTCGAAGCATGTATGGCCATATGTGTAGGGAGATCGTTTAGAAAGGTGATGTGAAAGCTGAACTCTGGGCCCCCACTGCAATGGTTAATGCTCGTTTAGTCTAGGGGTGCAGGGATAAGGTGTAATACCATATTCATGACTCCGGCAGAGTTCCTCCATCCACACAACTGGTCCAGTGCTACTTCCTCTCTAAGGCACTCCCAACCATGGTCAGATGCTTGGCTCCTACAGGGTACCCTACTTGTACATAATGACTTAGAGGGACCGTCCACAACCCATGTTTTAGGCAGATGAGAACATCACCGGAGTTTGCCGGACCAAGAAATAGGGTACATAATAAACTTTATTTCTGCACCCCCCAGACCAGGGGTCTCAAACTGGCCGCCCTTCACCTATTGCGAAACTACAAGTTCCATGAGGCATTGCAAGACTGACAGTTACAAGCATGACTCCCTCAGGCAGAGGCATGAAGGGACTTGTAGTTTCGCAACAGCTGGAGGGCCACCAGTTTGAGACCCCTGCCCTAGACTAAACAAACATTTAACCCTTGCAGTACTGGAAGGGTAGATTTTGTCATATTCCCAGAGTTCAGCTTTATCGTTGAGTATCAAATTCCCAGGGTTCAGCCCCGTTATTTTTAGTGTGTCGCGTTCGATGGGCGGTACTGCCCGACACGACTAATAATAGTTGTGGCATGTGTACACCATGGTACACTGGCTTTTCAGCTTAAGGGGGAGTGGTTATGGGGGTGGTAAAGCAACCCAAATGTACTTTTTGCTCTGAAGAAGAGGGCCTGTCCCTTGAAAAGAATCAGATGGCAAGTCTGATGGAAGTCATGATCGTATGAGTCTCATCTCTAAGGACCACCTTGCCACTTGGGTTTATGTACATTGCTGGTTAGCCTACGACATTTGGAGGTTTTTTTTTTTTTTAAATAAAAAGTTGTCGCTAATACACTAGGCCTCTGTGCCCTTTTGTTTCAAGCCGCCCAAATGCAACTGTGAACCCCTACTTTTTTTTTTTTTATGCAAGCCAAACTAAGTACTTATATTTTGCCTGAAATTTTCCAATCCCCAGTGCAGCAGCAGTCAGTCTGGAAGAGGGCGGGAGGGGCAGGACTGGGAGCCAATCAGGTATGCTGCATTCAGATGGGCAGGCAAAGCACATATAATAGAGAACAGAGCACGTTGATAGGGAAGAGAACAGAGGGGGGACTTCATTGGTCTTCTGCTGCTCCTTCACTGTCGTTTAGCACTGTTGGAGAGATGACACCACTATATTTCTTAATCAAAAATTAGATTATGCTCTTGGCCGTGCTGCGTGACAGAACAGATGAATAGACATATTTTTTCTTTTTTTGGAGGGGCGGGTAAAACTGCTTCCTTGCATCTGCATTTTTTTTCATGTTTGAGGGGGGGGGGGGGGGGGTTTGGCCAGTGACTCTTATTAAAAATCCATGCTTGTGTATGGAGAATCTATGGAGGAGCAGATTATATATGTTCTAGCTGAACAAACTCCAGCATCTTTTCCTTGTTAGATGCATCAGAGAAAGAACTTTATTACACAGATGGCAAATGCTCGGTAAAAATATGCCGACACTGTGTTCTATTTGTCTGCCAACTTAAACCTTGGGAATTATTTCTCTGCAGTTGAAAGTGCCGTATATCAATGAAAGTATTTTTTACAGCAACTCTGACTCTTCAGTTCATTAAAATAAATGAAAATATGTTATATTTTGACAGTAACCATGGAAACATTGCACGTTACTAGTTTTTTGTAGCAGCCGCTAATAACTTGATAATGCAGCCAAGTTAATGTTGCAGATTAGGACTCAAGGTGTCTTGGTACAATGTCTATAATGGGAAGAAGCTAAATTACTTACATTACAAAACAATCCCTGTATTAGTCTATGCATTTATTATTGCAATTTGCTTACTGAAAATAATCATGCTGACTAATGTAGAGATGCCTGCCTGTAAATCACAGTGGTTTATCATAAAATTAATTATTTTTGAATGGACAAGAAGCGTTCGATTAGCAAACAAAATGACTGATAAATCTCGATTAAAAAATGTTCCTGCTGAAATGTCTTGTGTTTTGAGATCTAAGAAAGTTTGGATAAACTGACAACAACGAACAAAACTGAGGGCCGGTAAACGGTAAATTCATCAATTTACGCAGATATATATATATATATATATATATATATATATATATATATATATATATAGTTCATTCACATCAGTCCCTGACCTCAAGGAGCTTACAATATAAGATCCGTAACTCGTTCATTCATACATATACTAGTGCCAATTTAGACAAGAGCCAATTAAATTCACAATTAAAGTACATAATGTTCTGTATAAGTGAACTGCTTTACTAGTGAAAGGCTTTGTAATGCCCCGTACACACGGTCGCATTTTCCGATAGAAAATGTCCGATCGGAGCGTGTTGTCGGAAATTCCGACCGTGTGTGGGCTCCATCGGACATTTTCCATCGGATTTTCCGACACACAAAGTTGGAGAGCAGGAGATAAAATTTTCCGACAACAAAATCCGTTGTCGGAAATTCCGATCGTGTGTACACAAATCCGAAGTGCCACGCATGCTCAGAATAAATAAAGAGATGAAAGCTATTGGCCACTGCCCCGTTTATAGTCCCGACGTACGTGTTTTACGTCACCGCGTTCAGAACGATCGGATTTTCCGACAACTTTGAGTGACCGTGTGTATGCAAGACAAGTTTGAGCCATGTCGGAAAAAATCAAGTTTGAGGATGTCGGAAGAAATCCTAGGATTTTGTTGTCGGAATGTCCGAACAAAGTCCGACCGTGTGTACGGGGCATAATTCTGTTCAGCTGGTACGGGATCGAAGCACCCCTACCAGATAGCATCTCCAGATGCTATCTGGTAGCATCTGGAGATGTTCCAGAAGCATAGACATCACAAGGGTGGACTGCAATCCATCCTCCTTGCCAGTGCTTGATTTAAGAAAGATTTTAAAGCTCCCTTTTAAGGCCCAGTCCAATCTCCCATGAGTCTTTCATAGGTTCCCACATCACCCAACAACCTCATGGCTTCCGCCAGATATCCCTCCCTGTCCTGAATAGTCAGGCCTCCTTCTTTGTCCACCTGTCTAATTATAATAGCAGAATTAATTTTTAGACGTGAGGGACTCTCTCTCCTTGAGGGACAAAAGTGAAATATAATCCCTTCTAGCTCTGTCACACATCCTGGTAAATTCTGAATATACCACCTCATAAAATGAGGGGATAAGTTCCCTTTAGCCCACAGGGGATGGAAAACAGACTTGGGTCTAAAGTATGGGTAATTGGACCTAAATCTGCATAATTACTAATAACAGATCGTTTGTATTAATGGATATATAAAGGAGGATGTGAGCCCTGGATTGATTTAGTTTTGAGGAAAGGGAGTGCGTCTCCCGAAACGTGTAAGCTTTTACCAATTGAAGAGATGGTTTGGGCTTGGTGACACCACCCCACAGCTGGATCATCTTATCGTATGACTGTTGACAATGCTAGCCTATGGGTATATTTGTGAGTGTTTGTGATGTAAATTTTAATTAAAGGGGTTGTAAAGGTTCGTGTTTTTTCACCTTAATGCATCCTATGCATTAAGGTAAAAACACATCCGACAATACCGGCCCCTCCAGCCCCCCCCCCCCCCCGTTTTACTTACCTGAGCCCGTTCAACTGCTGAGCTCGCCCCTGATTTCCTCTTCGCCCTTCAGCCTGGCCGCTGATCGGCTAGAGTGGATGGATTGAAAGCAGCACAGCCATTGGCTCGCGCTGCTGTCAATCACATCCAATGACGCGGTGCGCCGGGGCGGAGCCGAGTGATACATTGAGAGGCTATAGCCGCCGGCTGTATCAGGGGAGCGCGCCCGCAAGAACTAACCACCATGCGAGACAGCGCGCATGAAGGTGATCAGTTCTTGTGGGGAGGAGCTGAGACAGCCGCTGAGGGACCCCAGAAGACCAGGTTCGGGGCCACTCTGTGCAAAACGAGTTGCACAGTGGAGGTAAGTATAACATGTTTGTTATTTTTTTTTTAAATTGCCTTTACAACCCCTTTAAGCATTTTTTGGTAATTCACTAGGCCTTTGTGTTTTACTGTTTATTTTTACAGTATTTCAGTGCTTACATTGTTTAGTGGTGTAAACCAGTGGTTCTCAACCTCGGTCCTCAAGAATCCAACAGGCCATGTTTTGGGAAATTCTCTTAGATGATAGCTGTTCAAAATACCAAGCCATTGACTCTGATTTAAAGCACCTGTGCAAGATAAAGGAAAACCTCAAGACATGGCATGTTGGGGGTACTTGAGGACTGAGGTTGAGAACCACTGGTGCAAGCTGTTCTTCCCTTGGCTCTGGTGCCATCTTGTATGTGTCTCATTGTGTATTTCCCCATGTTATCTTTTGCCCTCCACTAGCACTTGCAGACCAAAAGGCAGCAAGCCAAGTAGACATACACTTGTTATCCATTATGACGTCATCCCAACATAGGCACTCTGCACATCTCAGCATAGCAGTATGCTGAGAACATGCAAAGGAATGCACATGCATTGGTGACGTCACCAGGAAAATTGCTATTAATATCACACGAAAAGAAAGGCTTTGCAGGATGGGGATACCAGCAGCTCGTAGTATGTATAATCTTCTTGTACATGTGTCCAAGTTACAATTTTGGCTTTATGTCTGCTTTAAGCTGCACTTTGGGAGTTTGTTGTGCTGGTATTGTGCCCTTATTATCATGACCTCCATTATATGCAACATTTGTTCTTTAAATCTTTTGATGTTAGACTTCTACTTCGTAGGACATAGAGGAGGATGTGCCCTTTATACCATAATGGTCGATGGCAGCAGTTAAAACCCAATCTGGAAAATTCCTTTGGTGCCAATGATTAAAAGTTTAAAAGGATGATTAAAAGTTTGGAATGGCAGCTGGTTTTGACAACTTCTAGAACAGGGGTCTAAAACTGGTGGCCCTCCAGCAGTTGCAGAACTACAAGTTCCATCGTGCCTGTGGGAGTCATGCTTGTAACTGTCAGCCTTGCAGTGCCTCATGAGACTTGTAGTTCTACAACAGCTAGAGGGCCTCCAGTTTGGGACCTCTGTTCTAGAAGGTCTGGTCTATAGTATAGGCTCATGGGCTCATGCATGTTCCTGTTCGGTGCTTGTTTATATGTCTGTATATGCAGTGTATATATATATATATATATACAGTGGTGCAGATATATTGTTGTGCACAGATTTAATCTGGTGTACGTTGTGTTTTGTGTTTCCAGGTCACCTCAGTTCGATATACGAGTGCTTAGCGGCCATCTTGTTTGTTGTACTCCATGATATAATCTGGACAGGCCTCCTTTATATTATCACTCCAGCTTCAATACCTGCATTCAAAGTCCAGTTTTCTTTCTTCTGGCATTTTGTTCCTTCTTTGTTGCTTGTAAAAGCCATAAATGAAGCACAACTGCCCCAAGGGATGATGCTAGATGCTTAATATACTGCTGTGCACCACTCCACTCTACATTAAATGCAATTAATGGCTTGGAAACAGAAGCCATCCCAGGCCTCCCTCTTTCTTCCTCCAGATGCTGTCTGTCATTTTTCTGCAATAACACAGGACAAGGAGTTTCTGTGCATTACGTCTGAAATGTTCTCAGATGAACATGACTTACATAGACTCCCAAGAGGCTGAGTACATATATAGATGTAGGTAGTTGGAGAGGAGCCATGATTAAACTGGCCTAATGAAAAAACCTTTAGATAGCTTTAGAGGGCCCGTCTCAATGCAGTAGAATATTACCTTTTTATTCTTGTCTTTCCTTTTGGTGTGAAGTGCATTATATTGGGTTAAAACAAAGATGGCTTCTTTGTATTTATTAGATTGCCTCTTTCCCATACTTGTATAGCACTCACAGTAGGTAGCCAGTTTGAAAACAGACACAATTCCATCGAGTTCAGCCAATAAAATTTTTTATTGATGCATGAAAACCTGCTTACATAAAACTCTAAACCAACAGTGGCTCTAGAGCAGCCTTTCTTAACCTTTTTAACACGCAGAAACCCTTGCAGTGACTTTCGGGGGTCTCAGGGAACCTCTGCAAATAATTGTAGTCAGTGCTTGGTGGTCAGTAGGAAGAATGCTCCCTTCATTGGTGGTCAATGGGAAAAATGCTCCTTATATTGGTGGACAGTGGGAAAAATGCCCCTTACATTGGTGGACAGTGGGAAAAATGTCCCTTACATTGGTGGACAGTGGGAAAATGTCCCTTACATTGGTGGACAGTGGGAAAATGTCCCTTACATTGGTGGACAGTGGGAAAAATGTCCCTTACATTGGTGGACAGTGGGAAAATGTCCCTTACATTGGTGGACAGTGGGAAAAATGTCCCTTACATTGGTGGACAGTGGGAAAATGTCCCTTACATTGGTGGACAGTGGGAAAAATGCTCCTTATATTGGTGGACAGTGGGAAAAATGCCCCTTACATTGGTGGACAGTGGGAAAAATGTCCCTTACATTGGTGGACAGTGGGAAAATGTCCCTTACATTGGTGGACAGTGGGAAAATGTCCCTTACATTGGTGGACAGTGGGAAAAATGTCCCTTACATTGGTGGACAGTGGGAAAATGTCCCTTACATTGGTGGACAGTGGGAAAAATGTCCCTTACATTGGTGGACAGTGGGAAAATGTCCCTTACATTGGTGGACAGTGGGAAAAATGCTCCTTATATTGGTGGACAGTGGGAAAAATGCCCCTTACATTGGTGGACAGTGGGAAAAATGTCCCTTACATTGGTGGACAGTGGGAAAATGTCCCTTACATTGGTGGACAGTGGGAAAAATGTCCCTTGCATTGGTGGTTAGTGGGGAGAATGTTTCCTACATTGCTCGTTAGTGGGAAAAATGCCTCTTACATTGATGGTCTGTGGGAAGAATGCTTCCTATCTTTTAGAGGTCTGTATATTAAAATATAAAGAGAGACAACTCAGGAAAAGGAAAAACAGAGGGATTTGGTTCCAAAAAAGACAGTCGCTTTGAATGACGGACAGTTTTTAAATGCTTTGCGGCATATAAGACTAGAAACCTTCACTTACCCCAACATTTAGCCACTAGAGATGAGCTCAGGTGTCCTCCAAACTTCTCCCTAGTTGAACTCTGAACTTGCGCTCTTTTTATCCTCCATGATCTGCAGGCCGTGTTATTATTGCCCCACTTGCACACTGCTGCATGATGGAAATTACCTAAAAAAAAAAAAAAAGAAAAAAAAAAAGAAGAGTTCAGAGGTCAGCTAAAGGTTCGTTTTGAGGATGCCCAAATTCTATTGGCCACTTTGCTCCTGCGTAAGAGAATAAGAAATAAACAATTGCCATTTTTCCATCCTTTTTTTTTATCCTTGTACTGCCAGCATTTACATGTACTTGCTCCAGCGACACATCATGGTCTAGTCTATAAGAAGATTGCCAAGACCCTGAAACTGAGCTGCAGCATGGTAACCAAGACCATACAGGGGTTTAACAGGACAGGTTCCACTCAGAACAGGCCTCACCATGGTCGATCAAAGAAGTTGAGTGCACATGCTCAGCGTCATATCCAGAGGTTGTCTTTGGGAAATAGACGTATGAGTTCTGCCAGAGGTTGAAGGGGTGGGGGGTCAGCCTGTCAGTGCTCTGGTCAGCATGGCTGTCATCCCAGAAGGAAGCCTCTTCTAAAGATGATGCACAAGAAAACCCACAGATAGTTTGCTGAAGACAAGCAGAGTAAGAACATGGATTACTGGAACCATGTCCTGTGGTCTGATGAGACCAAGATAAACTTATTTGGATCAGATGGTGTAAAGCGCGTGTGGCGGCAACCAGGTGAGGAGTACAAAGACAAGTGTGTCTTGTCTACAGTCAAGCATGTTGGAGGGAGTGTCATGGTCTGGGGCTGCATGAGTGCTGCCAACACTGGGGAGCTACAGTACAAAGCAAGAGCAAGGTGTAAACAGGACTATAAGCCAATCATTTTATTTAGCGACAGGAGATTGACTAGCGTTCAGAGAGCTTTAACAAAGCCTGTCCGACGCCTTGTTTTGAAGCAAGTGTAAACTAGCTGTTAAAGTGTGTTGAAGCCGAAGGAAGTGTAAATGAGCCCTAAGGGCGTTGCGTATGGAGTCATGGGACATGAGGTTCTGAGGATTTAGGAGTTCTAATGGCTCAAGGAGCACTTTTGACCAGAAGCTCCGGGAGGTGCTCAGTAGAAGGACACAGGAAGGGGATTATCATAACCGCAAAAGAGTCAGAATTTGGACACAAGTAATAAAAGTACATTATCTACCATTTGAGTGTATTTTAATGTAAAGAGCAAGATATCACTTTGGACTTAAAGAGTAAAACTAAACCCTCATATAAGCTTTAAAGTATAAGCAGGTACATTTGCTGAGTGCTATAACTGACAGATTAATCAGTTGTTAGCAGTGGCGGTAAGGCTAATGGGTTTGGTATTTGTATAATGTAATAGCAGTAGATGTAAAACCCGTCATGGTCCAAAATGTTCTTGCAAAGCATCCTATTAGACCCCTTAAGGATTTACGTGTTTTATTAAACAAGGCCTATGTATGGTCTTGAGAAGTCTGTTAAGTTCCCTTATCTACAAGTTTCAGTGTTTTTTTTTTTTTTTTCAGCGCTCAATAACAATATACAGAATATTTATTTTTTATGAAATGTCATTCAGATAGATAGATTGTTCTGCGCGGCTGACTCTGAAGCAGCGAGTGTAAAAATCACTGAGCGTCACTCCGGAGGGACATGCTGCAGCCAGTGATTAAGCTATATGTTAATACGGCGTCATTTTTTTCCACTGACAAGACAGGGTCACCAGGCGCTGCTGACAAGTACAACTTTCTTTCCTATTATAGCAGACGTTTACACTGATTCTGGATTGTAGCTGGAATGAGAATGAGCGGAAAAAAAAAAAAAGATACCGCAAGAACTACAGAAGAAGTTACATGAATGAACTTTTTTGATTTGCAGTACTTCTTGTTTTTGGGACTTGTTGGCAGTTGATGAAGGATCACAAAACTTATTAAAGTTATTAGTCATTAACCGCTTCAACCCCGGAAGGTTTTACCCCCTTTCTCACCAGAGCACTTTTTGCAGTTCGGCACTGCGTCGTTTTAACTGACAATTGCGCGGTCGTGCGACGTTGTACCCAAATAAAATTGACGTCCTTTTTTCCCCTCAAACAGAGATTTCCTTTGGTGGTATTTGATCACCTCTGCAGTTTTTATTTTTTGCGATTTAAACAAAAAAAGAGCGACAATTTTAAAAAAAATGCTGTATTTTTTTACTTTTTGCTATAATAAATACCCCCCAAAAATTTATAAAAAAAACCCCAATTTTTTTCCTCAGTTTAGGCCGATATGTATTCTTCTACATATTTTTGGTAAACAAAATCACAATAAGTGTATATTGATTGGTTTGTGCAAAAGTTATAGCGTCTACAAAATAGGGGATAGTTTTAAAGCATTTTTATTATAAATTTTTTTTTACTAGTAATGGCGGCGATCTGCGATTTTTAGCTTGACTGCAGCATTATGGCGGACACATTGTACACTTTTGACACTATTTTAGGACCATTGTCATTTATACAGCGATCAGTGCTATAAAAATGCACTGATTACTGTGTAATTGACACTGGCAGGGAAGGGGTTAACACTAGCGGGCGATCAAGGGGTTAAGTCTGTCCTAGGGAGTGATTCTAACTGTGGTGGGGGAGACAGCGATCACTGGTCTCGATGACAGGGAGCAGTGATCTCTATCATGTCACAAGGCAGAACGGGTTAATGCCTTGTTTACATAGGCACTTCCCCGTTCTGTGGCTCCTTGACACGATCGCCAGGAGAAAGGCGGACTCCCGCGGGCACAGTCACAATGTGCGTACGCGCCCGCTAGCCCCGCTAATTAAAGAGGACGTACAGGTATGCCTATTTGCCCACTGCTGCCATTGTGCCGACGTATATAGGCGTGCAGCGGTTGGCAAGTGGGTAAAGTGGAACTATTACTAATCCCACCGATTTAACGACTCACTCAGTGGCGGAATTATAGGGGTCGCTGAGGTTGCCATGGCGACCGGGCCCCTTGCTGCAGGGGGCCCTTGAGGGCCCCCTGTATGCAGTACTTTGTTAGCAGGAGCGCAGACAAGCTCCCCGATTCCAAGCCGAACTGTATTCGGCACTGTGCAGGGAGCTGGTGACATTACAAAGAAAGTGAAAGCACAGTGCTGTGCTCTTTGTCTCCCCCTACAGTGCAGTACCCGGCAGGAAGAGCTAAGGTAAAGGTCTGCCGTTTTTTATCTACTGTATGTGTGTTTATGTATGTGCATGTATGTATGTGTGTGTGCATGTGTGTGTATGTATGTGTGTGTGTGTGTATGTGCATGTGTATGTGCATCTATGTGTGTGAATGTGTGTGCATCTATGTATATGTGTGTATATGTATGTGTATGTGTTTATATCAGTGGCGGTGCATCCATAGGGGCGCATGGGTGCCGCCCCCTCTCTCCAGGCACCCCTCCATCACAAATAGATAGGTTCACGCTATGCATGAATCTATCTATGGCCGCCACTGCCCCCCCTATTCAGACGCCTGGCCCCTTTTTGGACGCCGGGCGCCTGAATGACACTGGCGGGGGTGTTTTTAAAGCACTAATAGGCTTCAAAATAGGTGAACTGCGAGTGCCACGCATGGCGCTGACAGTCCACCCAGGTGTGTTAGAAAAGCGAATAAATATTCGCTTTCCTAACACTGAACCGCCTCTCCACCAATTAGGTGCTCGGGTCTGTTACCCGTCACCTGATTGGCTGAAACGACAGGCGCCGCTATTGGATGCCTATCAGGAGGAGAGGATGGGAGGAGCCGCATGCAGGACCCCGCTCGTCGCCGTCACCCGCTGCCCCACCGAGACAGGGTAAGTGCCGGGCAGACTGCGAGCGGGCAGGGGGGTCATAGTGGCAGCATTTGATGGCACAGTGGCTGCGTTTCAGGGCACAGTGGCTGCGTTTCATAGGCACAGTGGTGGCAATTGATGGGCACAGTGGCTGCGTTTGATGGGCACAGTGGCTGCGTTTCATGGGCACAGTGGCTGCGTTTCATGGGCACAGTGGTGGCAATTGATAGGCACAGTGACTGCGTTTGAGGGCACAGTGGTGGCAATTGATGGGCACAGTGGCTGCGTTTGATGGGCACAGTGACTGCGTTTGAGGGCACAGGGGTGGCAATTGATGGGCACAGTGGCTGCGTTTGATGGGCACAGTGGCTGCATTTGATGGGCACAGTGACGGCAATTGATGGGCACAGTGGCTGCGTTTGATGGGCAAAGTGGCTGCGTTTGAGGGCACAGTGGTGGTAATTGATGGGCACAGTGGCAGCGTTTGATAGGCACAGTGACTGTGTTTGAGGGCACAATGGTGGCAATTGATGTGCACAAGGGCTGCGTTTGATAGGCACAGTGACTGCTTTTGATGGGCACAGTGGCTGCATATGAAGGGCACAGTGGTGGCAATTGATGGGCACAGTGGTTGCGTTTGATGGGCACAGTGGTTGCGTTTGATGGGCACCACAGTGGTGGCAATTGATGTGTACAGTTGGTGCGTTTGATGAGCACAGTGAGGCTGCAATTGATGCGTTTTTTTTTAAAGAATTTTTCAGTTTGCTTGCACCCCCCCAAAATGTTGAGCACCATCTGCCACTGGTTTATATGTGTGTGTATATATATATATATATATATATATATATACACACACACACATTATATATATATATATATATATATATATATATATAATGTGTGTGTATTTATGTGTGTGTGTATGTATGTGTGTTTACATGTATATATGCACATTTTATGTATGCGCTTTTAATCCTGACCCCCTATATGTGTCCCATTAGAACCGATTTTTTTTTTTTGCTTGTCCATAGTACCAGCAAAAAAAATGCTGTTCCTCTGAAAAGTGATCCATGCTCAGATCGCTTTTCAGAGGCATTTGGCAGCCGGTAAAGAGGCAATATGTTGCCTCCTGACCGCCTGTTTTAACCCCATTAAATGCATCATCACTATGCTGCAACTGCATGCAATGCACACAGTTGCAGGGTGGTTGCAGTGCAGCCACTTCAAGGGTGCTCTGACTGGAAAAAGATTGAGAAACACCGACATAGAGGAACCCATCTCTCAATTTTCCTCCTGCAGCCGCTGAATGCCTGTGGGAGGGATAGGAGGAGAAGCGGGGGGGGGGGGGGATCGATTCCTTTACATGCAGCCACCCACTTGCGACCGGACCCTGGTGTTCCGCCATCGGGCTCGGAGAAAAGAGCCCTGTCTGGGGGTCAGGGGGGCCCTCCATGGTTTCTTGCATCGGGGCCCTGAAGATTCTAGTTACGCCTCTGGACTCACTGCAAAACAGGAGCAGAGATGTGGGACAGATCAATCGTAAGATCAAAGCTTAAAGCAGACCTTTATCCATTTTTAAATCTTTCCACCCATTAAATCTTCTGCCCTTGTTGTTTTTAACTTTGGATAGTAAAACATTTTTTCTGCCAGTAAACACCTTATACAGCCCACTTCCTGTCTGGTAAAAAAGCCTAGGCTTATGGCATCATGTACAGCTCTCATAAGAGTTTGCCAGGAAGGGAGGGAGGATGAGTCATAAGAGGGCCAATGAGAGCTACAGAGCTGGAGGTGTTTGTCTGTGTAAATCCAGGAAGTGAACAGGCAGCAGCTTCAGCTGCCCACAGTTAAAATGGTTGCAGCCAGACTCAGTGGAGGGAGGATTCTGCAGCATATTTGGCAAGTACAGAATCATACAAAGATGTTTTTATTACAAATGATGTGAGCAGACTGCAGTTCCTCTTAAAAGGGTTACTAAACCCAGGACCCTGCATTCACTATAACTGGTCTCCCCCAGTACACAGAACATGGACATTCAATTATATAGCAGTCTTGTAACTTCTATCAGTGTCCAGCTGAGCACTGGTTAAAGCTTGTAGTAGGAGTTTTCATTCTCCTCTGACAGTTCTAGGAGGCTTCATGTCCCCTGACTTTCTGTCTGGACAGTGCTGATTGGCCCTGTGCATATCACATGCACCCTCCCCCCCCCCCCCCAGAAAAAAAAAGTCACTAGCAATACTCATCAAACTGAGCATGTGCAGAATGCCCCCAAGGCTCTGTTCTATCAGCAGATGAATTGTGGACAGTAAAAGAAGGGGGAGGGTCAGAGAAGGCCAGATTGAACAGCCTTTTTATACAATGCAGAGGATTAACCCCTTAGGTTCCACAATAAGTATAACAAGCATGCTTTATTGTATATACAGACTAATTTTACTGTTGTGGGTTTACTAGAATTCATAAATTACTGACCTACCAATATTAAACCTGACCACTACTAGGCTGTGTGTAACAAGTACAATGATAACTCTACCCTAGGTGTTTGGAAAACCATCACCATGGGCCGCATTGTAGGTAGTGCAAATGCATAAAATGTCAGCTGCAGATCTTTTGGTAAGTGGAGGGCATCCTTGTTTGCAGTACATAGGCGTCTGATTCTCTTGGCATCCTGTTTTATAGCTGCTCTAGGCTGGCCTTTTTTTTTTTTTTTAAGGATTTTTGCATGTAGATCGGCATTTTTTGTAAGTGACAGATTCTCTGAATGACTTTGTCATTACATTCTGTATACCAAGAGCCAGAGCTGCATCATTTTATGGCTTTAAAAGGCTGACAGACATAACATTTTTAGATCCTCAAGAACAGAAGCTACAAAAGTGTTAGCAGTCTTGTGCTTTAAAACTGACCACCTCCTTCTCCAGCCACTTTCCGCCATCTCATCTCACACCCCTCTTCTCTGAAAATTGCAAAGTGCTCTTTTTATTTATTGTTGTAGTCACATTTTTGGGGAAATTTCTCTCCACGCTTCCTAGGTTCTCACTTTGGCGAAAATCATGCCTATCAGGAGACCAAGGGGAATGGTTCTGCACATATACCATGGCGCATCATCAGGGGGCCAGCTGTCTCCTCCTGGTACTTGCAGCCTGGTGCCTGATGACATGGCGCATGCACAAACCCAGAGGAGACAGCCAGCCTACTGATGACGTCATGGATCAAGTATATATTATGGTGCTGGGTGACAAGAGATTAGAATACGGTACCACATCCCATTTATATAAGAGAAAAAGGAAAAAGGGGCAGGTAGGGCTTTTAAGGTACCAAGAAAAGCAAACAAATTGAAAAAATATCAGTTTTATTTAAACAATTCTTTAAAATCCCAGTAAACATTTACAAAAATCACGTATTATTTCTTAGGACATATACAACCACTTCTTACTCTACATGTTTCGCTCACAAGAGCTTCTTCAGGAGTTTTTTTTGAGTGTCGCATGAAGTATTATATACTATAAAAGAAACAACAATTGTAAATGGATATGCTTAAAATTGCCATGAATAAAATCCCATTGCATGTTATAATTATAATATAATATATACCGTATATACTCTAGTATAAGCGGAGTTTTTCAGACCATTTTTTTGGCTGAGGAAACGGCCTCGGCTTATACTCGAGTGAGTGAAAAAATGTCCAAGATTGAGAAGAAAAAGGGGCGGGGCCGCGCCGCTGGGTGATGCTCGTGAAATGGCCCGGTGCCCCTGTGAGTTTCCCCTCCCTCCCATGCTGTGTCAGATCGCCGTGCAGCACCGTACATGTCCCGCCTCCTCTTGTGATAGACGGCACAGTGAACCAATGCTAGGAATCATTTTGCCGTGTGTCATAGGAGGCGGGACATCGTTACTGCAGCTGCACGGCGATCTGACACAGCGGGACATCAGTAACTGGTAAGATTTAGACACTGGCATACTGGCATACAGAGCATTTCCAGGAACACTGTGCTATATATCCTAGTAAATATCCTAGTATGACATGAATGGCACTAGACTGGCATACGGGGCATTTCCAGGGAAACTGTGCCACGTATTCCAGGATATCATATGTGACACTGGACTGACATACCAGTAATTTCCAGGGACACTGTGCTATATATCTGAGCATTGCCTGCATGGCACCAGGCTTAGATACCAGTCAGGGACACTGTTCTATATATCCCAGGCATATTATGAATGGTATACAGGCCAATTTCCAGGGACACTTTGATATCCACATAAAGTGTGGGAGGAAAGCTGCATTTCTCACCCTGGGCTTATACTCGAGTCAATAAGTTTTCCCAGTTTTTTGTGGTAAAAGTAGGTGCCTCGGCTTATGTTCGGATCGATTTATACTCGCGTATATACGGTATATCTTTTATAGACATTTTGTTCAGAAAATATTAATACATCTATGTACATTTTGTACAAAATAGTGATGAACTGAAAAGAATGCCTACCGGATGCTTGAATTCATAAAACATTGATTTAGGATGCATAGATTGAAACCAGGATTTAAAAAGGATGGAGAAACCTTTTGTAGCCAAAGAGAGACAATAAATTAAAACTTGCTCATGTAATTTGGCGTTATATTTTTAAAAAATTCAATAATCCTATAGAGTGTATAGTGTATAGTGATAAATAAGGCAAAACGTTTACCTCAATTATGAGTGAAGAGTGTATATTAGTAGAACCAATACAATCATTCATCCCACCACGGAAGGACTGAAGGATGGAAAATGCCGCCCCTCGTTTTTTGACCTTTACAGCACCCAGGAACAAACCTGAGGTACACCTACTAATAGGGTTTTGCTGTTGGGGGAATAAAAGCGAGAGCCTAGGTTGGTCCTATGGAATAAATAAATAATGGGTTCAAGATGGTGGCACTGGACCCAGTGTGCAGCATAGGTGCAGAGGATCCCTACAGAATATTACTGAATTACTGGCAATGTTTGTGGATTACCCAGCAAAATAAATAAGGTGAGGAGGCATTGTAAAGTCTCCCTTTAAGCAATCCTATATCTAAATGTGTACATGAAGTGGACCTGTGGACCTGTATCCAGTCTTGCTGGAAAGAGGGCAAAAAATCTAAACATGGCAGAAAATATGCAGAAATACTGGCTATCACAGAGATCTGTTATGCCACGTACATACGATCGGTTTTCTCGTTGGAAAAAGATATGACGGCTTTTCCAGCGGGATTCCGCTCAAGTTTGCCTTGCATGCACACGGTCACGCAAAAGTTCGCTGAAATTACGACCGTCAAGAACGCGGTGAGGTACAACACTACGACAAGCCGAGAAAATGAAGTTCAATGCTTCCGAGCATGCGTAGGGATTTTGCGCGTCAGAATTGCCATAGACGATCGCGTTTTCGGATAGGAACTTTTGCTGACCGAAAAATAGAGAACATGCTCTCAATCTTTTGCTGGCTGGAATTCCGCCAGCAAAAGACTGATGGAGCATACACACGGTCACATTTTCTGACGAAAAAATCTTGCCGGTCTTTTGCGGGCCGAAATTCCGACTGTGTTTACGCGCATTACTTGTACTGCCTGCCCCTGTAATCTTCCTCCTTTTCAATGGAGATAATTATACACTCTCAAGTATTTTATTCCTGCGCTACCATGCGGAAAAACTGGTAATGGGGGAAAAGCAGCTTGCACCGAATAGGGTCCAGCCTGGCCCTAGAAACAGGCATAAGTTCACAAATGGGAATGGTGCTGCGCTAATCCTAATGTGCACACCAGTGCATAGATGCGGGTAAGCTAGAGTAATAACTGGCTGGGAGGTAGATGGCCTACACTCGGTATACTAAATAATATTCAACTCAGATGAGCGGTGAAAGTAAACACGTATTGTGCTTAGTAAAGCTTTACATCAATGAACGTGAGTGAAGGTGATCAAGCATCAACTAAATAATGTTTAAATCAAAATATTGACATAGGTATATATATTGTGCAATATAAACACTTCATCTATAGTAAAAATACATAGGTGCATAAATTGCTGGAGCCAAAAACACAACGTGGCGTCACGGGTCACGTGGCTTCATGAAGCCACTGATGAAGCCACGTGACCCGTGACGCCACGCATAGGGACAGGCACCTTCCACTGTCAGCAGTGTACGAGTTCGCCGCTCGTTTGGATACATTGCACCCTCTGTCACATTACTGTGTGAGTACCCTTGTTTGTTTTATTAATAAAGCTCTGAATATTTTAAATTACTACACTATATGGCATCCTTGTCTCTCCTTTGGTCGTTATGTCCCTGGTGGATCTGAGGTATACTGAATGATAGTCCGGAACCCAGGACCCACCCCCACAGGAGACGCCACAAGCGCTGATTGTTTTATGCTGTAACCTCAGTATAATGAGGTAAGGGGCCACTACCTTCCAGTGTAGGATTTTTTGCATGAAGAGGACTTTCTTTATACACTTCACATCTCCACCCATGTTAGCAAATGATGCAAGAATCTAGCTATTGCCTACACCCCTGCACTGTTTGGCACGTTTGAAGAAGTATTGGAGCTGGTTGCTGCTGCACAAGTCACTTTTATTTTTGAATTTTATAATGTTTTGCTGCTGCACAAGTCACCTCTCTCTTGAACTTTAATATTGTTTTTATACAAATTGCAAGCACTTATTGTTGGCACTGGACACTTTATTGCATCCGCAACTGATCTCCACGGACATTCATTGTAACATTGCACCCTTGTGTTTTTTGCTTTTTTGTGTTTTTGGCTCCAGCAATTTATGCACCTATGTATTTTTACTATAGATGAAGTGTTTATATTGCACAATATATATACCTATGTCAATATTTTGATTTAAACATTATTTAGTTGATGCTTGATCACCTTCACTCACGTTCATTGATGTAAAGCTTTACTAAGCACAATACGTGTTTACTTTCACCGCTCATCTGAGTTGAATATTATTTAGTATACCGAGTGTAGGCCATCTACCTCCCAGCCAGTTATTACTCTAGCTTACCCGCATCTATGCACTGGTGTGCACATTAGGATTAGCGCAGCACCATTCCCATGTGTATAATTATACACTGTATCTTTTTCTCCTTTTCTAGAGGAGAAGAATGTGGGGAAAAAACAAAGCTGTGCAAAAATAAATATGTAAAAAATAAATATGTAGATTAAATAAAGGTAAAATAGCAAGGTAAAGGTGTGACCTTGATCAGCGTAAAGGTTAGGATCAAGGTCAGAGTCAGCTCGTTTTAGATTTTAGAATTAAAAAAATATATATTTTTTTTGTTTAGTGTCTGTGATTAGGTGAGATAAAAGAAAAATAGCAAAATGCACACTGGTTTCTGGGCCCTCCTGCGGGTACAAACAACAAATAGTGTAGCCAACTAGGGTATTACTGTGATCATCATGAGTGGGAGAATTTATTTTGAGCTGTTCTTTGCGGGTGGGTTATAGTAATAGTTAGAA
Organism: Lithobates septentrionalis; assembly: GCA_037952835.1. Taxonomy (NCBI): domain Eukaryota; kingdom Metazoa; phylum Chordata; class Amphibia; order Anura; family Ranidae; genus Lithobates; species Lithobates septentrionalis. The sequence goes on from JBBDGP010000178.1 coordinate 161,998, forward strand.
ATATTCAGCTAAAGTTAAAAAAAAAAAAAAATCTTTTTACTATTTTGGGCCAGTTTTCCTTTAATAATTAAAAAAAACAAAAAAAACAAACAAGAAAAACCATTACATTTAATACCAAATGAAGGTACAGTATGATTCACCTGGATACACTAAGCAGTTGCAAAAATATGTACAATTTTACTAACACATGCCAACATTGCAAAACTGGTTTCAGTCATTTAAGATTTATTTTAACCTTTGTCCTTTAAGGGGTTAAAAGATACTAGTAAAAAGAATAAGTGGTGTGTCTGCCATAAAGGTTCTTGTTCAGGCACTTACTGTTATGGGGTGACAGATGTCTCCAAGTGGTGCTCCCGCGTAGTCACCCTGTCACATACACTCCTAATGGAGACTACAAGCAGCTGTGCTGTCACGCATTGTGCAGCCATGCTCCACCATTGTCACGATGAAGGAGATCAGTATCAGTGAGATGCAAAATGAATAAAGAAAAGTAAAAAAACAATATTTTATATATTGAAAAATAAAAAAATCTAATATGTGATACACAATACAAACAAAATGTGCTCTAGTTAGAACTTTGATCTACTTTAGTTATTCGTTTTATACATTTGGTACACGTTTCCTAACAAAAAAACAAAAAACAAAAACAGATGCTCCCAATCTCAATCTCTCAATTTTCAATTAAGTGTATCGCAGTGACATCATGTTCTTCGCTAATGCTATGGAAAATTGACACCATGATATATGTCAGCTGCATTGATTGCTCGGTGACAGTGAGCGATACAAGCATCAAACACTGCTCATCTGCGAAATTCAATCTGGCCCTTCTCTATAGTCGGCATAGCTTATGATGAGATGTATTTCACCATCTGGACTTCCTCTGGGGTATTGATCATGAGCACCTGCATTCAGAGATTCTAGGTCAGCCTGGAAACTATTTTTATCTGGGCTGACTGGCAGATATCAGTTCTAGAGTTCGTTCAATATTCTTACCGTTATGGCTAGGCATGGATATTTCATTTTATCTTTGAAGCCTGGATTTCTTTTTTTTTTTTTTCAATGAAGGGTTGGAAGGGTTGGAATTGCCAATTTCTATGATAGGTGTTGCCCATTCAGACCATTCAGAGTTATGCACTCACCAGCTGATCTCCGTCAGTCGTCTGTTATCGCTGTTTGTGTCACCAATCATTTACAAGTTTTTCATCACTTCCTGTCTGTCAGATAAACAGGAAGTAATAGTCCCCCTCCCCTTCTCATTCTTGGGTGTCTACTATGCCTTTGCCATCCAAACCACAAAAATTTTTTTGGCTGGGGTCAGCTTTAGGAGTGATTGCTGTTACTTGTCACATGCTCCCCCATACCCAGATACAGTGGAACCTTGGATTATGAGCATAATCCGTTCCAGGAGAATGCTTGTAATCCAAAGCACTCGCATATCAAATCGAGTTTCCCCATAGAAGTCATTGGAAATGAAGATAATTCGTTCCGCATTGACATCTTTTACACGCAAAACCTCATGTGGCCAGAGGCGGGGGGCACTGGAGAGCCTCTGAAATACTCAGGGACAGCTCAGCTGAACTAAGAAAGGCTCAGAAACACTCGGGAATGGAGTATTTCCGAGTAATTCTGAGAGTGTCCGAGTATTTCCGAATAACTCCAAACCGTTCCGAGTGTCCCCGGCACCCCCGCACCTCTGGCCAAATGCGGTACTGCACACCCCATTAGCTTGAATTCTGCTCGCAAGACAAAACCCGCAAACCGAGTCAGAACTTTAAAAAAAAAAGTTGCTCATCTTTCAAAACGCTTGTTAACCGCGTTACTCGTAAACCAAGGTTCCACAGTGTACTGGGTTCCTTCTCCAAGTAGAAGAGGAGGATGCTGGAGAACCAGGCAAGAACGCACACCAAAGGACAAGCGTTGCCCATAAATGACCAGAAGTTTTCATGTTGCTATGAATTTATCAAGGTCATTGCATTATATGGCTTTCCGATCCACCATCCACTATCCAGAATATTGACTGTCCCATTCTTTCTCTTCTGAGGTTTGCACCAACACTTCTATAGTATTATATATATATATATATATATATATATATATATATATATATATATATATATATATATACACTTTAGAAATCTAAGGCTTCTAATGGGGTATTTCTTCAGCAAATTTCAAACCAAAGTACAGTAAAATCATAAAACCGGTGTCTCCCATCATGGTTAGACCCTTCCCCAAGCAGTTCTGCATTTTGCTTATTTCTGCCTTGCAGGTCATTCCGGAAAGATAATTTAAAACCACACTCAAGGCTAAAATCCTATTCCCCCTACTACCATTCCCAACCCCCTTGTTATGTTAAACAAAAACTATAACCTTATCTAAAATCCCTAACTAACTGTAGGGTTGGTCATGTGACAATCTGGTCACAAATGTTCTCCACTTTTGGTTTCTTCCTGCTTTGGGTTCTTCTGTGTCCACGTCAATGTCTATCTGACGTAGATACTTCCTATTGGATAGGCTGCAGCAGGGTCCTCTCACAAGAGAGAACAGGATGATGTCGTCACGGGGGGGGCAACAAGGGACCAATGATCTCAGGGGTCCCCCCACCCAGAACCAGCAGTGACAAGGGACCTAGATGGGGGACTTAGGCTATTTTTCCCACTTACCTTATGAAGCCGAACCTGGTAAGATTGGTTAGAGGTGGGTGGAAGGGCTGGTCAAAAAATATTTTTTTCACCAGAGTGGGGCTTTAAGGACAAGTGTCTGGAAGTTAGAACTACAGAATTGTAAAAAACGTGTGTTGATTTTGTAATGGATATATAAATGGAATGAAGGGTGTTTTGTTAAATTTGCCTGGAGTTCTGCTTCTGTTTATCAGTCTAAACAGGCTTTAAGATTTGCTGGTACATTTGCAATTTTTTTTAAACCACTCTTGGTATTCAGTGTGTGACATATGGGTAGAGAAGGCTCTGAAAGCACAGTTACAGATGTTTCCTGAAAAAGACATCTATTTTTAATCTAATCCCCATGTTAAATGACAGCCACCAAAGCTATATCAAACTTGTCAGTACCAGGGGAAAATCAAACCCATGCATATAATATACGCCAAACTTATGACAATAAACATTAAGAATGTATCTATGTAACTTTTACATTTCCCACTTGTTAAGATGGGGCTTCACAGAATTCGATAAATAGTAAACTGTGCTATAATGCCCAAGATCATCCTGGGAACTAGTTTTTACCTGCTTTAAGTTTGTTAGTAATGATGTCAACACTGGTGTGTCATTTGTCACAGTGGCCCCGATGAATGGGACCTTACAAGGTCCTGGAGCATATTGACCTATATAACATTAAATGTTTGTACAAAGTTGTGCAAATGCACCCTTGGGGTGCTGGTGACTTCCAATTCCATGTCTCTATTATTTATTTATTTATTTTTATTATATTTATTGAATTTTGGTAATAAAACGAAGTACAATACAAGAAGCAAAAACAAGTACAAAAACGGTATCCTTGAAATCATTTTGCTTTTAGTGGCATTACTATGTAGTACTCTAAAATCCCCTGAAGAAGTCAATGAGTGGCGAAACATGTTCATTTGAAGATACTGCAAATCTATTCAAGCCACATGGATACAGTATCTCTTAATAGTTTTAATATTTAACAGCACTACAAAATGTTGTTTTATATAATGCTTATGCTATGTTAAAGCAGAATTTACCCGCTCTTAAGTAACCTGCCCCCTGCCCCATTTTCCTTGCCGCTATTTTTAAAGAAATCGGCATGTGCGCAGATGCGCCACCATCTCTTCCAGGCATTTGGGAGCTAGCAGAGACTGAAGGAGCATCTGCACTAGCGGCTTAGTAAACACACTGTCCCTAGGATAGCTATGACATAGCAATCTTAGGAAGCAATGGGGCCCAGCCTAGGCCCAGAATTGCTGCCGTGTACCACAAAAAGAACAAAAAACAAAACAAAAAGGGTTAAAACAGAATAAAACATTTTAGCATTTGTGTAAGAGGGAGGGGCGAGGGAAAAAGTAAGACATTTGTTGTTAAGGCTAGTTAAATTCTGCTATAAAAAGGTTCTGATCTAAGTCAAGTGAATAAATATAATCAAGACCATTATATGTCAATGTATTTAAAAAACAACAAAAAACATATAACTCTTAAAAAGGAACTCTACTAGGAACTATTTATAGCTGAATGGACCAAGTAACGTACAATGCCTTAAAGTATTCATACCCCTTGAAATGTTCCAAATTTTGTCATGTTGCAGCAAAAAACGTAAATGCATTTTATTGGGATTTTATGTGATAGACCAACACAAAGTGGCACATAATTGTGAAGTGGAAGGAAAAAGATAACTAGTTTTCAATTTTTTATACAAATAAATATCAGAGTGTGACGTTCATTTGTATTCAGCCACCTTTACTCTGATATCCATAACTAAAATCTAGTGGAACCAATTGACTTCAGAAGTCACCTAATTAGTAAATAGAGTCCACCTCTGTGTAATTTAATCTCAGTATAAATACATCTGTTCTGTGAAGCCCTCAGGGGTTTGTTAGAGAACCTTAGTAAACAAACCGCATCATAAAGGCCAAGGAACACACCAGACAGGTCAGGGCTAAAGTTGTGGAGGAGTTTAAAACAGGGTTAGGTTATAAAAAAAAAAATTCCCATACTTAGAGCATCTCACGGAGCACTGTTTAACCACTTGCTTACTGGGCACTTAAACCCCCCTCCTGCCCAGACCAATTTTGAGCTTCCAGCGCTGTCGCACTTTGAATGACAATTGCGCGGTCATACAACACTGTACCCAAATGAAATTTTTATCATTTTTTTCCCACAAATAGAGCTTTCTTTTGGTGGTATTTAATCACAGCTGGGGTTTTTATTTTTTGCTAAACAAACAAAAAAAGATGGAAAATTTAGAAAAAAAAAAAAAATCATGTTTAATAGTTTGTTATAAAATTTTGCAAACAGGTAATTTTTCTCCTTCATTGATATGCACTGATGAGGCGGCACTGGTGGGCACTGATAGGCTGCACTGATGGGCACGGATAGGCACAGTTAAGGCGGCACTGATAGGCACAGTTAAGGCGGCACTGATAGGCACAGTTAAGGCGGCACTGATAGGCACAGTTAAGGCGGCACTGATGGGGACAGTTAAGGCGGTACTGATGGGCACAGATAAGGCGGCACTGATGGCCACAGATGGGCGGCACGGATAGGTGGCACAGATAGGTGGCACAGATAGGTGGCACAGATAGGTGGCACAGATAGGTGGCACTGATGGGGGGGCACTGATGGGGGGCACTGATGGGTGGCACTGATGGGCAGTGATGGATGGCACTGATGGGCACTTATGGGCACTGGTAGGTGACACTGATGGGCACTGATAGGTTGCACTGATGTGGGTGCTGATGGGTGGCACTAATGTGGGTGCTGATGGGTGGCACTGATGTGGGTGCTGATGGGTGGCACTGTGGGCACTGATGGGTGGCACTGTGGGCACTGATGGGTGGCACTGTGGGCACTGATGGGTGGCGCTGATTGATGGCACTGTGGGCACTGATGGGTTAATATGGTGGGCACTGGTAGGCAGCACTGCTGCCTATTGCTTTTTGCTATAAGATCGCCGTGATCGGGACTGATGTCCCGATCACGGCCGCCGGTGATCGGGTTTTTTTTTCCTCCTCACGCTGTCAGCGCGAGGAGGAAAAATAGCCGATTACCCGCTCTGTTTACATCACATGATCAGCTGTCATTGGCTGACAGCTGATCATGTGGTAAGGGGTTGGGACCAACCCCTTACTCTGATCTGTGATCAGGCGAGTCTCATAGACTCGCTGATCACCGAGCGCGCCGCGCGCGCCCTGCAGGGGGCGCGCAGGCCGCTCGTGCACGGGACGACGTCAATGGACGTAGTCCCGGCAATTTAGATCCGCGCTGTTGCCGTCATTTGGCAATGGCCCGGATCTGAAGCAGTTAATCCATCATTCCAAATGGAAAGAGTATGGCACAACTGCAAACCTCTCAAGACATGGCCATCCACCTAAACTGACAGGCCGGGCAAGGAGAGCATTAACCAGAGAAGCAGCCAAGAGGTCAATGGTAACTCTGGAGAAGCTGCAGAGATCCACAGCTCAGGTGGGAGAATCTGTCCACAGGACAACTATTATTCGTGCACTCCACAAATCTGGCCTTTATGGAAGAGTGGTAAGAAGAAAGCCATTGTTGAAAGAAAGCCATAAGAAGTCCTATTTTGTTCAGTTTGCGAGAAGCCATGGGGGCCACACTTTTCACATATTTATTTCTAAAACATTTTGAAAACCATTTATCATTTTCCTTCCACTTCACAATTATGTGCCACTTTGTGTTGCTCTATCACATAAAATCCCAATAAAATACATTTACGTTTTTTGGTTGTAACATGACAAAATGTGAAAAATTTCAAGAAGTATGAATACTTTTTTCAGACACTAAGCATTATTTGGTTCATTTGGCTTTAAATAGCTCTTAGTAGAGTTCCTTTTTAAGAGTTATATGTCTGTTGTTGCTGGTTTGGAAAATGTCAATGGGAGTGAATACTTTTTCAAGGCACTGTAGCTTTTTTTCATGTGTTTCATTATCAAGATTGATGATGCAATAGTGAGGGTGGTCCTACAGGCAGCATGGCTGCCACTATATCTTAAAACAGGCAATACATCATTGTCTGTACACAAAAAATAAGCTACTATGCATGTTAGCATCACCCCCAGGTTAAAAGGACTCTGTCACCTTTCCCATTCAGGGCAAAGTAGGTATCTCTGTAAAGCAGCCCGAAAAAACCACGACACCTTTTCAGCGCCCCCTCGCCACTCTATCATCAGACACAGCTGGAGCAGCATACTCTGTGCTTCTTGGTATGGGTGAACACTTGTGCCTTACTTCCGTGATTAAGTACACAGGCCCAACAGCCAAACAATAAGCTCAAGAGCTATCACATGATATGGAGAATTATGTAACTGTCCCAGCAGGAAAATCAAGGTCCGATCTAGAGGGACCAGAGACTGGATCAGTGGAGGATCACTGTAGTGGTACCAGTGGGTCGGTGGACGGGAGTGGTTTCGACAACGCTGTCACTTTGCCCTGAATGGGCAAGTTGACAGTGGCTCTTTAAGAAAATGACATGTAAGTATGAATATGTTATATTTAATAATACATTTAACAGCCTCTAGTAAATCCAGCTGCCCAAACTAATGATACTTGATAGTTTTTTTGCAGCAAGCAGAGTATTTTTTTTTTTACTTAGATTGCTATTTTATAGCGTGTTTTTGCTGAAACTGCAAATTAAAATGTATGAGAGCAATATTTTAAGACCGTGCGTGCATTTATTTTAGGCTTTTTGACATATGAAATAGGTGAAGTCTGGCTATCTTCATTGATAAATACCTTCACCGTCTAGGTGCGATTGCTGTCTTGTTAGCACTGTTCGCAAACGCAACCTCCCTGTTATAAATACATACGTGTGTATAGTCTATCTATGATCATCCAGACTTCCTTCAAAGTTGATTACCCAGAATACACCAAGCCCTGGTATCTCTATTCAGCTTTCCAGGCCATAATTCAGGCTAGTATTTATGAATGGATCCAGTGCAGATCTGATGGACTTTGTTGTAGTCCGATTAAGTTGTGCTGAGAGGACAGGAGAAGAAGAGAAGCTGACAGGTATACACCAGGGAAGGGAGGGTGATGAGCAGACTGGTAAGGGTTATAAATAGAAGTGGTCCAGATGGGAGATCAATAGGACAGTGACACAAGCAATGCATGACACTCTCCAAGCTGGGATTAGTTGCGTGGCCTGCCAACAGCTTGAGAAACGTCTTGTTATTCCGCATTTCAAGACAGCTTTATTGACCACAACAAATGCACCAACACATTTTCTATTGCCATGTGCTCTCTGCTAAGAATACATGATCTCGGCAGCGGGACGGAAAGGGGGCCTGACGCACTTCTTGCCATGTGACACTGGGAGAGGAGCAAGATGAAAAGACCCTGATTCCGTTTAATGGACTTCTACTTCTCTTTGATAAAAGTCAGCGCTACGGCAGAAATATTTCATAGGCTCGTAGACAGTGTTGAGTCTGGTCTGCCTTATCCGTCTCTCTTTGATGTAAAAACGAGCTCACTTCAAGCGCTAGAGAACACAAGTGATGGATGTAACAGCCGGTGCTTGTGTGTGTGTGTGTGTGCGATCGTTGCAAGTTATTGTTGACGTCACGTAGAGGAGATAAGTGGAGCAGTGATGAAGGGAGGCATGATGAGACTCGATCATATTAACATGCAGACTTCCATTTTTCAGAGGCCACCTGTGCTTTTTTTGGGTGGATGAGTGATGATCTACCATTGTCTTACTTTCAGATTTGGCACCCCCTAACGATTTCAGTTTGACTTTCTTTCTGTATTATAATTAAACCTCCAAGTGAAATATGCAAAGTTATAGCCCAAGGCAGTAATGTTATGCATATTGCATGCAAAATTGAAATGGTTCTGTTAAGAGATAGCCACTTAGCAGATTTGCACAACATAAGTACATTCTGAGCTATAGGAGCTTAGCTATGGGACAATTTGGAACAAAGAAGTTCAGAGCTGAAACCTCATAAGATGCTCCCAAATACAAATCTCTTTGAGGCCGGAAGTCTTTGGACATCATCTAATTGCTGATGACAGAGATGAGAGCCAAGTTCATGCAGCAGCTTTGGGGTCACAGATGCCCTCTTGAGGTCTCCAAAAAAGGGTTTTCAATTAAAAAAAAAAAAAAACTCACCACCTTTGCTATTAACCTCTTGCCACGTTTTACAAAAAATCTAATCTGGCTTTGAAAATCAAGGACTGTGCATTGATCCATCAGCCAAGCTAGCTTAGTTCCGACTGACACAAGCAGCTGTGGGAACCATACCAAGAAGAAAGCACAGCCAGTATGGATTTTGAGGCATTCAAGCAGATTTGCGAGGCATGTTATGAATTTCACCGGTTATAGACATAGGCTGTCAATATTAAAGTATAACTAAAGGCTTATTTATTTATTTTTTTTTCATTTTGAAAAGAGGTTGAGATGGTTTAGAACACCTTTTTTATTATTATTATTGCTGTCTGTGCCCCTGTTATGTAGATTCACCCTACTTGTCCCTTTTTCCCATTGTTATTGAAAGTGAAAGTAAAAGAAAATCCCTAATTTGGGGTTATCCACAGAAAAGTAATAGAGGGGAAAACTTCCAATGGGGACAATAGTTCCTGTGACCTGGGGGTTCCCGATGGATTCCCCTATTTTGCAGGGATTTCTTCTCACTTCCTGTTTAGCTGTGGGAAAGGAAGTGAAGGTAAATTTCCACAATGGGACACAGATGCCAAATTATTATTATTATTATTTATTTTTTTTTTGCAGGGATTATAACCCTCCCTTACTCTATCCAAAATTACAAAAAAAAGTTTGCCTACTTTAACAAATATTACTATGGTCTCTATATAAATCACTGGTCGCCAGTGTTTAAAGGACTATTATAAGTAGGAATATGGTAAAGGGGGCTGATAATAGATGTGCAGTATAGGCCACTGATCACCGATGCAAAATTCTGGGCTTCACAGAGAAAGGTTGCTGACGTTGGGGGCATCAACATTTTGCTCTGGGGCCCTTTAATATTTAGTTACAATCTTGTAAGTATTGCGTAAGCATTTTTTGGAAGCAATATGCTAATGTAAACAATATAGCTTTTAGTCTCCACAACTAATTGCCTGTATTTTCCCATCCCTAAGAGCCTTCCTGCAGTTCCTTGCTTGGTTTAGCTGAGAGGCTTTTTTAGCTGTTTGTACAGCCTTCTTTGTCAAGACTCCTCAGCTACACCGCTCAGACAAATCCCTAAGCACAGTAGATGTGGAGTCCAGACAGACGGGGCTGTACAAACAGCCGAAACAGCCCCTCTGAATAATATACTGATCTGTTTACATGTAGAATTATGGAATGACTGCCAAATCCTGACTCAACTGAAAAGTTGAGATTTGCATATAGCGGGTGCTTTGGTTCAGGGGTTTTCCAGGTTTTACAAGAGGATGAAAGTATGCTTAAGCACAATCGGATACCTGCTGTACATAATTAAAGTGTATATAAACCCAAGATAAAAATGTAGTGCAATATGGCCTACCAGTGCTTAAATGTAGTGGCTGCATTAATTTTCTTTTTTAAAAATATTTTCACCTGGTGATTCTGCCACTAAACACACTTCCTGTCGTAGGGTGACAAATCTCACTCACTGTACTGTATCCATTGAGGAGCAGTGTTGCCGCCCAAGGACAGGAAATGTGTTCACATACTTCAAAAGTTTTAGAGGTAAGGAAGAGGGAACACAAAGTGCATAGCTGAGATAGGGAAGAGGGACCAAGATAAATTTATTTGGATCAGATGGTGTCAAGCGTGTGTGGCGGCAACCAGGTGAGGAGTATAAAGACAAGTGTGTCTTGCCTACAGTCAAGCATGATGGTGGGAGTGTCATGGTCTGGGGCTGCATGAGTGCTGCCGGCACTGGTGAGCTACAGTTCATTGAGGGAACCATGAATGCCAACATGTACTGTGATATACTGAAGCAGAGCATGATCCCCTCCCTTTGGAGATTGGGCCGCAGGGCAGTATTCCAACATGATAATGACCCCAAACACACCTCCAAGACGACCACTGCCTTGCTAAAGAAGCTGAGGGTAAAGGTGATGGACTGGCCAAGCATGTCTCCAGACCTAAACCCTATTGAGCATCTGTGGGGCATCCACAAAGAGAAGATGGAGGAGCGCAAGGTCTCTAACATCCACCAGATCTGTGATGTCATCATGGAGGAGGGGAAGAGGACTCCAGTGACAACCTGTGAAGCTCTGGTGAACTCCATGCCCAGGAGGGTTAAGGCAGTGCTGGAAACTAATGGTGGCCACACAAAATATTGTCACTTTGGGGTCAGTTTGGACATTTTCACTTAGGGGTGTACTCACTTTTGTTGCCAGCGGTTTAGACATTACTGGCTGTGTGTTGAGTTATTTTGAGGGGACAGCACATTTACACGGTTGTACAAGCTGTACACTCACTACTTTACATTGTCATTGTCAAGTGTCATTTCTTCAGTGTTGTCACATGAAAGGATAGAAGAAAATATTTACAAAAATGTTAGGGGTGTACTCACTTTTGTCAGATACTGTATATGTAAACTGCAGTTACACCACATGTGTGATATATTGCTGCAAACGTCAGAGTGAGAGCAGTAATTCTAGCACAAGATTTCCTGGTTAACTGTAAACTGATGAGCTTTAAAGACTATAAAACCTATGGAGATTTTTCGGTACTGTATTTGTTTTTGTGACAGAACAGGCACAAACAATTTTAAGACTTGGCATGTTTGGTATCTATTTATTCGACACAACCTCATCTCATTAAGAAGCTCATCTATTATTATTTGTTTTTTTTATCTAAGGTACCCATATAGCGTTGTCACGTCACGTTGCGCTCCACACATACATTGCACCCTGCCCACAATCCAAGGTCCCCAACTCACATTCATATACTAGGGCCAATTTATTTTGGACAGAAGCAATTAACCAATTAGGCCAATTAACCTACTAGCATGTCTTTGGAGTGTGGGAGGAAACCAGAGTACCCGGAGGAAACCCACACAGGCACAGGGAGAACATGCAAACTCCAGGCAGGTAGTGTCGTGGTTGGGATTCGAACCAGCGACCCTTTTTACTGCTAGGTGAGAGTGCTATCCACTACACCACTGTGCATCTGTTATATTTTACCATAAATAGGTATTATATTGTGTATGTTTGAACTAAAATAAATTTTATAATATTTTTTCCTGAAAATTAGCATTTAATAAACCGCGCAAATATCAAGTGATATAAAAAAATTGCAACTATCATCTTTTTATTCTACAGGGCCTCTGCTTATATATAATGGTCTGGGGGTTTAAGTAATTTTATTGCCAAAAATTAAGATTTTTACCTGTGTGCACAAAATTTTTAAAATGTGCTCTAGAGCCGAACTGGTTAAAAGATCAAAAGGGAGCAAATAACAGAAGTTTTATTGTTGGGTTTTCCTATACTTTATATTAAGGCATGACAAAGAGAAACACAGTACTGAGTTATAATATGTCATATCCAGCACCTCCTAATAAACTAAGTCAGCCAGTGCCCATCTTTTGCAAGTTGTTAAATTTTGTGAAGCACAGATTTAGCAAAAGTTGCAAAGGGAGCATAAATCTGCTGAAATTACATTTTTTTTTTTACGGAAAACAGAAAATTTAATTAAGCAGAAAATCTCATTGCTTTGTTCCCACTCCCCCCTAATCCCTCTTCAAATAAAGTGATGTACTGTTTTATTTTTTAGGTTCATCCAGTGGCTTTTTTTTCCATTTAATTGAATTGCACTGATGTGCATACAGTGTTTTTATGTCGTATTTGTTTCCCTACCACTCAGATGATGTTTGGCTATCGACACAGTTTCTCGTTCTGATAGATGAGGTTTATAGCAGACTGATATTCCTATGGAGGTGCGGAGCTTGCGGCAAGCCGCGTTTTTAACTCCTGGTGATTCTTATTCTGTCTGCATAATGTCTTACCTGAGGCTGTCAGTCGGAAGGCAGCAGGAACGCGACCTGAGACTTATCATTCCAGATAAATTTGAGGTCCTCGCGCAGCAGCGGAAAGTAACTCAGCCAACTAGATGATAAATATATAAAAGAAAGCAAATTGTTGCAGGAATATGAACGAAGAAAATGATGCACAAACTGTCCTTAATTTAGTAGGTCTTATCTGGTAAAGTAAATGATTGCAAAATGACATTCTTAAGACATTTTGTTCAAGTCTGGCCTACAGAATGAAAAGATGTGAGCACAAATTTTCTCATGGAATATGCAATTACTTACAGCATGCCAATTCAAAACCTGCACAGCAGAATGAGGTATTTTCTTGGTCAAACCAATATTCATCATCACTACCCAGCCATTCTATCTAATTCTAATAGGATAGTGCTCAAATTATATGGTCATGGGCAAGGTTGTTTGAACTGAGCAAAAAAAAAAATGTTGCTTATACTTGAATTGCCTTAAATCTAAATACTGGGCTGGTGTTATATGTAACCATGCAGTCCTCCCCACCCCACTGCATGGGTTAAATTATTGTATTGTCTAGAGAAGGGGTCTCCAAACTATGGCCCTCCAGTTGTTCAGGAACTACAATTCCCATCATGCCTAGTCATGTCTGTTAATGTCAGAGTTTTACAATGCCTCACAGGATGTGTATGTAGTTCCGTAACAGCTGGAGGGCCATAGTTTGGAGATTCCTGGTCTAGAGCATTGTTTCTCAATCAGGAATCCATGAAACCCTAGTGTTCCTTTAGAGGTTACTAGGGGTTCCTTGAGCAATGAGCAGTTTTTGCCTCCCAGATACATTCCCACTGCCATCATTGATCTTTTTGGCTATCTATAAAGGGGTAATTCTTCTCAATAACCACAAGTGTAATGAGCGTTCTTCCCACTGTCTATCACACTAATGTATCATGAGTTGTAGATATAATCATTTTTAGCAGGGGTTCCTGGAGACTGGAAAGTTATTTCAGGGGTACCTCTGTGTTGAAAAGGTTGAAAAAGGCTGGTCTAGAGGGATTAGAATAAGTATAAATACCTACCTTATTCCTCTCTCTAATCAGCAGTTGACACTCTTCTTAGTTTCTTACACTCCCTGGATGTGGGTAGACTTTTGCAGTCGTGATGTAAAATGCAAAACCGATGGGCCTGCATTGTACGTTATGACATCAGAGAGCCTATGACTGCCAGAGTGATGAAGAAAGTGGCTTTGGAAGACAGTAATACAACACCATGGGCTTTAAAGGGTCACTTTCACTTAAAATTTGTGCAGTAGAAGTCTCTGGATACTTAATTCTCTGTCGAGTGGCGAGTCTGAAATCTGCTATCTTTATTCACTACAGCCCCCGTAGAATTATTACATCCATTACACTTCTGCGTTTGTCAGAAGCCTTGCCCATTTAGTGGTAACTTCCATTGCCCTGTACATCACTACTGTGCCCTGGAGTGATGCAGGGCCAGCAAAAGGAACCACAGTGTGGCACAGGGGACCAGGCATCCAAAACATAGGCTGGTACCAAACCTAAGCCTGAACCCAAGTGTGGAGATGTGTTGATTGTAGTCATTCTGTTATAGTCCATGCTTTGAAGACAGTAGAGTTTGCACTTGCTTTTATCCAGGAAGGTGAGTCTTTTCCTTACAGACCAGGAGCTCACAAAATATAACCGCTCTGATGTCACAAGCACTTGAAATCCATTGCGGAAGTGCAGCTGGAAAAGGGCTAAGCAAAAATGGCACCACACGGGAATGGATCAGGATTCCTTTTTTCACAAAGAAGGGATCTCAAAAGGTTCTTCACAGCCTAACAAACCTAGTTTCCACTGCATTATCTTATTCTTTTGATGACACATCTTGGCTCTTATGCTCCGTACACACGGTCGGACTTTGTTCGGACATTCCGACAACAAAATCCTAGGATTTTTTCCGACGGATGTTGGCTCAAACTTGTCTTGCATACACACGGTCACACAAAGTTGTCGGAAAATCCGATCGTTCTGAACGCGGTGACGTAAAACACGTACGTCGGGACTATAAACGGGGCAGTGGCCAATAGCTTTCATCTCTTTATTTATTCTGAGCATGCGTGGCACTTTGTCCGTCGGATTTGTGTACACACGATCGGAATTTCTGACAACGGATTTTGTTGTCGGAAAATTTTATCTCCTGCTCTCCAACTTTGTGTGTCGGAAAATCCGATGGAAAATGTCCGATGGAGCCCACACACGGTCGGAATTTCCGACAACGCGCTCCGATCTGACATTTTCCATCGGAAAATCCGACCGTGTGTACGGGGCATTACTGATTGTAAAAGTCGAGATTGCAGGCTAACTAGTTCACTTTGTCGCCAAGAGTTGTGTGCTTTTGGTACTAGGATTTGATAACAGTCTATTGGTAAAAGATAGATTGTCCTCATAAAAAGTACGAAAGTAGTATTGGTCATGTTCTTTTCTACCTGTAATTATAGGAACGTAGCTCAGGAGAAATTTAAGATCCCGTGTGCATGACCCTGATGGCTACTCATTTCCAAGCTAACTTTTTAAGTTTTATCGACTGCCATAATCCTATACCTATTAGGTGAATTGACTCCAATTCACTACCAGTTGGACTACCAAAATGCATAAACTGTGCCATGTTTTTGTGGGTTGAGCAAATAATATATAGGAAAATTACATAATTGTGATTAACCTGGAAATTACCTGATTTGCTCACACAATGTGATTCACAGAAAAGAGCTTCATCCAACAATGACTTTTGGTACTTGGCATTCGTTTGAGCTTCGTACAAACACCACAAATCTTGCAGTATTGCTGTGTTTATCTAAATCTTGAATGGAGAGTTCTGAAAATACAGTATTACTAAGTCTAGAAAATAATTTGTCCATGTACATAAAATATCTGTGTTTCGTTTGGTGTGACAGAGCACGGAACACTTAAACTCCACCGTGCGGGTTGTAAATAATTAAAGAGAAACCGTTTTCTTTTGCACGGTTGACTTTTCAATCTCTGGAAGCAGCCTCAAGTCGGGTATTAGAATAATCTTGGAATATTTGTCATTCCAAAGACGATTTCTTGGCATTCCTTTCCTCAAAATGAGCTTAGTTCAGGAAGCTCCATAATGGCATAGATATATCACTGTGGAGATAGATTTTACCTCGGCAGTGTTCAGGTGGGGGCTGTAAGCTCCTCTTGCTTGGCCCAGTTGTGTTCATTTTCAAGCTGGAGACATGTCCGGCATTTCGCTTTGATATTCACTCGATTAAACTGCCTGTGGCAACTGCAGTGCCGTTAATGATGCCAGCAGCACAGTGTAATATATACAGTACAGAACCTTTTAATAACAGCTGTGGAGATGGTGTGTTGAAGCTGGCCAGCGAACAAAGGTAGAAAAAATGAGCATGCAAGCTGATAAAGGATGTATGTGAGACATGGGAAGAAAATAAAGATAGAAAAATAGAGGGTAGAGATACAAAAGAACAATGTCAAGAGGGAAAAATTACACAATGACAGGAACCTTAGCTTAGAAATATGTAATTTTAGGCTTTCCGCAGATGGTAGGTCTCCCAATGGCAATGACATATGTAAAAGATCTTGCTATTCTTGAGAAGATTACAGGTGTGCTGGACCTTCCACAATTGGGTGATTGACTTCCGTGCTTCTAAAATATTTGTTCTTGTTTCTTTGGAGAAAAGGGAAAAGCCACTGATTAGTTGGACGGGTTTTCAAATGTAATGCTTTGAATTTTCATTGTTCTTTGAGTTAGCCACTGGCCATCTCTCTTAGTACAAGTGGTAAAGCAGAACCAATTAACAAAGTGTTTTTGAATCTACAAAGTGATTCTAAAGGAAAGATTTTTTTAAATTTTTATGTTAAACTTACCTGCTCTGTGCAATCTTGCATACATTTGCAGTTTTGCACAGAGCTGCTCCGATCCTCTTCTTTTTGAGTCCCCCACTGGCGGTCCTGGTTCCTCCCCCCTGCAAAGTGCCCCCAATAGCAAGTCTCTTGCTACAGGAGCACCTGAGCAGGCTCGCTCCCAAACTGTGCTTTGTGTGTCCATTCACACACAAAGCGCACCTCGGCCCCACCCCCCGATTTCTCCTCATTGGCTCACTGGCTGTGATTGACAATCCAGTGAGGCGAGAGAGACCTGGAATGGGGCTCAGTTAAGCATAGGGGGGGGGGGGGGCTGCACCTATATGTTTTTCTACCTTTATGCACAGAAAGTATAAAGGTACATTTTGAGCCTTTAGAACCACTTTAAATTTGCTGTATTCTGGGAGCAACCAAACTTAGACTTTGGGAGGACGGGTTAGCACCCTAGGTCAGCCTGGGCTTTATTGTCAGTCTAACACTGAGCATGCTCATATGGGAACACAGGGATGGCTGTATCTCTGGGCAGGAGGTGGGAAAGTGACTATAGGGAAGCAGAATTTTAGCAGATATTATTTTTTTCTGTAGTCAAATATCAGATGAATGATTTATTAATGGATGAGTACCATTAAGAAAATTCAAGGGGAAGGAAGTATTTAAATGTCCATTTCACTGCTGGAGTCCCCAAAAGATAAAAGCGACTAACCATGTTTATGTTTTAATAAAGCTGAATTTTTATGTCTATAAAATGTAGCTTTACCCAAAACTGGATAGTAGTAGTTTTGCTGTCTCTGGCCCTATTCAGGCAATTTTCATACAATTCCTGTCCTGGTGACAACTTTGCCACCATGCCAGGAAACAAGGAAAGATATCCCTTAAATTGTCATAAGGTCTATAAAAACAAAACACATTTTTATTATGGTGGGGGAAAGCTAGGATCTTGTTAAGATATTTATTGCTGTATGTCCCCCATGTTTTTCCCACTTCTCACTCCAGTGACAAGCCTCAAGTACAGGAAGTGAAGAAAAATCTTAAGAACAGAACATAGTTGGCAGTAAATACATGATGGGCTCAAACCATTCTTCATTATATTCAAACTAAAAAGATGTTTGGCTAGAGATATATTTGAAATATTGATGAGCCTAGTTGGTTATTTTGCTGTTCCCAAAATTATGTGTAGGTTTTTTAAAGTTGCCATGCATGCTTCTTCCTAGCTTTCATGGAATGGCATTTAAATCCTTTGGTTAAAGAAGAACTTCACGCTTTTAAATAAAGCTTTGTTTCCTTGAATGGGAAGGATTCTCCTCCTGCAGCCTCCAGGGACTTGCAAGATTCATATCCCATGTGGCTGCAGGAGGAGAATGAAACCTCATTCTTGCCTAGGCAAGAAGATTGGCGAGGGCAGAGTCAGTGCGAAAATAACATAAAAAAAGGGGGAAAAAAGTGAAAGTATGTTCAGCTCTTAGTAATAGAGAAGGGCAATTGAAAAATCAGAAAATATACAATGCCCCAAATTTTGATTTTAGAGTTGCAGAAAACAAAAATCCAACAAATGTTAATAAGGCAGAGATGCCTCTGCCGTATCATCATTTGATGAGTTTTTGTCCCCTGTATTTTTCAAAGCACCACCCTCTTTGTCCCCTTTGAGGACCTAGGACCAGGTTTCCTGAGGCATCGAGAGCTACCACTTCCCACATTGGAGACAGGGGTACTCTTCACATGCCTACTTGGATTGCTGAACTTAACTCCAATTGGTTATTGGCAACCTAACTAAATGTAAGTTACATCCCGTTTATTCTTTAGAATATTAAAAATGACCACTGTGGAAATTATTATACCATAAATCCCTCCCACCTCTCCTTTTTTTTTCTTCTTCTTCTTTGGTGGAGCTTTTTTTCTTCTGACACAACATCCTGAGGGCCACCAACCTATAGACATTGCTTTTAAAGTGAGATTTTTTTAAGTTGTAGCATATAGTAACAGTGGAGTCACAAGTAGCTGTTAAATAGAGGTTTGTGTTACAATTTGTCCGATAGTGAAATACTGTGCCATCATAGCAATATGATTGAGGGCCTGCCGATGGAGGTAAAGAAAAACATAGTCACGGGAATAGCTGTTCGCATGCACAGATAATGGGGATACAAGACACGATGGTTGACACAGTGGCAAGGCAGAGTACAACATATATAGAGGAAAGAATTGATCTAGGTTGTGATAAATATAGACCTGAAAGCAGAACTGAGAAATTTTACAAAAGGGCACCAAACCTTGTGATAGGTCAAGAGACACTAGAGGAGAAGCAGAAAGGAAAAAGTAGCACGATCAGTATAGAAAAAAGACAAAAAAGGAAAAACACAACTTAAATTTGGTGTCAATGAAAGAAAAAAAAAGGATAACAAGAATGTGGGATGTGAAAACAGCAAGAACATTATAATTCTGATAATGGAGAAGAAAACAGCCAAGCAAATGTAGTAATTGTATAATGTAGCCAAGGAAAGCGGTACAGTCGCAAGCGGTCCTAAAATGTTATAATGGACAGGTTTTATGGCACACCTCCAGTACATCTAAATCCTGTCCATCTCTTAGGAACCCCCTATTTTCTATTGAGGATTATTAAAGTCTGTTATGATTGGACAGTCTTACCGTAATCATGTCACTAAGGTCTTACTAAGGACAGGTGAGTTTGGCCTCATTCACACTTTGGGTCAACACGTCAACACGAATGACATATGAGTGCAAACACCTGTGATCCCCACTGCGGCTGTGCCTTCGAATGGAGTCTTCGTGGTACCGGTCACACCATTGGGAAGGACCTTGCTCGATGGAGGAATAAGATAAGTATTGCACCTTATTCATGCAACCCTAGACTTGGCAAGCATATAACCCTTGCAGTATGGAGAGGCAGCCAACGGCCCACTGCAAGGATTTTTTAATTTTTTTTTTTGTGCCTGGAGTTGGGCTTTAACACACTGCTAAAATCCTCCTTAATCATAATTTGTTAGATGAAGAGTTTTGCTTAAAAGTCAAGTTTCTTTACTGGTTTTTAATAAAAACCACCTTGATGAGCAGAAAAAGGGTCGTCACTGGGGCAGGGCTTTGATAGAACAGGGGAGGGGCCCAAATGTATGTGTAGGACTCCTTGACTTGTTCCGCTCCATGGGCCATGGTAATCATATAGTTATTCCCATAGTCTAATGCCGCATACACACGAGCGGACTTTACGGCAGACTTTGCCCGGCAGGCTTTTCAACGGACTTTCCGAATGAACGGACTTGCCTACACACAATCCACCAAAGTCCGTCGAATTTGTACGTGATGACGTACGACCGGACTAAAACAAGGAAGTTCATAGCCAGTAGCCAATAGCTGCCCTAGCGTGGCTTTTTGTCCGTCGAACTAGCATACAGACGAGCGGACTTTTCGACCGGACTCGAGTTCAACGGATAGATTTAAAACATGTTTCAAATCTAAGTCCGTCCAACTTTTGAGAAAACAAAGTCCACTGGAGCCCACACATGATCGAATTGTCCGACGAAATCCCGTCCGCCGGGCAAAGTCTGCCGTAAAGTCCGCTCGTGTGTACGCGGCATTAGGGTTTTTTTTAAGAAGAAGCACAGATGAAAAAGTTTGAATTGCAGAGAAAAAGAACATAGAAAATACCTTCCCCATGACTAAAAGCCCATGTTCACCAAATCTACTTTTTAATCTATTGCAGAAAACCTCTTGTAACCAGACATTTAATGGGGACAAAATCCTATTTCTCTGAAGGCCTGAAGGCAGAAGATGTTTTTGTGGCATAACAGCAAACACATCCTTGTCTTAATGCCTTTCTGTCTTTTCCCATTTTTATTTTGCTGTTCTCCGACACCCCCACCTATAACATTTTCTGCAACTGTCAGAACAGATCTATGAGAGTTTAAATTCCTAAGACCTGCTTGGAGTAACAAGGTGAAGCTAAACATGAAGCTCTTAAAGCCAAAGGTCTTGTTGTGGAGCCACCCACTGAGTTAATCTTCGATGTCGGTGGATGTCAAGGTTACAATTTTCCAACTTTTCAGCAGCATCTAGAACAGTTAATCTGAGCTGTTCAAATCTAAAAGATTGGTTCAGCTTGAACATTCACAAGCTGTGTTTACCTGAGAGAGTGTTGATGCAGCGTTGGATTTATGAACTAATATAATACAGAGCAATGTTATTCCTATGCCCACCTAATGGAGCAATGAAAGAAGAAATCTGATTATTGGTTTGGCTTACAGCACACCACTGTTCATTGTTAATTTATTATTAGAAATACAGTTATTTTTTAAAGCCTAACTCCAGGTATTAGAAAAAATCTACCCAGCAGTGGAGCCCTCCTGCACTGCAAAGGTTAAGGCTGCATTCACACCTGAGCGTTTCAAAGTTGTGCGTTTTTACCGCGATTTTGCTGCAATTTTGTTCAGGTCACCAATGTAAAAGGCAGAAAAATGCCTGTAATCTGCCCCAAAGAAGCTCATGTTCTTTTTTGAGCTTAGGGCGTTTTTCAGGCCTTTTGCTTCAGGTGACAAAATGCTCAGATGTGAACAGGTGCCATTGAAATGAATGGGATTTTGCTTGTTGGGCTTTTTTCAGGTGTTTTTTCAGGCGTTTTACAAGCGTTTTATGAGCTAAAAACGCTCAGGTGTGAATGCAGTCTAAATGGTCATTTGGGGAGGTTTACTAAAACTGGAGTGTGCAAAATCTGGTGCAGTTCAGCATATAAACCAGTCAACTTCCAGGCTTTATTGTCAAGGCTTAATTGAACAAGCTGAAGTTAGAAGCTGATTGGCTACCATGCAGAGCTACACCAGATTCTGAGCACTCCAGTTTTAGTAAATCTCCCCCTTTATGTCTAGGAGTGCCAACATAGCCTGCAATACTCACCTTACTCTGCACTTCATCAGTTCAACTGGTCCTCCGCAGCCTCCTCTCCAAGGCGCTTCTGCCGTGGTTGCATGTTCACTGCTATGGCGTACAATTCAGGGTTAATAGCCATATCTTGCAAACAATAACATAGAGGGACCTCCCAGAGCCCAGTGCTTCAGGAGACATGGAAAGCACCAGAGCAGCGAATAGGGCAAGTAGCAATGCCTTTTCCTCCTCCTACTAGACACATTAATCATTTAACCCCTGCAGATGGAACAGTGCAAGGTTAGAGTTCTTAGATTCGGATTTTGATTATATATAAAACCAATCACTAAAATCTCATTTAAGCTTTAGCAGGCTAATGTCATTTCAGAAGTCAGTTTTACTATTTTGTAATCTGCAGTTCTCATAATAATCCATTATTACCCTTCCAGGAAGATCCTAATTCACTTTCTGTTATAGGGTGACAACACTCTATGGCCTCTTTCACACGGCCGATCCGTTCAGGTCCGCCTGTCGGTTTTTTAGGCGGACCTGAACGGACACTCCATGGAGGTCTATGGAGCGTCGGATGTCACCGCTGACATCCGACCCGCTCCGATCCGAAAAAGTGTGACGGAGGAAAAACCTACTTTTCCATCCGTCTGCGGATCGGGTAAAGACGGACTCTACGGTCCGTCGTCATCCGATCCCCCATAGGGGAAAGCGGCGCTGTGCAGCAACGGACCTGTCATCTGCCTGCTCAGCGGGGAGCGACACGTCCGTGTGAAGGAGCCCTATGTTTGTAACCCAGTTGTGCTCCTGAGTTATCACCCTGTCACATGGTCTTCCAGTGGAGACTACAAGCAGGCATTGGACAGGTATGATGGTCATCTGTTCTAGCCATTGCCAAAATACATGCATATAGACATACCTCCCAAATGTTCCTCATTTGGGGGGACAAGCCTTTTTTTTAGACCCAAATCCCTCTATCCCTCTTTCCTCCTTACTTGTTCCTCATTTACGTCTAAAGTATAGAATTCTATGAAAATTGAACTACCAAAAGTGTTATATTACACCAAAGCTGTCCATAGACTGATCAAAATTTGTGCAGTTAAACAGGGATTTCGATCAGTGTGTGGCTGTTCCTGTTCTACAGAAGATGATTTTAGATTAGTTAGAAAACTTTTGTCACTCAGTGGCTGCGGCCCACCAATCAGTGTATTCAAACAGCGTAGGGGCTACTATCAAAATGCAATGTTGGGGGGGATTTCTCCATCAATCTTAGTGTGGATGGAGGAATGTGGTGTTTTTCCTTCGGCCTGCTGGCTGAACGAAGAAAAAACATCTATGGCCAACTTAAAGCTGAACTCCGGCTAAAAAGACTTTTATTGAAATATATTTCTTCATAGCCACAGAGGATATAAATAATTTTTTTGTGAATCAAATGCTGTCGAAAATTCAAATATTACCTTGTAAATGTAGAAGTGACATCATCACTGTGCTGTACGTAGCCTATGCAGAGAGCAGAGCTGTAGGAGGGACCCTTCAGGCCCCACCCACTACAGGCTACCTGCAAAAAACTACAGGAAGAGGCGTGGGACAAGGCGGAGCCTTAAATAAAGTAAAAAAAAAAGTTTACATTTTGTTAAGGGAAGTATGATTAGTAGAATCTTAACCTCATTTTTTTAAGCCTTGCTTACCTGTTTGCGGGTCATGTGCAGTTAAGATACTCATCTGACAAGCAGATCCAACGATGCTCTGCTGAGATTTTTTTTTCTCTTCTGCCTCCTTCTCCGTCCCACGCTGCCATCTTCTTGTGTGATGTCGTTGGGAAGCCGGCTCTTCAGGGTTCAGCCGAAAGCTCTCCGTTTGATGAGCCGATAGGCCCAACCCCCTCCTCCTTTCCCAATGAAGGACTATGCCCGCTGTGATATGTGAAGAACATATCTCAGGAGGCACAGCGGGCAAATTGCACATCATTCGAGTGGTGAGTGACATTCTTGGGGCGGGGGTCAGGCGAGAGCCTTTTTTGTTAAAAAAGAAAGGGAAATATATTAAAAGTAATCAAAAGGAGGAGAGAGAAGCGTCAAGCCAATCCTTTAAATAGCTTAGGACTTTATTCAGTATATAAGTATAAAACAACACCAAAAACTTGCGTGAAAAATGTTGGAGCACTTGCAGAGTGCTAGAGCGGGTGGGAGCTTCCACGTACAGTGTCACAGGAGCACAGGACCGCCGAAAAGTCTCTGTGGGGGAGATCCACGAGCGCCGTATGTTTGCCGCAGCTGGACCCTCGATAAGCCTCATGGAGATGTTGGCTGTGTGTCTCTGGGTGGGAGTGGTCCAGGGCTGTCAAACTGGGGAGCCGCCCACACGCTGTCTAGCCAATCAGAACGCGCTTTGAAGGCACGGCCTTGCCTTCTTCATCAGCTGATGAGCCCATGAAGAAGGCGAGGCCGTGCCTTCCAATAGTGTTCTGAATGGCCAGACAGCGTATGGGCGGCTCCCCAGTTTGACAGCCCTGGGCCACTCCCACCCAGAGACACACAACCAACATCTCCATGAGGCTTATCGAGGGTCCAGCTGTCGCTAACACATGGTGCTGGTGAATCACTCAATAGAGACTTTCCGGCGGTCCTCCTGTCCTCCTGTGCTCCTGTGACACTGCACGTGGAAGCTCTCACCCGCTCTAGCACTCTGCAAGTGCTCCAACATTTTTCACGCAAGTTTGTTGTTTTATACTTATATACTGAATAAATTCCTAAGCTGTTTAAAGAATTGGCTTGGCGCTTCTCTCTCCTCCTTTTGCTTTCCTTTTGTTCACAGTGATCGGGGCAGTGATGGGGCAGCCTCGCTCCCTTTACAGCCTCCATTTAGAGACTTTTTTACACAAATTTTTTTTTTTAGACAAATTTTTAGGGGTTCATTCCCCAGAACTTTCAATCCACTCACCATTCAAATGGTTGCACCTTCATGTATCAGCATGCAGATGCATGCTTTTTCATTAAAATTTTAAACTTTAATCTTTTTCATCAGATGGTTTAGCGCTGAACATTATACCAATATTGTGTACGTGTTTCCTCCTAATATTAAAAGAAAGCCCTATCTACACAGCGGAGGGCTGGAGAGGAGGCAACATCAAATTGAGGGTGAAAATGCGCTTTAAGCAATTTGGGATTCAAAATAACCCAAAAAAGGCCAAATAATATCAATAGAAGAATGAAATCAGAAAAAAAAAACACATATAAGCAAGTGTATTAAACAAATGAACAGATTTCATGAATAATACACAAAGGGTTTAAGAAAAAGCACATACTGGTGGTGGACATTTCCTACATTATATCATGGTACCAGCTAAAGATGAGATTTAATGGACTGGGGAATAAAGATATGTGCTTTGCAATCATGGAATGTGATGACAGTATGTGCACTTCAATCAGTCCAGGAGTTAGATGGGTTAATTCCGAAGGATCCTGCGGGCAGTAAAGATTTCCTGGAGCTGGGAAGTGAGGGGTCCATGGTTGGATGCAGATGGAAAGGTTGGGAGGCGCACAATGGCTGGGCTCCCCTGGTCTCGCAAGGCTTCCTCCAGCTCACTGAGCTACTGCAGGAAAGTCTCAGAGCCCCGGGGCTGCTTAATTACTAAAGGGAGTTTGCGCAGAAGACAGAGGATTATTGCGCCGGTGATTTATTTATAAGCTGCAAACATTGATGTTAACCATTCAACAGCTGGAAGAGAAGACTCCACTTATTGCACAGCATGATGCATGTTCACAGCAATTAGATACAGTTACATCAGTGTCAATTTTATGTGCTTTTAAAATGGTTATTGCCATAAACAAAGTATCCTTACTGAGAAGACAATTGACTTACCTGTCATAACTAGATGGTAAAAGACAATTCTGTTTTAATTGTGTTTTTAGGTTGTCTTTTATGAATAGCAAGTGAACAGGAATTCCAGAGTTGGGTGACAAGTCCAGGATTAGTCTTATGCCCCGTACACACGATCAGATTTTCCGACAACAAATGTTGGATGTGAGCTTGTTGGCGGAAAATCCGTCCGTGTGTATGCTCCATCGAACATTTGTCGGACTTTCCGCCAACAAATGTTGGCTAGCAGGTTCTCAAATTTTCCGCCAACAAATGTTTGTTGTCGGACTTTCCGAAAGTGTGTACACAAGTCCGTCAGACAAAAGTCCACGCATGCTCGGAATCAAGTACCAGCCGGAGATATAACTAGCTTTCGTAATGGAGATCGCACGTACGTCTTGTACGTCACTACGTTTGTAATTGTTGGCCAACATTTGTGTGACCGTGTGTATGCAAGACAAGTTGGAGCCAACAACCTTCGAACAAAAATCCACGGTTTTGTTGTCGGAAAGTCCGATCGTGTGTACGGGGCATTAGGCTCCATGCATACCGAGCTTAAAAAAAATACCAGTTCCCTTTTTCGGAAAAATGCTTCATGTACACTAGCAGCTCCTAAACTTGAGTTTAGAAGCTTTTGGTGTTTTATTTTGCCAGAGCTCCTAACCTCAACTTCATAACAGCCTATGTGTCAATGTACACATAGGCTTTTAGCAGAGTTTAGGAGCTGCTGCGGTTAGGGGAGCTTCAACCTCCCTCAACCTTCCTCTCCTGAATGTGAAAGAATAGGATAGGAAAGTTTTGACCACCAGCCACAGTAAATGACAGCCACGTGTACATGAAGCCTAATACAGCCTTTCTCAAACTTTTTAACACAGAGGAACCCTGAACTCCCTTTCCTGTCTCAGGAAACCCTTGCTAAAAATTACTATATCTACAACTCATGATACATTAGTTTGATGGTCAATGGGAAGAATGCTCCTTACCCTTGTGGTCATTGGGAAGAATTACCTCCTAATGCTGCGTACACACGAGCGGACTTTATGGCAGACTTTGCCCGGTGGACGGGATTTTGTCGGACAATTCGTGTGTGTGGGCTCCAGCGGACTTTGTTTTCTCAAAAGTTGGATGGACTTAGAATTGAAACATGTTGAGTTTGGTCGAAAAGTCCGCTCGTCTGTATGCTAGTTCGACGGACAAAAAGCCACGCTAGGGCAGCTATTGGCTACTGGCTATGAACTTCCTTATTTTAGTCCGGTCGTACGTCATCACGTACGAATTCGACGGACTTTGGTGGATTGTGTGTAGGCAAGTCCGTTCATTCAGAAAGTCCGTCGTAAAGTCCGTTGAAAAGTCTGCCGGGCAAAGTCTTCCGTAAAGTCCGCTCGTGTGTACGCGGCATTACAGATAGCTAAAAAGGTCATTGGTGTCAGTGGGAACTGAGAGACAAAAATTGCTCAAGGAACCCCTAGCAACCTCTGGGAGAACCCTAGGGTTCTAGGTAAACCTGGTTGAGAAACCCTGCTCTAATATTTAAAGGGTCAGTCTGACCAAACTTATATTTTAGTTTTTGGTAGATGCTTGAAAGTAAACCACCTGATAGTGTTTCAGGAACCTCAGTGACGTACATATGCCTGGAGTTTCGAAATCTGCACATCTTCTGTGACAATTATGCAGACTTCCTACTATAGTTGATTTTTTTCAAAAAGGTTTTAAGCTTTGTTCAAGCTCCTTATATTGCATTGTACAATTATATGTGGACAGGAGCAGTGTCAGAAACCTATGGCAGGAAGATCACCCTGTTGGTGTATTACTGAAGACATGTTAAAAACTAGAAGCTGACTTGCCCCACCAAGCTTAACCTATTTCTAAAATATCTCTCCTGAGTTGACTATTGTAATAACTAGATGTATAATATGTATAGTCCTTCATTTGCATATCACCCTATAAATGTGAGCCAGGGTGCTCGGTGTAATCCTGGACTCTGACCTCTCATTTCAGCCCCCTGTCCAGTCACTGTCCAAATCTTGCTTCCTTCACTTCTGTAACATCTCCAGAATACGCACCTTCTTAATCAATGACACCATCAAGCTACTAATTCATTCCCTTGTTATTTCTTGCCTCTAATATTGCAAATCCCTCCTAATAGGCCTAACTGTATGCAGGTTATCCCCCCTTTGGTCTATCATGAATGCTGCTGCCAGACTCATCCACCTTACTAACTAGTTTGCCACTCCTCTCTGCCAATCCCTCCACTGGCTTCCAGTCACCCAACAAATTAAAATACTAATAACATACAAAGCCATCCACAACTCTATCCCGAGCTCCATCACCAACCTTGTATTAAATCATCAGCCAAGCTGTCCTTCTCCCTCCTGCCGAGACCTTCTGCTCTCTAGCTTCCTTGTTACCTTCTCCCAGGCTGCCTCCAGGATTTCTCCAGCGCCTGTCCCAAATTATGGAACTCTCAACCCCAACCTGTATATCTAGCTCCTATTCTGTCTTCAGGCAATCCCTGCATCTTTAGGGAAACATAGCTTGCCTTTATCTAACATTTATTACATTTTGTATTATTTGCCCCGTCCCTTTTAGACTGTAAGTTCTCACGAGCAGGGTCATCCTAACCTTCTTGCCTTGAATTGTATTATAACTGTCTCCGTTTATTTAGTAAATTGTCTCTCTTTATTTTGTAAATCAATATGCAAAACTGTTGGCGCTATATAAATCCTGTATAGCAGTAATAATGATAATACTACTACTACTACTAATAATAATAAATTCTGCCCCTCTCGCTTCCGGCAGAGCTAATTATACACAGCATCGTTCTGCTGCTTCTGGCAGGCACAGTCGGCTCCTGGTCATTAATCCAACGCTGTCCACATTTCATGGGAATAAACGGAGAACAATTGATTATTTTTCTGCCTGTGATATGTCAGTCTAGAAGACTAGAAACCAAAACCCATCTGTCTGTCCCTCTGAACAGGCGCAAGGACGTTAGCAGAGGGCAAGCCTGAAATAGATGAACGTGTACCTATTGGGGGAGATTTACTAATACTGGAGCATGCAAAATCTGGTTCAGCTCTGCATAGAAACCAATCAGCTTCTAGTGTTTTATTGTCAAAGCTTAATTGAACAAGCTAAAGTTAGAAGCTGATTGGCTACCATGCAGCTTCGCAACGCATGTTAAAGTTGCACTAAGTGATTGTTTTTTTTTTTTTTTTTTACCTTAATGCATTTTCTGCATGTAAAAAATGTCCCAGTACTTGTCTATGCCCCCTTGTCACCACTGCTGGGCCCAGGACGATCTGCGCCACTTCCCTGATCTTCCAGGTGGTAGAAGAGGGTCCTAAGGGCAACTAAATGATAGGCCTCTGCTGTCATCAGTCAAATTGCTGGAAGGAGTAGAGAACAGGGATGTGACTTGCTAAGCACTGTGTGTCTCTATGGAACCCATGAGGAGAGACACACACTCCATACAGAATCTCAGACTCTGTGCTGAGTGTCCCCAATGAGAGTTTCCTCATCCTCGTGGTTACCCTCTCTACAAATTAGACTCACTGGCCCTTTCTTGTCTCCTATGATTGCTT
Source organism: Lithobates septentrionalis (assembly GCA_037952835.1). Classification (NCBI taxonomy): domain Eukaryota; kingdom Metazoa; phylum Chordata; class Amphibia; order Anura; family Ranidae; genus Lithobates; species Lithobates septentrionalis. The sequence continues at coordinate 190,851 of JBBDGP010000178.1, forward strand.
GCAGTCCGTTGCTCTGTCTTATGGTGTTCAATTGACCCCCAAATCATTATTCATTGCTATACATTCTGGCTCTGATATTTATTGGACAGCATTACCTGAGGAAGCCCCGTTATAGGGCGAAACATGTTGGGAACCACATCATCGTGCTGTACCACAAAGGACTGTACTATATGAGTCTTAATGCAATTGCATTGTTTTTATGTATTGATAACATTTTTTATTTTTTTAAATAATTTTTTCAAGTTGACTTAAAGTGGTTGTAAACCCTTACAGACCACTTTGTGCTACAGGTAAGCCGATAATAAGGCTTACCTGTAGCTACCCAGGATATCTCCTAAACCTGCAGGGTTCAGGAGATATCCCCTGTATTTGCATGTGCCGACATCATCAGCACATGCGCACTGACACAAACCGAGTCAGTGAGTGTGCCGTTACCACGTGCATGCATGGGAGTGACGTCAGTGAGTGTGCCGTTACCGCGCGCATGCTCGGGAGTGATGTCATCGCGGCTCCGGCCAATCACAGCGCCATAGTCGCGATACCCGGAAATAATTCCCGGGAGTGATGTCGGCCGCCGGAGCGCTGTATGGGCACCGCAGCGAGGGCTTCGATCTCAGGTGAGTATTACGTAATGAGCTAGTATGCTATGCATACTAGCTCATTATGCCTTTGTCTTGCAGGTGTTAGTTTTTTTTTTTCTCAAAGTGGGTTTACAACCACTTTAATATGCACCTTAAAAATCCCATAAATCTCCTATTTACTAATTAACCAAGGGATGTGGTGCTATATTGTTGGTATATTGTCCAAAAGCTGAGTCTAAATGGACAACCCAGCACTGGACAGGAGCATGCATGGGTGGCTTTAAAAAATTGCAGGAGAAAGCACAGTTAAATAAAGTTATTTTAATGCTTACATGCAGTGTTTTATCATTTCATAAATTATTTTTTATTCACTTGCTATGTGCCTCTGAACTTACTGGAAAATGTGACTACTTCTAGAAGAGTCTTTTCCATAGTGCAGCCCCCTTCCTCCTTGCATGTCACAGCCTGCTCCTCTTCTAAATGTGTCTAATTACTGTCTGTGCTGTCCCAGCTCCTTAGCCCCTCCCCCTCATCCCTTTTATTTAGCTGCTGGGGAAAAAACAAAGAGAATACTATAGCATGCCAACTGAGTGAGAGCTCTTAGTCTGTTTGGGCTTCTGACATCACATCCAAGATGTCGGACCCAGTACTGGTTCTTAGGGCTTTTGGATGCCTAAATAACATAAAATACATTAGGTGCATCAAATACATTAAATACACATCTAGGAGTTGATTTGATAAAGGAATATAGGCTGTACACTTTGCAAGGGAATTTTCCCTTAGTTTAGTGAATGTGATGAAAATGCACTTTGCAAAGAATACCCAATCATATGCAAGAAAACCTGGAAAGCCAATTTGCAGTAAAACAAGCCCACAATCTTATAGGAAGACTTTTTTTTAAAATCAATGTTCTGGCGACAGGGTCTCTTTAACCATTTGCCGACCGCTGCACGCCGATATACGTCGGCACAATGACAGTGGTGGGCAAATGGCCATATCCGTACATCCCCTTTAAGAGGTGGGGATAGCAGGTGCGCTCCCGCCATATAGAGTGTGACCGTGACCGTGCCCGCGGGACCCGCGGACCCGACATCCGCCGGTCTCCCTGAGCCGCAGAAGGGGGAAGTGCCTATGTAAACAAGGCATTTCCCTGTTCTTCCTAGTGACATGACAGAGATCACTGCTCCCTGTCATCGAGAGCAGTGATCGCTGTCATGTGAGTTGAAGCCTATCCCCCCCTAACAGTTAGAATCACTCCCTAGGACACACTTAACCCGTTCAACGCCCCCCTAGTGTTTAACCCCCTCATTGCCTGTGTCATTTAAACAGTAGTCAGTGAATATTTATAGCACTGATCGCTGTATAAATGCCAATGGTCCCAAAATAGTGTCAAAGGTGTCCAATGTGTCCGCCATAATGTTGCAGTCCCGATAAAAAAAAATAAAAAAAAGAATAATAAAAAAGCCATAAAACTATCCCCTCTTTGGTAGACGCTATAACTTTTGCGCACATTAAGCAATATACGCTTATTGCGATTTTTTTTTATTTACCAAAAATATGTAGTAGAATACATATCGGCCTAAATTGAGGGAAATTTTTTTTTTTAATATTTTTGGAGGATATTTATTATAGCAAAAAGTAAAAAATATTGCGTTTTTTTCAAAATTGACGCTCTTTTTTTGTTTATAGCGCAAGAAATAAAAACCGCAGAGGTGATCAAATACCACCAAAAGAAAGCTCTATTTGTAGGAAAAAAAGGACGCCAATTTTGTTTGGGTGCAACGTCGCATGACCGCGCAATTGTCAGTTAAAGCAACGCAGTGCTGAATTGCAAAAAAGTGCTCTGGTCAGGAAGGGGGTAAAATCTTCCGGGACTGAAGCGGTTAATAACTCAAAATTGGCACTCATTAAAATACACTTTTGTTACATTCAAACAAAAACTACATACACAAAAATGACATCTAAAATAACTAAGCCCAAAGTAACCGCTGATAAGAGGTCACGTATTTCCTAAAGCTTTTTTCAGACATCAGAGAACAGTTGAGACGTAGAGGAGCCAGCAGACCACTAGGTGGCGCCTACAAGCCCAAGTGGATGCAAAGATATGAATGCTCAGGTAGCCCAACATTCATAATTATATATTTAAAAAAAAAATTAAATAAAGGAAAAGCAGTATGCGGTTGCTATTTTTAATAGTTTATTTTTACATGACACCCGGGGACACTTCTTTTTTTGCCGTTAGACAGATGAATACTTATTACTCTGCCTAGAGAAGGGAATACTTGCAGCAAGTTCGATGCAGATCTCTATATTGGTAAGTGCTTATTATTATTATTATTATCAAGTAATCCTAATGAATTCATTCTGCAGCCAAATAAAAATACACATAAAATAAAAATCTTGCTGGGTTTCCATTAACGGCAATCGTAGTCAACAAGGTATTAATCAAGCGTTGCATCCTCGCCAAAAAAAACCTTACATTAGAGAAAAAAAAACAAAAAACACACATTTTATTCATTTAATTAGTTTCCGCTTCAGCAATGCTATTTTGCATATTCTGCTTCATAAAAGTGGAACATTAAAGTATCACCTCCGTCAAGTGGAGTAAACGAATGTAATAGTTTATTAGATCTTAAAGGGGTATTCCAGTTTTTACTGTGTTGGGCCTGATGCATGAAACTACTGTAAGGATTAGACCAGGGGTATCAAACTGATGGCCCTCCAGTTATTGTGAAACTACAAGTCCCATCATGCCTCTGCCTGTGGGATTCATGCTTGTAACTGTCAGCCTTGCAATGCCTCATGGGACTTGTAGTTTCGCAACAGCTGGAGGGCCATCAGTTTGAGACCCCCTGGATTAGCCCATGTTTCAGGAGAACATCCTAAATGTCTTGTGGAAGTCATGGGAAGTCTCTCCAAAAGGGACACAAATAACTTTTCAGTATAATAGTAAAGTACAGAATTTTGGGCAATGCTTTTATTGCTGTCTGTGCCTTCCTGTGTTGGTGACAACAGAACCCAACATTACTTGTATGGGGGTCACCGGGACAGGAAGACCGGTAGGTTCTCCCACAAACCTAAACCTGATAGAACGTTTGATTCTTCCCTACTGTATCTGAGTTTCAAGCTGAAGTCTAGATATGAACTTTATTATATAGTTACATTGGTCCAGCTTGAACCAATTTAAAGCAGAACTAAACCCAAACTGTCAAACCATGAAATGGCTGGAGTCATAACTGATCACATGTGCAGTCACATGACTGTTGCAGGTCAAATAGAGGCTAAGATGGCAGCTTCTTTGCCTGAAAAGCATAGGAGGGTTTAGTTCCACTTTAACCACTTGCCTACTGGGCACTTAAACCCCCTTCCTGCCAGACCAATTTTCAGATTTCAGTCACACTTTGAATGACAATTGTGCGGTCATACAACACTGTACTCAAATAAAATTTTTATCTTTTTTTTTTCACACAAATAGAGCTTTCTTTTGGTGGTATTTATTCACTGTTGGGATTTTTATTTTTTGCAAAAAAAATGTAAAAAGACCGAAAATTTTGAAGAAAAAAAAAAAAAGATTCATTGTTCATTATAACAGGTAATTTTTCTCCTTCATTGATGTACGCTGATGAGGCTGCACTGATAGGCTGCACTGATAAGGTGGCACTGATGGGCACTGAGAGGTGGCACTGAGAGATGGCACTGAGAGGTGGCACTGATGGGCACTGAGAGATGGCACTGAGAGGTGGCACTGATGGGTGGCACTGATGGGCACTGATTGGCACTAATGGGCATCACTAAAGGGCACTGATAGGTGGCACTGATGGGCGCTGAAGGTCACTGATGGGTGGCACTGATGGGTGCTAAAGATCACTGATAGGTGGCACTGGTAGGTGACACTGATAGACAGCACTGATCGGTGGCACTAATGGCCATTGATTGGCAGCACTGGTGGGTATTGATAGGTAGCACTGTTGGGCAAAGGTAGGTAGGTGGCACTGTGGGCACTGGTGGGTACTAATAGGTTGCACTGGCAGGTGGCACTGGTGGGCATAGGTGAGGCAGCTGCGGTTCTCTGTGTGAGGGACCGATGTCCCTCTGACAGAAGCTGGTGATCGGCTTTTTTTTCCCCTCACGCTTACCGATCTTCTGTTTACATCACGTGATCGGCTGTCATTGGCTGACAGCTGATCAAATGGTAAGGGGCAGGGGGCGGCCCCTTACTTCCATCTGTGATCAGCCGAGTCTCATATTCGGTGATCACAGGGCAGCTAATGCACGGGAGGACATCATATGACGGCCTCCCAGCAATTAAGGCCCGCTCTGTAGCCGTCATTCGGTTATAGCGTGAGCAGGAGGAGGTTAAAGTGTTACTAAACCCAGGACCCTGCATTCACTACATCTGGTCTCCCACAGTACACAATTATTTTAGTAAATAATTTATTTAGTAAATATAAACTGCTACCTTTTCTCATCAGCAGTTGGAGAGGTCTTGTGACTTCTATCAGTGTCTAGCTAAAGTGTGTAGGAGTTTTCATTCTCCTTTGAGGCTGCAGGACCCCCGACCCTCTGTCTGGACAGTGTTGATTGGCTCTGTGCTGATCACTTGCAACCTCCCAAGAAAGAAAAAAACTCTCTAGCAACACACACCAAACTGATCATGTGCAGAGTGACCCCAAAGGCTCTGTATGATCAGGAGATGGATTGGGGACAGTAAAAGAAGGGGAGGATCAGAGAAGACAGGATCAAGCCGCCTTTTTACATAATGAGGATGATTAACCCCCCCCCCCCCCATAGTGAGTATAACAAGCATGCTTTACTGCATATACAGATTTTTTTTTTACTGTTGTGGGTTTAGTAACACTTTAACGTGGAGCTCCACCCAAAAGGGGAAGTTCTGCTTTAAACATACCTCCCCTCCTCCTATGCCCCTCCTTTGCCAAATTTGGCATGTCATTTTTTTTTGGGGGGGGGGGGTAGGTACCTAGTTTTGACAGGTACCCGCTCCCACTTCCTTTCTGACTGCCTAGGCCAGTGATGGTGAAACTTGGCACCCCAGATGTTTTGGAACTACATTTCCCATGATGCTCGTGCACTCTGCAGTGTGGTTGAGCATCATGGGAAATGTAGTTCCAAAACATCTGGGGTGCCAAGGTCCACCATCAATGTCCTAGGCGATCCGACCAGAAGTTTTCCTCTCCCCCTCCCTCCCTGCAATCTTCTGGGACACATCACAGGTCCCAGATTGCCCGACCACTAAGGAGGTGTAGTGCGACTAGCACATGCGCAGTGCGCCCCTGGCTGTGAAGCCGCAAGCTGTCACAGCCAGGTGCCCACAGTTCTAATGCCGGCACCGGGTAGAGGAGGGAACCGAGGGTTCGGGTGGCCACGCCGCTAGATTGTATTATTGCCCCATTTAAAACCCCGTTGCTACTCAAAGTCCTCCATTCGGTCCCTGTAATCAAAACCTTGACTATAGAAACCTCTAAAGACTAACTTCTTGCTTTTGGCTCACCCAGGCACTACCAATATCCATCTCCACTTGCCCTCCCTCCTCCCGGTGCTTCTTCCCCCTTGATGATGAATCTTTCTCATGCCGTAGTCATAAATTTTCCCAGAAGCCTCACAGCTCCTGCCAGTCTTTTTCTGCAAGGATGAGCTCAAGAGAGCAGCCTGTGCATCAGGCTGAGGAGAGCATTTTAATTTTATTTGATAAATACATAGATTTTGTTACGCTTGCGGTAACCGGCTGTCTTTTTTATTCTCACTCTCGGCTGAAGGGCAGAAATTCATATCTATGCACGGGTGATATGTTTAAGAAGCGTTGACAGAAAGGCTAATGCCATGCAGCGTGTTCAGTATTTGCACGTTACCTGCTTCTCGAATTTTTGGCATAAACATTTTAGTGCCATGAGAGAGTTCTGTGTCTACACCCACTAGCAATTGATTGGCAGAGGAAATGCGATCAATCACCAACTGCCACTTAAAAATGTGAAAATAATTCTCAATTATACTTCATTCATCATTATTTAACCGCTTAAGGATCGAGCCTCTTTTTGAGATTTGTTGTTTACAAGTTAGAACCCCCAAACATACAGAGAATAAAATGGCGGTCGTTGCAATACTTTCTGTCACACCGTGTTTGTGCAGCAGTCTTACAAGCACACTTTTTTTTGGAAAAAATACAATTTTGGACTAAAAAATAAGACAACAGTAAAGTTAGCTCATTTTTTTTTTATATTGTGAAAGATGATGTTACTCCGAGTAAATTGATACCCAACATGTCACGCTTCAAAATTGCAGGCGCTTGTGGAATGGCAACAAACTTTTACCCTTAAAAATCTCCATAGGCAAAGTTTAAATAATTCTACAGGTTGCATGTTTTAAGTTACAGAGGAGGTCTAGGGCTAGAATTATTGCTCTCATTCTACCGATCGCGGTGATACCTCACATGTGTGGTTTGAACACCGTTTTCATATGCGGGCGCTACTCACGTATGCGTTCACTTCTGCACGTGAGCGGGACGGGGCGTGTTTAAAAAAAACATTTTTTCTTATTTATTTTACCTTTTATTTTTACACTGTTTTTTTTTTTTTTTTTTGTTAATTGTGTCATTTTTATTCCTATTACAAGGAATGTGAACATCCTTTGTAATAGAAAAAAAGCATGACAGGACCTCTTAAATATGCGATCTGGGGTCAAAAAGACCTCAGATCTCATCTTTACACTAAAATGCAATTTAAAAAAAAAAAAAAAATTGTCATTAAAAAAAAAAAAAAAAACTGGCTCTATGGGCAGAAGTGATGTTTTGACATTTTGCTTCCGCCCCGCAATGCTATATAGACGGGTGGGGGCCATCTTCCCCTCACTCACGCCCAGCAAGGGGTAACATCCGATCGCCTCCGCCGCTGCCGACGGCTCCGGTAAGCGGCGGAGGGCACCGGAGCACGGCGGGAGGGGGGGCCCTCTCCTGCCACCGATAAAAGTGATCTCGCGGCGAACCTGCCACGGAGACCACACTTATCGGAAAGCAGACCGCCGGCCGAAGAAGAGGACACTGGGGCTATGGCAGCTAGCTGCTGCCATAACAACGATATTCCTCTTCAAATTAAGGACGTATATCGGCGTGCGGCGGTCCGGAAGTGGTTAACAAACATATTATAGCAACCCCCCCTTTATAGCAAAGGTTCTTAACCTGGGGTATCCAAGTGATCCATGAATGGGTCTCAGGAAGGTCAGATAAAAAAATAACATTTACGTTTTATTTATTACAGGTACTTATATAGCGCCATCAATTTACGCATTGCTTTACATCTATATGTAATGTACATTCACATCAGTCCCTGCCCTCAAGGAGCTTACAATCTAAGGTCCCCAACTCGCATTCATACATACACATACTAGGGGCCATTTTGGCAGGTGTCAATTAGTCTTACAGCATATGTTTGAAGTGTGGAGGGGAACCCGGAGCACCTGGAGGAAACCCACGCAGGCACAGGGAGAACATGCAAACTCTGTGCAGGTAGTGCCATGGTTGGGATTTAAACCGATGACCCTAGTGGAGTGGTTCTCAATCTCAGTCCTCAAGTACCCTCAATAGGCCATGTTTGCAGGTTTTCCTTTATCTTGCACAGGTGCTTTAAATCATAGTCAATGGCTTGGTATTTTAGACAGCTATTTTATCTAAGAGAAATTCCCAAAACATGGTCTGTTGGGGGTACTTGGGGACTGAGGTTGAGAACCACTGCCCTAGTGCTCCTAGGTGAAAGTGCTAATTTCCTTGGCCACAGTGCTGCCTGCTCACTATACAACCCTCCCCCTTGTCCCAATCAGTTGTTTCTCATTGAAAGAACATAAATAACACACGCAGCCAGTGCTCATAGTGCCGACCGCTAAGGGTCTCTTGACGTGTTGTTGGCCCATGTTTACTATTTAAGTGTGTTTCATCGTTCTGTGCAAAACCTCCATCTAAATGCTCATTTACTTTATTCAAACTTTGTGTGTGTCATATATGTGTGAGACAATTACATTTCAATAAAACAAAGTACATGTATTTATTGCATGCAAAGTTGCATTTATGTGACTATTTCTTAGAGGGGGGGTCCATAGCATTCATATGATTCTTAGTGTCTATAGTGTGTACTAGTCTCAATGCAAACCCCTGAGTGCATTTATCTCTGATCTTTCATTGCTATCTACAGAGGTGGCCGGTGGAATTTTTTTTGGGGTGGGGCGGCAAACAGTATGCCACCCCCCCGGTCGGTCGGTAGCACTTACCCCATCACCCGCGCCTCCCCTGCTCGGTGGCGGCGGCCTCCCGTTCTCCTGCTTTCCACAGGTCATCACGGCGGCGGTGGTGGCTTCCATTTCCTCTCTCCTCCTCAGCAGCCATTCGGGAGTCTTCTCTTTTCGGCCAATCAGAAAATGGGTCTCACACCCGTATTCTCTGTGACCCGAGCCCACCCTTTTTTTAAGCCTCTTAGAGCCTCAGACTCTAATCAGGTGCTTAAAAAAAAAAAAACCCGCCCACTGTAATTCATGCGCCCAGTGTCCTGAAAGGGGCATGAATCTATCCATCATGCATATAGGGGGTGGCGTGGAGAGAGGGCGCAGCACCCGGGAGCCCCTAATGGACGGGCCGCCACTGGCTATATACATAAGTCACTGATAGAACTCTAAGCCAACAGCAGAGCTTCCCTCCAGTACACAGCAGGCGACTCATAGCCTCAGCTCTGTATGTTTTTATGTGAGCCTGTGTAGAGGGGTGAGTCCCTTTCCTCTACTCAGCTATCAGATTACAGGGAGCTCTGTACTCTAGCGCTGTATTGTGTGTGATGTCAGAACCCCACAATCTGCTTTGTGCTGCTGAGAAAAAACCTTTAATCTGTGTGCTTTAGAAGGCTGTACAGGAGAAATGGCTGCAGATAAACAGGTACAACTTATGTAGGAGGATTTGACCCATGTCTGTGTATTACCCGAGGCTAGTTACTTTACTGGGCATGTAAGGGTTTACAACCACTCTTCAGGGATATATATTTTATATCTTGGTCCTCCAGCAGTATTTAAAAAAGAAGCTCTGGAGCTCAGTCTGCTGGGGACTTAAAGGAGAAGTACAGCCAAAGCTGGATCACAGGAGTGCAGTTCGTTTTGCATTCCTGTGACCATTCCTGAAGCCCACTGTCAGCTCATGTCACAGAGCCAGTCTAGGCTTGGACAAGATGACGTCCATAGGGTTGGGATCTGCCCACATGCCTGGAACGGCACCCAACTCAACCTCTCGGTGAACTAAACCGTCCGCTCCCGCCCCCCAGCGCTCCAGTGAGTGACAGACACCAGCTCTCTGTTAAGGAAACCCTGAGAACCGAGTGTTCAGTGGTGTTAAATCGCTTGGTTCTCAATGTTAGAGCTTGCGGGGGAAAGATACAGCATCGGACAGATGCTGCATCTACCTAGGTAAGTATGTTTGGGATAAAAAAAAAAATCCCATACTTTAACATATACCTCTTGAACTTTTTTCTAAATGGATGCAGAGTCTGTGATGTGTGCTGGGCAGGTGAACTCCTCCCTGCACCACCTCCCTTCTTCCTACCCCATTTATCCCCTAAACCTTCTTTACCACCCTGTCTACACTACCTATGACTGTGTCTTGACATCTTATACCCATTATACTCCATCATGGGGTTCGAGCACCCAAGTAATATCCTTATCGCCGTATGTTACCACTACCTCGGTACCTACACCAGTTTTCACAATGTTATGCCTCGGCTGTAGTCAACGAGTTTTCCACTGCTGTTCTCTCCTCCCACTCCTTCTATTGGTATCCATTGTGGTATTCTTGAGGATAAATAGAGATGCGTGCTGGGCAGGTGAACTCCTCCCTGCACCACCTCCCTTCTTCCTACCCCATTTATCCCCTAAACCTTCTTTACCACCCTGTCTACACTACCTATGACTGTGTCTTGACATCTTATAACCATTATACTCCATCATGGGGTTCGAGCACCCAAGTAATATCCTTATCGCCGTATGTTACCACTACCTCGGTACCTACACCAGTTTTCACAATGCTGTTATGCCTCGGCTGTAGTCAACGGGTTTTCCACTGCTATTCTCTCCTCCCACTCCTATTGGTATCCATTGTGGTGTTCTTGAGGATAAATACAATCGAAAGTTTTTTCCTCTTAAATGGGATTTTAAGGGGCGGAAGTCTCAAATAATGTATCAAAGAGTATAAAAAATATTTGTTTTTATTATATCAAAAAGTTAAAAATATGACACATATTGTATGAAAGACAACAGTGGGAACAAAATGGATGCCACAGTTTACAAATGATAGTAATACAACAAAAGATATACAAAACAGATCGACAGAACTGCACTTAACCCACAAAACGCTGTTTCAGCAAACAGGAGCTAATTGACAGTGCAGGACCGACGCGTTTCAAGGTTTTTATAATGATTACGACCTCTTCTTCAGGGTCTGGAGGTGAGATGTATATCTTTCTAAGGACCATGTCATAGAAAAGAACAGAGAAACATACAGTGAAACACATTGCATATCAAAAGTGTTACTTTATATACAACTATTTACATCATAGAGAAAATTGTGGTAATCATTATAAAAACCTCGAAACGCGTCGGTCCTGCACTGTCAATTAGCTCCTGTTTGCTGAAACAGCGTTTTGTGGGTTAAGTGCAGTTCTGTCGATCTGTTTTGTATATCTTTTGTTGTATTACTATCATTTGTAAACTGTGGCATCCATTTTGTTCCCACTGTTGTCTTTCATACAATATGTGTCATATTTTTAACTTTTTGATATAATAAAAACAAATATTTTTTATACTCTTTGATAAATTATTTGGGACTTCCCCCCCTTAAAATCCCATTTAAGACGAAAAAACTTTCGATTGTATATGAATATAGGGATGTGGGCGGACTGTCTCCTTCCATATAGTCCCGGTCACCACCCTCTGTTCTTGAGGATAAATAGTCATTTGCTCATTTTTGTATTAAAATGACTGATTTTATGTAAGACCACTGTCACTAGTTGTTCCATCTCGAAAACTGCACTGACACGTACTGTATACTAATGTCAATCAGCAGTTTGGGGGTGCAAAGAAGTTTATCATGTTATTAGTGACTCTAGGTGTTGCTGTCTGACCAGCTATATAGAAACTTGTAGGTTATAGTTTATAGACAACAGGCAAAGCCTTACGAATATTTTAAAAAGCCAGGATTAAGTCCTACCATGCTTCAAGGGTTGTCTGACCAGCATGAGGTCACAGCAATTATCACACTCTGGCCTTAGAAAGGGATAGACATCATTAGGTATCTAGCAGTCTTTGATAGCGGCGCATGGTGACCCTACTCGTCAGGTCACAGTCATTAGTCTATCTGTGCAGTACGGTGGACTTTCCTGGAAAACTTTAGCCAAGGATTTCCTGACCACTAATTAAATTACCTATGTCTTATGTCAGAAAGACAGCTGACCTTTGACATTATAATATCATCAGGCAGTTGATTCCCTTTAAGCGGCTTTTGTAAAATGGCATTTTATCTTCAAGTCAACCTTAACCTTATTTAGGTTAACTCAAGATTTGTATTAAAGCAAGCATATTGAGCAAATGAGAAGGAAACCTACTACAGTGTACTATAAATGAGGGAAGGCTATATCAAAAGTTGGTACATTAAAGTGGTTGTAAACCCTTCCATATATACAGTGAAGTGACTGGGCTCGGGTGATACACAGAAATGAAACAAATCCTCCTACATAAGTTGTACCTGTCTATCTGCAGCTTTCTCTTCTCCATATCCAATCAATATGCTGAATTTTTAACGCTTGTCTGAGAGTTCAGAAAAAAGGGGGTGGAGAACTGAAGTTACAGAGTTCAGTGAGGAGAGCTCTCAGAGCTGATTGGAGGGAAGGGACACCCTTCCTGCTGTAATTGGGCGGCACAGTGGTGTAGTGGATAGCACTTTCGCCTAGCAGTAAGAAGGATCGATGGTTCGAATCCCAACCACGACACTACCTGCCTGGAGTTTGCATGTTCTCCCTGTGCCTGCGTGGGTTTCCTCCAGGTACTCCGGTTTCCTCCCACACTCCAAAGACATGCTGGTAGGTTAATTGGATCCTGTCTAAATTTTCCCTAGTATGTACGCATGTGAGTTAGGGACCTTAGATTGTAAGCTCCTTGAGGGTAGGGACTGATGTGAATGTACAATGTATATGTAAAGCGCTGCATAAATTGACGGCGCTATATAAGTAACTGAAATAAATAAATAAATAATTTACAGCAACTCACTGTGCTCCACCATAGGGGAGACACCAAGAACCTGTATTCAAAGAGTACTAGATGGTTTTGGTTATGTTTTATGTGCAGTTTTTGTGTGTTTTGTATGTTTGTGTTTTGTATGTTTTTCGATACCGTATATACTCGAGTATAAGTCGAGTTTTTCAGCACATTTTTTTGTGCTGAAAGTGCCCCCCTCGACTTATACTCGAGTCAAGCACTTTTCTGCAGCAAAAAATGTCATTTTCCGAACCGACTTTGGGGCCCTGTATCTCAATTTGGTGTGCAAACCCAGTAGAACTTGTACCACAACATATCCAAAGCTGGAGTTCCTAGCACCAAATGGCCCCAAGATACGGGGCCCCAAAATCGGTTCAGAAAATGTCATTCTCTGCTGCAGAAAAGTGCTTGACATTTTCTGAACCAAATTTGGGGCCCTGTATCTTGGGGCCACTTGGTGCTAGAAACTCCAGCTTTGGATATTTTATGGTGCTAGTTCCACTGGGTTTGCACACCAAATTTGGGGTTCCTAGCATTAAGTTGCCTCGAGATACGGGGCCCCAAAGTCGGTTAACTGTGTCCATCTGCAGCAATGTCATTTCGGGATCCTTTGGGTTCAGAGACCCCAAATTTTGGCTGCAGCTAGGGGGCATCTAGGAACCCTTAACTACCGAGTTTGAAGTTCGGGGGACCTATGGCTGCAAATGGGCATTGTTGACCCTCTTTTCCACTTACAGTAGCTGTGTATTTCTCACCCTCGTCTTATACTCGGGTCAATACGTTTTTCCCATTTTTTTGTGGTAAATTAGGGCCTCGACTTATACTCGGAACGACTTATACTCGAGTATATACGGTATGTATAATTTTTATCATATTTATGTATCAATTTTTGTCATATAATTAATATTTTTTGATACTTTTTATAAAAATTGGCTACCGTTACAGTCCTTATATTTAGTTTGCTAGGGTCCAATATTTGGTATATCATTACATAGTAGGTGAGGTCGAAAAAAGACACAAGTCCATCAAGTCCAACCTATGTGTGTGATTATATATTGATTAGGATGAGGTACCAAACCTACATGGTCTACCAAATGAGGGTCTCTCATTGAGGCCTTCCTCCCAATTTCCTATTTTGCATTTAATTTCTTGCAGTTTGAATTTATTATTACATTGACAATTTGCATTTTGGGTTTGTTGGAAGTTAACGGCTCTCTGTTATCCAAACAGAAATTGCTCCAGCCTGTATGTATAGCATTCATCCTTGAATGCATAGCAACTCCTTGCAAAGCCCGGCTGGTTAAAATAGAAGCCAACTTGTGTACTTGTTGAAGCTTACATCTTAGACTAGGCTTACAAACCGTGAGATATTTCTATATGAATCATCTGTTGTGAAAGTGTTTAGCTGTGGATGGTCTTTATAGGATCTTCCAACACCTTTCCTTATTAGCATGGCATTTCAAAAAGGCTGGGGTCAGTCTCAGTTCAAGGGACGACACAAAGGCTGGATCTTGTCATTGCTTAATTTATAGGCAAATTGATATGCTGATCTCGCCAGCACCACCAACACTTTAAACGGGTCTTCTTCCAAGACAAAAACTGCATCACCAGGGCAATGGATCTAGAACTTTAGGATGTACTTTTGTAGTATGCCATTCAGTAGACTGAGTTTTCTTCACACAAAGAGCCATTTTTTAGAATTTGGAGATTTGATAGTTCTGTGATTATTGATCAGTTAATGATATTTAACAGTTCATGTCCACCAGGCACTCCATGCGTGTGATCTCTGTGGTTGACTACCCCAATCTGCACACTTGCCTTGACCATTATGAGTGAACCGCTCTCCCTCTTTGGAATGTTAATTGTGTATTATAGAAAATACATTAGCTAGGGTGGAAATACAAGGATACATACACTCACACTCACCGGCCACTTCATTGGGTACACCTTGCGGGTTGAACCCACTTTTGCCTTTAGAACTGCCTTAACCCTTCGTGGCATAGATTCAACAAGGTGTTAGAAACATTCCTCAGAGATTTTGGTCCAAAGTGACATGATAGCATCACGCATTTGCTGCAGATTTGTCGTCCACCACATTCCAAAGGTGCTCTATTTGATTGAGATCTGGTGACTATGGGGGCCATTGGAGTACAGTGACCTCAATATCATGTTCAAGAAACCAGTGGTGAGATAATTTGAGCTTTGTGACATGGTGCATTATCCTGCTGGAAGTAGCCATCAGAAGATGGGTACACTGTAGTCATAAAAGGATGGACGTGGTCAGCAACAATACTCAGGTAGGCCGTGACATTTAAACATAGTTACATAGTTACCCTGTTTCCCCGAAAATAAGACCTAGCGTGATTGTCGGTGATGGCTGAAATATAAGCCCTACCCCCCAAATAAGCCCTACCCTGTTTCCCCGAAAATAAGACCTAGCGTGATTGTCGGTGATGGCTGAAATATAAGCCCTACCCCCCAAATAAGCCCTACCCTGTTTCCCCGAAAATAAGCCCTACCCTGAAAATAAGACCTACAAGGACTTTAACTAGGGCTTATTTGGGGGGGGGGGTAGGGCTTATATTGCAGCCATCACCGACAATCACGCTAGGTCTTATTTTCGGGGAAACAGGGTACATAGTTGGTAAGGTTGAATAAAGACACCAGTCCATCCAGTTCAACCTGAGTGAGTGTGGGTGCGTGTGTCTACAATTGTCCCTACCCCTGTACATTGTGTCTCATTAAGATGCTCATCTATTGTTATTATTTATTTATTTAAGGTACCCATATAGCGCCGTCAATTTACGAAGAGCTCCACACATACATCACACACTCACATCGGTCCCTACCCTCAAGGAGCCCACAATCCAAGGTCCCCAACTCACATTCATATACCAGGGCCAATTTTGGAAAGAAGCCAATTAACCTACCAGCATGTCTTTGAAGTGGAGTAAACAATGCTCAGTTGGTACTAAGGTTCCCCAAGTGTGCCAAGAAAATATCCCCCACACCATTACACCACCACCACCACCAGCCTGAACTGATGATACAAGGCAGGATGGATCCATGCTTTTATGTTGTTTATGCCAAATTCTGACCCTACCATCTGAATGTGACAGCTAAAATTGAGACTCATCAGACCAGGCAATGTTTTTAAAAATTTTTTGGTGAGCCTGTGCGAGTTGTAGCCTCAGTTTCCGGGTTCTAAGTTGGCAGGAGTGTGGTCTTCTGCTGCTTTAGCGCATCTGCTTCAAGGTTCGATGTGTTGTGTGTTCAAAGATGGTATTCTGCATACCTTGGTTGTAATGAGTAGTTATTTGAGTTACTGTTGCCTTTCTATCATCTCGAACCAGTCTGCCCATTCTCCTCTGACATCAACAAGGCATTTTCATCCACACAGCTGCCACCCACTGGATATTTTCTCCTTTTTGGACCCTTCTCTGTATACCCTAGAAAGGGTTGTGCGTAAAAATCCCAGTAGATCAGCAGTTTTTGAAATACTCAGACCAGTCCATCTGGCACCAACAACCATGTCACGTTCAAAATCCCTTAAATACCCTTTCTTCCCCATTCCGAGGCTCGGTTTGAACTTCAGCAAGTCTTCACCACATCTAGATGTCTAAATGCATTGGGTTACTGCCATGTGATTGGCTGATTAGCATTGTGTTTTACCAAGCAATTGAACAGGTGTACCTAATACAGTGGCTGGTGAGTGTATATGACATTGTCAAATTAGCCAGCCAAGAGTCTACTTGTACCTCTCTTTGGTGGTCTAGGCCTTTAATTGCACTTTTGTGTTTTAGTTTTTCTTAATGAACTTGACGCTTTTGGAACTATTGATGGAGTTAGAATAGGACTTAGAAGGATGTGGGAGCAGATTTACCGTATATACTCGAGTATAAGTCGAATTTTTCAGCCCTTTTTTTTGGGCTGAAAGTTTCCCTTCGACTTATACTCGAGTCCGCGCCGTCTGTCTGCATGATCAGCGTGTCATGCAGGCAGACGGCGGCCGGCGTGTGCTGATAATGCACGGAGGCTATTCCAGCTTTCAAAAGCCGCGCCTCCTGCTCTTCTGTGATAGGCTGAACAGCTGTCAGTGTACAGCCTATCACGGACATTCTCTCATCCTCGTCCGTGGTATGAGAATGAGAGAATGTCCGTGATAGGCAGTCAGCGGTCAGCCTATCACAGACGAGAAGGAGGCGCGGCTTTTGAACTGTGGAATGGCCGCCGAACAGTATCATCACACGGCCGCTGTCTGAGGATGGAGATCGCCACAGGAAGGCTACACAGGACACAGGTAGGCTGCACATGCACACAGGACACACATGCACCCATGCACACAGGACACACAGGACACACAGGACACACATGACACACATACACACAGGACACACATGCACACAGGACACACATGCACACAGGACACACATGCACACAGGACACACATGTACAGGACACACATGTACAGGACACACATGTACAGGACACACATGTACAGGGTACAGGAGGCAGGCAGCTGCAGATGGACATTATTGACCCTCTGCATTTCTCACCCTCGACTTATACTCGGGTCAATAAGTTTTTCCCAGTTTTTTGTGGTAAATTGGGGGTCTCGACTTATACTCGGGACGACTTATACTCGAGTATATACGGTAAGCTTAATTTGTAATGGCCTGGAATTGTACTCTAAGTGATGTATTTCTGATATATATCAAGCATATTTCTTTGTACTCAACACTTTACTCCCTCCAGTGTTTGTGCACATGCATTAGTTGTGAAGGATCCAGCTTAGAGGTTAGAGCTTACCCATAAATAGCCCTAGGCACTTTTTGGTTTATTTGGGTTATCGGCATTTTAGAAAGTTTTACTTTATTTGATACAGTTACCCCCTCTGATCCAGCAGATTTCATGCAGTTTGCACGCATATTCTCTCTTTGCTAGAATCTCTGAATATTTATCAGTTTTTTTCGTGGAGCAGCATCTGTGAATGATCCCTGTTCAGCTGGATATTGTTTATGCTTTATTATGAGACTTTCACCTGTGGTTACGGTTTTAAATACATCTACTTTTCATTTTTTTCCCCCTGGTACTTGTGGTCATGTTTAACCATATATTGATAGATCTTTCCAAAAATCTGACAAGTTTACCATTTGTTGCTTCCAGCTATATTTACATATTTAGTTACATGACAAACAGTCCATTTTTTTATTGGTATTGAAACTGAATTCAGCATCAGCTAGTCGCTACTGTTTCTATTTTTTTTAAATCATTTTAACTGTGACTGGTGTCACCGTGATCACATGACCAACAACTTTGTTGTCTAGCTTCTGTTTTAGCTGTCTTTTTTGTTCAATGGTTCTTAAAGCCCCCAGGTCAACCTTAGTGACCATGTCTCACCCATATTTAGGTCACGTTCCTCAACCACCCTACTGTCAAACTGCCCCCCCCCCCCCCCCCACACACACACACACACACTTACCTGAATTGCAGGGTTTTCTATTTTTCCTCTGCAGCATTCTAATTAATTTGGCATGGCTGTGTTGGAGAAGTCATCCATTTACAGGGATATGAGAATGGAAGACAACAAGTTCTATCTAACACCGTGGCAGATGGACTCATAGATCTCAATACAGTACAAGTGCTGTGACATCACCACACTTGTAGTCAATTAATTACTTCCTCCAGTCCCATTAATGCTTGAATGAGAATAAAGGAGCGCCCGATGTCTGAAATAATGCAACTCTTTGTAGAAGAATGCAAATATTTATTGAAAGTGTGAGAACGTACAGATCGAGCCATCGCATTTTGAGGCAGTCCCCCCTCCCTTCAGGACTGTAAGTACGTGCTAACAGAGATGGATTGACTCCATGGCAGTTCCAGAACTTTTTCTGATGGCAAATGCTGGCTCCTGTATTGTAGAGGCAAAGGGAGAGGGGGAATTTGGAAATTTGGCCTGTCAAAATGTGAAATCTCTGGCGCCAAATTTCCCCTCTCCCTTTGCGTCTGCAAGAAAAAAGCCCTACATTTGCCAACATAAAACATTTTGGAATTACCACAGAGTCCATCCATCTCTGTTAGCACATACCAACGGACACGATGGAGGCAATTCCGCCAAAACACGTTTTCTCGATCTGTACATTCTCACACTTTAAATAAACATTTGTATTCTTCCACCAAGAGTTGCATTATTTCAGACACCGGGTGCTCCTTCCTTCTCATTAAAGCATTGTTTCTACTGAAGTGAGAGCTCCGCTGTACCAGTAAGGTAGTAGCCCAAACATCCAAAGGGAGATCAACTCCACCACTTACCCTCAGAACCACCTAATGACTATCAGTAAATGTGTGCATCAGTTCAGCGTGGTCTTCTAGTCCAAATTAGCCGAGTCCAGTTAAGGTAGGTGCCTACCTCTGTACAGACCTTGGGCTGAGGGAAGAATCTGCAACAGCCTCTGCACTAAGAGCATTTCCAGTGCTCTGTAGGCTCCAGTGTACACAATGCATTCTCATTTTCTCATTTCTTAATGTGGGTGCACTTATTATTTTTTTTCCCCCAAAAGCTGGACCATGACTTTAAAGCTTTTTTTGGTGGCGAAAGGTTGGAATTCTTGTAAGGTTTTAAATTTCCATCTTTGTGTCTGAACCCCTTCTGTGTCTTTCAGTGTCCTGTTGATGGGAAATCCAACATTTTTGAGTTGTCATCAGTATACCAATAGAAGGGAAATCTTCCAATTGGGATACCTGTTCCTGTGGCAACTAAAGCCTCGTACAAAAATCGTACTAATGAAACGAAAATCGGACATTGAGTTCACATCCGACAAAAATTTTATAGTCTGCACATCCAGCTTTTGTTGTACGAAAAAGCAAAATCGTCTGTCTAAAGCATCATACTAACGATCCGAAAAATCGGCAGACAGCTCGGCGTAAGAATTTTTCTATCCGATTTTTATATCGTGTGTACGGGCCTTAAGAGTAGATTTCCTTCGCTTTAGACAAATCTACTCTTATTTTATTGTGTGCACAAGACACGATGCAAAGAGAAATCTCCCCAGTGGGACACAGATGGCAAACAAAAACTTGATGAGGTTTCAGCCACTCTCTACTCCATCTAGAAAAAAAAAGGCTTTAGATATACTTTGCTTTTTCATGCTCTCACACTTTTTTTTTTTTTTATATTAAAGAAGTTTATTAATTTTAATTTATCCATGGTACATACACATTATATCACATTGTTCCGAATGTAATATACAAAATTGAATAGATATTGTTAACAATCGAGTTTCTAACAGATATTTGCTGTAACATACATTTCTCAATATCAAATAAAGACTTATATAATTGTACAACCTCGTGTTCTGTGTTCATGTCCTATATCATCAGCTATCCATATCTTAAAGTAATTGAGCACACAATACATAGGTTCAATCACGAGCAGGTGTCTGAGTCTTGTAGCCATCTGTCCCAAATTTTTTCATATTTCATGGGGCATCCTCTGTTGGTGTATATAATTTTTTTGTACGGTAAAGTATTATTTATTTCTGCCCTCCACTCAGCAAAACCCAGGGGTGATCTCCTCATCCACTTCCTAGCTATTACTTTTCTCACTGAAAATAGAGTTTCTTGTAAAAAGATTCTAGTGTATTTGTCAATGGACTCAGGCAGTATCCCAAGTAGACACAACTTAGGGTCCAGTGTAATTGGTGATCCCATATTATCATGTAAAAACTTCACTACCTGAGTCCAAAGACCCTGTATCTGAGGGCATGACCACATTAGATGAATAAATGTCCCTGACTCTTTCTCACACATTGAGCAAAGGCTAGACTGGGTCTCCTTGTATCTAGCAACCCTAAGCGGGGTTAGATATGCATGGTGGAGCACAAAAATCTGTATCAGTCTATCCGACAGTTTAGGTGAAGCAGCTCTAGGAGATTCCATGCCCTCTTCCTACTCCTCATCCTCCAAAGGTCCTATTGCTCTTTCCCACATGCTCTCACACTTTAACAACAATACTCTTTTCACGGGTGACTTTGTAAGCATTTGAAATAATCATTGCATCTTACTTTCAAACAAACAGAAAAATAAAGTGGACTAAATGCGATTACATATGTAAAACCTTAAAAACTATCATTTTGGGTCCCAATACTTCTATCGGCAGGCCTACCCTGTCCGGTAGCACAGGATATGGTTCTGACAGTACTCTTGTCAACTATATATTCATGCATTAATTAAATTTTCTATTCCCCCTTGCCTCCCCGGTAGACCCTATAGGCCAGCAAACACCTGGCACCTGCTGCTCCTTGGTTAGCACAACAAAACCTAAAATAAAGTCTCATTTCTTTACCCCTAAACATTTAACAAAGTTTGGGGATAGCATTCTCACACCTCCTAAGAGACCCCTAAAAAGAATTATTGGGCAGCTGAGTGGTTAGCACTTCAGCCTAGGGTCCTCGTTCAAATCCCAACCAGGACACTTTCTGTATGGAGTTTGGATGTTCCCCCTGTGCTTGTGTGGGTTTCTTCTCACACTCCAAAAGAAATGCTGGTGGGCTACTTGGTAATTGGCTCAAACAAGTCTGTCCAAGTTGGCTGCTTAACCTTCTAGACCCTTTGAGTTCCCAGGGATAAAAGCGCTGCAGAAATTTCAATTAAATTATTCAGAACCTCAGGTGCACATTTGAAATGACGCATACAAAAGCATCATTCATTCAGATCTTTTCTTTGTTAAATGAGTGTTTTTTTTTAATGATATAAGTCTACTGTGGGCAGACATGAATTGGTGAAAATTATTTGTACCAAGGACATATCTGTAACCATTGCAGCTTAAAATGGGGCGCCGCCGAAAGAAAAAATTTTAAAAGTCAGCAGCTACAAATACTGCAGCTGCTGACTTTTAAAACATGGACACTTACCTGTCCAGGGCGCCCGCGATGTCGGCATCCGAGGCCGAAGCGTCTCTCCGTCCTCGGGTGCTGCCGCCTCCATCTTCGGTAAGGGAATCAGGAAATGAAGCCGTGCGGCTTCACTTCCCGGTTCCCTACTGCGCATGCGCGAGTCGCGCCGTGCAATACGAATGCTCCCTGCTGCCTCTGGGACCCGTGTGTGTTTCCCAGCAGGCAGCGGGCGGGAGCAGGAAGTGGCGTAAATAACCGCAGATTCTGCGGCTATTTATGCCGGAAGTGGGTACAGATACCTGTAATATACAGGTATCTGTACCCCCCTCCCCCCTGAAAGGTGCCAACTGTGTCACCGGAGGGGGGGAGGAATCTGATTAGTGGAAGTTCCACTTTTGGGTGGAACTCCACTTTAAGTAACTATTGTGGTTCCCAGGAGTGCAGGAGGGCCGGTATGCTGCCTACGTCTTTGTAAATAATAGCAATTGGGGGAATATGTATTGAAAGAATAAATGTCTGTATATTTTAGGTGTGCTAGAATGCTTTGAAAACATTTTTAAAAACTGAAAAAATTAAAATGGAAAGCTGTATTTTACACTATTGTAGGGTTTAGCTGAAAGTTATTTTTCTTGTGACCTTTATACAGTTTTGCTGTCTGCTTCCTATTTTGATAATTCTATTATAAAGATACTGTACATCAGGGAATGGGAATAGCGCTGCTTCTTAAAGTGGATCTTGCAAAAGAAAGAATGGTCCACACTTTACATTAGGGGCACCAACCCTTTATGGTGAATATACAAAATTTCACTAGTGAAGAAATAGGGTACGTATATACTGTATATTTATGTTCGCACTACTGGGGGTGACATCCCTATCCTTCCGGTGACATTTTTGGGGAATGTCGAGCATCCCAAATCTCATGGGATAACACTCCAGGACAGTACAGAAGTTTCTTCTCTTTAGATTTGGGATCTTTTTTGTTCCCAGGATTTCACCTACAAGATCTTGACTTGGAATAGTAATGCAGTTGTGGACTAACCCTGACATTTCTGATCTGCATGGCTATTCAGGTCAGTAACTAAGATAGTTAAGCATTTTCAAGAGAAGGTCAGCACTGGAAGCCTCTGCATTGAGTACAGGTCCCCTTTCATGACTGCTGAAGTAAGCTTGTTGTAGAACTAATTGAAGTAATCCTCTTTGGGTCATCTAGACATTGCAAGGAATTTACCGAATTTAATTTAAGACTCTTCCCAGTTCCAGATACTGCCCCATTCATTCAAGTCAGTTCCTCCTTTCCCATTACTAAGTGAGAGGTTATAAAAAAGAAAAAGTCAACACCCCGCAGTGAGCCCCAGTTGTTTATTGAGGGCTTAACAAAACAGGTGACGTATAAATTCTGCCAAAACCATGTTCTCGTTGGTGGAGGAACATAGATTTGTCAATTTATCTGTGTCACTTGTTTTGTTGTGTCCTCAAAACACAACCAAGGATCATTATGGGGTGCTAGCTTTTTCTATTTAATGAGTTATAATACAGTATCATTAGTAGCCATGCTCTTCCCATCAGTGGCGTTTAGGGTCAGGTGCTGGATGTAGTTGTATGTTCTGCACACAAGCTTTCACAGCCTGCTGAAATGGGTTACCATGACCTTCTTATTAATTCTCACGTAACTAAGGTGCTAGGTGCTCTCATCTACATTTTAGGTGTTTCCACTTTTTTTGGTTTTCTCTAAAATGTATAATACATTAAAAATCCAAAAGGTGGACATGCCAATAATGGTCATGATATGTGCATAGATCTGGGAACTTAAAGAGGAGTTCCAAAAAAAAGGGGGCAGGAAGGGGGGGACGAACTTCCGGTTTACATTGCCGTGGCAAACTAAACCAGAAGTGGGAGGGGGTACCTGTCAGAACCAGGTACCCACTCCCCCTCCCCACCAAAAGGTAACAAATGTGACAGTGGAGGGAGGAAGGAGGCAGACAAGTCGAGCTTCCCCTTTTGGGTGGAGCTCCACTTTAAGTGCAGAGATTTTTCTCTCAGATATAATTCTTTTAACTCGGGTCGATAGTTGTTTTACATTTAAAGAGGATATTCTACTTGTTATTCAAAAACAAAAAACACTGCTCCAAATATTTCCCTGTATGATATTAATAAAAAAAATACATGTCTTCCTCTCATCTGGAGTCCTTCTTACACCTCTTTGCCTACTCTCACTCTCTTTTCTTGCTAGGTGCTCTCTGCTGCTTCCCTTACCACTAAATCTTGTTATACCAGCTTTTCTCAACCAGGGTTCTTTAGAACCCTATATTTCCTCCAGAGGCTGCTAGGGGTTCATTGAGCAATTTCTAGGCTTTCAGAGTTCTGTGGAATGTTACATTTCCTCCAACTGACAGCAAGCATAGGGAGCAATCTTCTCACTGACTGACCATCATGCTAACATACCATAAGCTTTAAATTAAAGCCATTGTTAGCAGGTGTTTCCCGAGACCTAAACGTTATTTAAAGGGTTCCTCCATGTGAAAAAGCTTGAGAAAGCTCGTACTCTACTGAATCCTATGCTTGCATAGATGATAGATGCAGGTGTCATTTATACAGGTCCAAAAAATATATATATATATATATTGGCTTCCAGTGAACTACAGCCTCTTATGCTGCATACACACGGTCAGAATTTCCATCCAAAAAAGTGTGATGAGGGATTTTGGTTGGATATTCCGACCGTATGTATGCTCCATCCAACTTTTTCTGTCTGAATTTCCACCAGCAAAAGATTGAGAGCTGGTTCTCTATTTTTCCGACGGAAATTCCGTTCGTCTGTATGCAATTCCAATGCGCAAAAAAAACATGCATGCTCGGAAACAATTTGACGCATGCTCGGAAGCATTGAATCTAATTTTCTTGGCTCGTCGTAGTGCTGTACGTCACCGCGTTCTTGACGGTCGAAAGTTCAGAGAACTTTTGTGTGACTGTGTGTATGCAAGGCAAGCTTGAGCGGAATTCCGTCGGAAAAACCATCCAAGATTTTTCAGACGGAAATTCCGCTGGTGTGTACGGGGCATTAGAATATGTGACGTGGATATTCCAGGTGGCTGCAAGTGGTTGATCAGTACATCACCCTCACCTATGATAAACGGAGGGTTCAGTAATGTAAATTTAAAATGGTTTTAAACCCTCTCCTATACCCAGTGAAGTGAACAGCCTCAGATAATACACAGAGATAAAACAAATCTTCCTACATGAGTTTCACATGTATATCTGCTGTCTATCCCTTTCTACACTCTTTGGAAAGTGCAACTTGTGTTAGAAATATTGTTTCCTCATTCTGCAGTGTGTGTGTGGAGTCTGGGCTTACACTGTGATTGGAGGAAAGGGACCCCCCCCCCCCCCCCTCCACATAGGCAGAGGAATGAAGGAACATGCAGAGCTGTAGTCTGAATAGACGAGCTCCTTGCTTATCTACCTCTAAGCTCCCTTCCCGACACAAATTTCAAGCTACTGTTATCTAATGTGTCGGAAAACTTGTCAGAAGTAACTCTGCTGATAACCGAGGAATGGAGCAGCAGAAAGCAACGGCACTTAGAGATTTGGGGAGAGATAAGTAAACACTACAGATATGTGCCTAGGTCAAATTTCATTATTAGGGTTTATAACCACTTTAAGTGGTTGTAAAGGCTGAAGGTTTCTTACCTTCATGCTTTCTTTACATGAAGGTAAAAAACCTTTTGTGTGCAGCCCCCCCCCCCCCCCCCCATACTCACCTGAGCCCCATCTCAATCCATTGATGTCCACAAGGGCCTTGGCTGTCCCGGGTCTCCCTTTCTTCATTGGCTGAGACACAGCAGCGGGAGCCAATGGCTTACACTGCTGTCAATCACAGCCAGTGAGCCAATGAGGAGAGAGTGAGGGGGTGGGGCTGAGCCACGGCTCTGTGTGTTATGGATGCATAGAGCGGGGAGCAAGCTAGCGCCAGATTGTTAGTGGGGGGCACTGGCCAAGAAGTAGAAGCCAGGAGCGCCTGCCAGACGACCTGAGAAGAAGAGGGTCGAGGCTGCTCTCTGTGCAAAACCATTACACAGAGCGGGTAAGTATAAAATGTTTGTTATTATTTTTTTAACTATGCTTTTAATATCACTTTTTAAACAATGAAAGGTGTTTTAGGGGAATATTTCGTCAAAAATTCATGATTGTATAAGATGGAGAGGGGTGGAAAAAGATAAAAGGAAGTTAGTGCAGAAAGTGCCGCTTTAGAGGGAGAGTTTTTCCTACTACTAGTAAACATTATCTTCAAAAAAATTGCTCGTTAAACGTGAACACTTCTTTCAGTGGTAATATTTTAAACCGGTGAAAGCTGATTTCCGGCCTAGGTGGAACACCTGAAACCTCCCAGGAGGGACTACTGGAAACTGGAAAATTCCTGTCAGATATCCTTGATTACTCAGGCGAAGACACACGGCAGTGGTTCCCTTGAGAAGTCCCTATGGATGAAATTGGGAGTCTCTCCATTGCATCATGAAGCTTTAAGCTCCTAATATTTACAGCTTTGGGAGCGCAGAACATGCTGATCACGTCCCTGTTGCCCTGAAAATTCCGCTCCCTTCAACTCTGTTCTGATTCTAAACTGCTTAGATATTTTTAGCTTGAAAAACAAAAGTCTTTCGGGGCAAGCGTGATTGAGTTTTGCTAAATCATCAATAGGCAACTGTTGTCCACAAACTGACACAACAGAGGGCCTGAAGGGACCCATTCTAAGATTATCATCTGCTGAATGAAAAATACAAAGGAAAGACTTTCTCGCTCTGCACTCTTTCCGCCCTGGGGAGTCACTGCATTTGGGCAAGTCGTATTAATAACTCGAAAAAGGAAAGGAATTATTCATAGCAGGAGAGCAACTAGAACGAGAGCAACGTCAGCAAGGTACTAGAAGACGGCGAATGCGACGGGGGTTGTCTAATGTTTTCTAAAGCTGTGGCAATGGTGGTATACATATTTAATTTAACATGTTAACCACTTGACTTCTGGGAACCTCCTTCATGGCCAGGACATTTTTTCGCTGTTCTGCACTACTTTAACTGGTAATATCTTGGTCATGCAACATTTTACCCAAATCAAATCTATATCATTTTTTTCACACAAATAGAACTTTCTTTTGGTGGTATTTAATCACCACGAAAAAATGCTGAAATGGTTAATGATGTAATTGGTGGCACAGTGGTGTAGTGGGTAGCACTCTCACCTAGCAGTAAAAAGGGTCGCTGGTTTAAATCCCAACCACGACACTACCTGCCTGGAGTTTGCATGTTCTCCCTGTGCCTGCGTGGGTTTCCTCCGAGTACTCCGGTTTCCTCCCACACTCCAAAGACACGCTGGTAGGTTAATTGGATCCTGTCCAAAATTGGCCCTGGTGTATGAAAGTGAAAGTGAAAGTTGGAGACCTTGGATTGTGGGCTCCTTGAGGGTAGGACCAATGTGTGTGTGTGTGATGTATGTGTGGAGCGCTGCTTAAATTGACGGTGCTATATGGGTACTTTAAATAAATAATAATATAATAGATGAGCATCTTAATGAGACACAATGTACAGGGATAGGGACAATTGTAGACATGCACCCACACTCACTCAGGTTGAACTGGATGGACTGGTGTCTGTATTCAACCTTACTAACTATAATATAGTAAGTTATAAAATCTACAAACTATGGTATATATATATATAAAAATATATATATATATATATATATTTGATAATTAATCGATCCTGATGTACTGACGGCCTATCTCATTTCTTGAGGCCCTAAAATGCCAGAACAGTACAAATACCCCCCAAATGACCCCTTTTTGGAAAGTAGATGGTCCAAGGAATTAAGTGAGAGGCATGGCGAGCAGTGGTGGCTGGTGGTAATTTTTTTTGGGGGGGGGGGGGCAGCAAACAGTGCACCCAACCCCTCCCCTCTGGTCGGTCGGATACACTTACTCCATCCAGGGCGGGCAATCAGGGGCGGCTTCCCTGGCTTTCCTCCGTGGGCTTCTCCTTTCCCTGCTCGGCGGCTTCCGTCTCCTCCCTCCTCCTCGGCGGACAATCAGAACGCTTCTCCTTTCGGCCAGTCGGGAAACAGGTCTCAGACCCGTGCTTCCTGATTGGCGGAGAGGTGATTCAGTGTGAGAATAGGGAATATTCATTTCCTATTCTCACACACCTGGGTGGGCTCCAGCGCCCCGAGCCCACCCCCCTCCCGAGCCTCTGGCTCTAATTGGTGCTTCAAAAAACCACCCACCCCACATTGGAATTCATGCGCCTGGTATCCTGAAAGGGGCCCGATGCATGTATATGGAGGGTGGCGGCGATGGATAGGGGATGCGGCGCCCATGCGCCCTTAATAGATGGGCCGCCCCTGATGGCGAGTTTTTTGAAATTGTAATTTTTTGTCACAATTTTGACTCAGAATGAATAATTTTATATATTGTATTGTATTGTATTTTTTAGTAAGCTTGAGAATTGTTCTGACAACATGCTGGGAACTGGCTAATCCCTCAAAACATCCCCATATATATGAATGCCCAGAAGAAGCCCCAGTACTTAAAGGAGAAGCACTCCTGTGACCTGTTTTCTGCTGACGTCACACAGCGGGTCCAGGCTTGGGAGGGATTGCGTCCATTTGGTCGGGATCCACCCACTTGCCTGGACCGGAAACCGGCACAGCCTCTCAGTGAGCTGCTGAGAGCCTGAGGCAGCTGCTCCTACCCCCTCCACAGCTCAGCGTTCCAGTGAGCACGGGAGGCAGAGCAGACAGCGGTGACTAACCACCACCGCTGTCTGCTCAGGGAACACTGAGAACCAAGCGATCTGTGGTGTTTGATCGCTCGCTTCTCAGACTAATGCCCCGTACACACGGTCGGATTTTCCGATGGAAAATGTCCGATCGGAGCGTGTTGTCGGAAATTCCGACGTGTGTGGGCTCCATCGGACATTTTCCATCGGATTTTCCGACACACAAAGTTGGAGAGCAGGAGATAAAATTTTCCGACAACAAAATCCGTTGTCGGAAATTCCGATCGTGTGTACACAAATCCGACGGACAAAGTGCCACGCATGCTCAGAATAAATAAAGAGATGAAAGCTATTGGCCACTGCCCCGTTTATAGTCCCGACGTACGTGTTTTACGTCACCGCATTTAGAACGATCGGATTTTCCGACAACTTTGTGCGACCGTGTGTAGACAAAACAAGTTTGAGCCAACATCCGTCGGAAAAAATCCTAGGATTTTGTTGTCGGAATGTCCGAACAAAGTCCGACCGTGTGTACGCCCTATTAGAGCCAGCAGGGAAAAATGCAACATCGGACCAATGCTGCATCCACCTAGGTAAGTAGAATTCTTTTTTTTTTTAACTTATAGGGTTGTTTGGTGTTTTTTTTTTTCTGCCTCTAAATACCCCTGCATGTTAGCCTATGTGTCCATGCACACATTTAGAGGCAGAAAAAACTACAGCCAGTACGTCCAGAAGCAGCAGAGATTTGGCAAAAAAATTGCTTGATATGCATGTAAACGTGTCTAAACGCTCCTAAGTGCTAGGTGCATTTAGTGCTTGGTCTTAATTAATTTCATTGGCCGGAATAATAATTTATGCTGGCCACTGAAATTAATTAACGCCCAAGCACTTGATGTGCCTAAATACCCCTAAACTCATTGCCTGAGTTTACAAGCATCAAGCATTTTTTTCTGCCAAAACTCTGCTGCCAGTGTCCATGAGGCTTTAATCTGATTTCACTGCAAACTTTCAGCTTCTCACAGTATACAATAGAATGTCCAGCAAGTCAGAGAGAGCAGCCTATCTCATTTTTGGCTGGTGGGTATCCAGAACCATCTTCCCTTCCTTCCTGAGCCTTTTCCTGGCTGCCACTTTTATGTAGTTCATTTCAGTTCTTTCAGACATGGAGGCTCAGCATCACTGCGGCAGGACGGCTCTCCTTCGCGAACTGCCGTACCCGTGTGTTGGTCCATGCATGCGAGATTGCGGGCGTGCGTGTGCCTCTGGCGGTGCGCCAGTGGGTCCGGCGGTGCGCTAGCAGGTCTGGCGGACTCTATGTCTGCTGGCCGCCTGCGATCGCTGTACACAGAGGCAGAACTAGGATCTGCCATTGTAAACAAGGCGAATCCCCGTTCTGACAGGGGACATCCCAGAGATCTGCTGTTCCCAGTGATTGGGAACGGCTTTCTCTGTCATGTCCCAGGCAGCTCATCCCCCCTACAGTTGGTACATGCAGAGGGAACACATTTAACCCCTTGATTGCCCCCTAGTGTTAACCCCTTCCCGGCCAGTGTGATTTATACATCAGTGCATTTTTTTAGCCCTGATCAATGTAATAATGTCACTGGTCCCAAAAAGTGTAATTTGGGATCAGATTTGTCTGCCGCAATGTCGCAATCCCGCTAAAAATTACAGATCACTGCCATTACCATTAAAAACAATAACAAAAAATAAAAGTCCCTAAATCCATCCCATAGTTTGTAGACGCAATAACTTTTGCGCAAAGCAATCAATTTACGCCTATTGCGTTTTTTTTTACCAAAAATATGCAGAAGAATATATATTGGCCTAAACCGATGAATACATTTGTTTATATATATATATATACATATATATATATAATTTTTAGATATATACTGTGTATACTCGAGTATAGGTCGACCCGAATATAAGCCGAGGCACCTAATTTTACCACAAAAAAAATGGGAAAACTTATTGACTCGAGTATAAGCCTAGGGTGGGTAATGCAGCAGCTACTGGGTAACCAATGCCCATCTGCAGCCTCACTGTGCCCATCTGCAGCCTCACCGTGCTCACCTGTATCATCAGTGCCCATCTGCAGCCTCATTGTGTCCATCTGCAACCTCACTGTGCCCATCTGCAGCCTCACCACTGTGCCCATCTGCAGCCTCATTGTGTCCATCTGCAGCCTCACCACTGTGCCCATCTGCAGCCTCATTGTGTCCATCTGCAGCCTCACCACTGTGCCCATCTGCAGCCTCATTGTGCCCATCTGCAGCCAAACTGTGCCCATCTGCAGCCTCACTGTGCCCACCTGTATCATCAGTGCCCCTCTGCAGCCTCATTGTACCCATCTGCAGCCTCACTGTGCCGATCTGCAGCCTTATTGTACCCATCTGCAGCCTTATTGTACCCATCTGCAGCCTTATTGTGCCCATCTGCAGCCTCACTGTGCCCATTTGCAGCCACACTGTGCCTATCTGCAGCCTCATTGTACTCATCTGCAGCCTCACTGTGCCCATCTGCAGCCTCACTGTGCCCATCTGCAGCCTCACTGTGCCCATCTGCAGCTTTACTGTGCCCATTTGCAGCCACACTGTGCCCATCTGCAGCCTCATTGTGCCCATCTGCAGCATTTACCAGCATTGTATCAGTGTTCCGTCTATCACGGACAAGAAGGAGATGGGGCTTTGTTACAGTGTATGGCCATCGAACAGACTGCATGACACAGCGGGAGGCACTCGCTGTTTTAGTTATCAAAGGTACAGCTGCAGATGGGCACAATGAGGCTGCACCCTCACTCGAGACCCTCACTCGAGTATAAGCCGAGGGGGGATTTTTCAGCCTAAAAAATGTGCTGAAAAACTCGGCTTATACTTGAGTATATTCGGTAGGTATTATAGCAGAAAGTTAAAAAAAAAAGTTTTTTTCTTTTTAATTGTCACTCTTTTTTTGTTTATAGCGCAAAAAAAACAAAACGCAGAGGTGATTAAATACCACCAAAAGAAATCTATATTTGTGGGGAAAAAAAGGACATAAACTTTGTTTGGGTACAATGTATCACGTTAAAAGCAACGCAGTGTTGTATCGCAAAAAATGGCCTGGTCATAAAGGGGGCAAATCCTTCCGGGGCTGAAGTGGTTAAAACAGTTACTGCTAGGATATCTAGGGCAATAAGAGGACATTGAGGATAAATAGCTGTGCTACTGTTTTACATCCCATAAGGGGAGCTGTCTGTCCCATTGTTCCTCCCTGATTGTTGTCCAGAGAGTCCAGCTGTGGCCTGTTATGTTCACTGCCACTGTGAACAGAAAGGCTCATTAGTAAAGCATCTGCTGTTGGCTCCTATTTTCGGTTCTTGCACCTCTCATCTTGGCCGCAGCACCGGAGCATAACTGCTTTTTGCCAGTTACATGGATGTGCATGGTTGCCCATGAACGGGAAGCCTTAGCTCCCATTTATCCTCTCCGCAGTGTGCCCTAATCAACCTACATTATCACACCATTGGTGAAGATTTTTGGAAGGGGAAAAGTTTCTGTGACAACCCATTGCAAGTTTCTTTGCCATCATGCCTCTTCTTTCTGTTGCTGCTTTATTCTGTTTGTTCCCTCCATTTCAGTGAACAGCAGTTTAGTAAAACCTTGCTATACACCCATCATCCGTAACATTATGGCCACTAACAGGTAAAGTGAATAACACAGATTATCTCAGTACAATGACATCTGACGATTGGTGGGGTATATTAGGCAGCAAGTGAACATGTTGTCCCTGAAGTTGATGGGCAAACATAAGGATTTGAATGACTTTGACAAAGACCAAATTGCAAAGGCTAGACGACTGGGTCAGAGCAACTCCAAAACTGCAGCTCTTGTGCGATGTTCTTGATCTGCAGTGGTCAGGATCCCAGAAAGCAAGCAATTGTGCTCAAAGTTTGAAAATGACTTGCTAAACTATTGCTAGACTTGCCAGGCTTCACAAGTTTGTTGGAAGGAAAAAAAGTGCACAAGTTTGTTGCACGATTGCAGCAAGTCCGCATTGTGTGACATCAGATCAACTTTCTTTGCAAACATTCTGCAACTCTGCTTCAAGTTCTGATTCAGTTATGTTGTGCAATAGTCATCCCACCACAGGGGTCACTGTGGCTGAATTTTCATGCTGTAGACTTGCAGAGCTCTTGCTGTAGACCCATCACTGCAACTTTGCTCTTGCTAGAGACTTGCTGCGCACATTTGCTACAAATTGGAAAAGTGTCAACTAGAACTTGGGCTTCAAGTGCTCTGCACCGAGGTGCATTGGTGGGACAGAGGAGCAGGGGGTTACAGTGGTTGTGCAGAAGAGCAGGGGGTACAGAGGTGGGGCAGATGTACAGGGGGTACAGTGGCAGGGCAGAGGAGAAAGGAGGTACATTGGTGGGAGAGATGAGTAGGGGGTTACAGCGGTGGGGCAGATGTGCAGAGGAGAAAGGAGGTACATCGGTGGAACACATGAACAGAGGGAACAGAGGTGGGACAGATGTGCAGGAGGTAAAGTGGTGGGGCAGATGGGAAAGGGGGTTAGAGTGGTGGGGCAGATGAGCAGATAAGTTCAGTGTTAGGACAGATAAGAAGGTGGTTCAGTGTGAGACAGAAGAGCATGGGGGTATGATGGTGGAGCAGATGTGCAGGGAGGTACAGTGGTGGGGCAGATGAGAAAGGGGGAACATTGGTGGGGCAGATGAGCAGGGGGTCACAGTGGTGGGACAAATGTGCAGGGGGTCACAGTGGTGGGACAGATGTGCAGGGGGTACAGTGGTGGGGTTGATGTGCAGGGGGTTACAGTGGTGGGGCAGATGTGCAGGGGGTTACAGTGGTGGAGCAGATGTGCAGGGGGTTACAGTGGTGGGGCAGATGTGCAGGGGGTTACAGTGGTGGGGCAGATGTGCAGGGGGGTACAGTGGTGGGGCTGATGTGAAGGGGGTTACAGTGGTGGGGCAGATGTGCAGTGGTGGGGCAGATGTGCAGGGGGGTACAGTGGTGGGGCAGATGTGCAAGGGGTTACAGCGATGGGGCAGACGTGCAGGGGGTTACAGCGGTGGGGCAGATGTGCAGGGGGTTACAGTGATGGGGCAGATGTACAGGGGGTTACAGTGGTGGGGCAGATGAGCAGGGGGTTACAGTGGTGGAGCAGATGTGCAGGAGGTACAGTGGTGGGGCAGATTTGCAGGGGGTTACAGTGATGGAGCAGATGTGCAGGAGGTACAGTGGTGGGGCAGATGTGCAGGGGGTTACAGTGATGGGGCAGATGTGCAGGGGGTACAGTGGTGGGGCAGATGTGCAGGGGGTTACGGTGATGGGGCAGATGTGCAGGGGGTTACGGTGGTGGTGTTGATGTGCAGGGGATACAGTGGTGGGGTTGATGTGCAGGGGGTTACAGTGATGGGGCAGATATGCAAGGGGGTACAGTGGTGGGGCAGATGTGCAGCGGGTACAGTGGTGGGGCAGATGTGCAGCGGGTACAGTGGTGGGGCAGATGTGCAGCGGGTACAGTGGTGGGGCAGATGTGCAGTGGGTACAGTGGTGGGGCAGATGTGCAGCGGGTTACAGTGGTGGGGCAGATGTGCAGGGGGTTACAGTGGTGGGGCAGATGTGCAGGGGGTTACAGCGGTGGGGCAGATGAGCAGGGGGTTACAGTGGTGGGGCAGAAGAGCAGGGGGTTACAGTGGTGGGGCAGATGTGCAGGGGGTTACAGTGGTGGGGCAGATGTGCAGGGGGTACAGTGGTGGGGCAGATGTGCAGGGGGTACAGTGGTGGGGCAGATAAGCAGGGGGTACAGTGGTGGGGCAGATGTGCAGGGGGTACAGTGGTGGGGCAGATGTGCAGGGGGTTACAGTGGTGGGGCAGATGTGCAGGGGGTACAGTGGTGGGGCAGATGTGCAGGGGGTACAGTGGTGGGGCAGATGTGCAGGGGGTTACGGTGATGGGGCAGATGTGCAGGGGGTTACAGTGATGGGGCAGATGTGCAGGGGGTACTGTGGTGGGGCAGATGTGCAGGGGGTTACGGTGATGGGGCAGATGTGCAGGGGGTTACAGTGATGGGGCAGATGTGCAGGGGGTACAGTGGTGGGGCAGATAAGCAGGGGGTGCAGTGGTGGGGCAGATAAGCAGGGGTACAGTTGTGGGGCAGATGTGCAGGGGGTTACGGTGATGGGGCAGATGTGCAGGGGGTTACAGTGATGGGGCAGATGTGCAGGGGGTACAGTGATGGGCCAGATGTGCAGGGGGTACAGTGGTGGGGCAGATGTGCAGGGGGTACAGTGATGGGGCAGATGTGCAGGGGGTACAGTTGTGGGGCAGATGTGCAGTGGGGACAGTGATCTGAGGTGTAAATGTGCATGAATTGGGGCTGATCTGAGGCGTGATGTTAATTTTTCACTACTCAAGTAGTTTACAGCATTTACTTTATAAAAAATCCTTTTTGTAATTGAGAGTGTGAAGTTGAGTTTTTTTTGTTATAAAATCGGCACGCTGAAAACACTGGGCTCAAACAGTTGCTTTCCCCTGCTATAAATGATAACGCTTTTCTGAAGATGGAACGTAGGCATGCACTGTACAATAGGGACAAGGTGTAAGGTACCTATTGCTACTCACAGAGCTTCTCTACCTCCAAATGTGCTGTGTGATCCCCCCGAAAAAAAATTCCTATGCAAAAAACCATCTTTCTGAAAACTCCTATTTGCATAGCAGTACAGACGGCGTGGTGAGAGCGGCGCACATAGCTGCAGGTGACCGCTGTGCAGTCTATGTGTTATTTTAGCATGTCAGTGCAG
Source organism: Lithobates septentrionalis (assembly GCA_037952835.1). Lineage (NCBI taxonomy): Eukaryota > Metazoa > Chordata > Amphibia > Anura > Ranidae > Lithobates > Lithobates septentrionalis. The sequence goes on from JBBDGP010000178.1 coordinate 226,180, forward strand.
AGAACGGGTTTACTTTAAATAACGATTGTAACTTCAAAGGTGAACGTGTGCGTGGTGCTATAACTTGGGATATCTACCGCTGAGAATAAAATATAAGTGAATGTAGTCTGCTAGAAAATTGTGATGGATGGAAGGTAGTGTTTGTTGTCTGGCTTTCTCTGTCTCCTGGGGCCCTTTGACTGTTCTGTCTACCTTAGTCTTCAGTCTTTCCTGTAATACTACTGCTAACATGGCATTTATAGAGAAACGAATAGTTTTAGGTCAACCTCTACATTGTTTTTAATGTATACATTGTTAAAATTAAAGGGTAACTCTACTTTCGTGGGGAAAAAAAGAGCATAGTGTATGTATAATTGTGACACAAGTCATATTGTAATTGGATGTTATTAAAAATGACCTTTACTTTTCAATCTGCAGCGCTGTCATTTTCTGTAAAATTCAATACAATATGGCGACCTGGAGGCATTCTGTACTCAGATGGAAGCTCTGTTAAAGTGGTTGTAAACCGTCCCATATACCGACTGGGTGATACAGAGTTGGAACACATCTTCCTTCCAGTCTTCTCTTCTCTACATCTAGTCAAAGTCCAGAATTTATAAATTCCGGTCTGAGCTTTCAGAAAAAAAAGGGGGGAGCGAGCTGAAATGACACTCTTTATTGAGGAGAGCTCTGAGAGCTGATTGGAGGGAAGAGACACATCCCTCTTTACACAACACCTAGGAACAGCCTAGGCTGTCAATCACAGGCTGATAGCAGAGGAATGGGGCAGCAGACAGAAACTACACTTAAAGAGGTTGTAAACTCTCGTGTTTTTTCACCTTAATGCATCCTATGCATTAAGGTGAAAAAAAACATGGCAGTGACCGCCCCCCAGCCCCCCCCCCCCCCCGTTTTACTTACCTGAGCCATTCCAACTAAGGGAAACCGGCAGTGGAGCCTTCAGGCTTCACTGCCTGTTTCCTACTGCGCATGTGCGAGTCGCGTGGAGCTTCCACACACAAAGGTCCCAGAAGGCAGCACGGGAGAAGAGGACGTGACGCACTGGGCCGCGGCGAGGCTGGGGCGGAAGTACACAAGGTACTTCATAAAAGATAAGGGAAAAAAAAAATATCCAAAATCAAGTGGTGGAAGGGTTGTCATTCCTTTAAGATAACTCCACTTTAGTGCTCTTATTTGAGACAAGTAAACAATATAGAGGGATATGATTTGTTCATATTTCATGTGTGAGCTTTACAACCATTTTAAGTGGAACTCCAGGCAGAACTTTCTTTTTTTTGAATGGTGTTGGAATGATTGTTTATTTTCTGTAGATTCTAGTAAAACTGGCTCCCGCTGCTATTAGTCTATCCAATGAGGACCAGAAACAGCGGCTGGAGCTGCTTGGCTCGTGCTCGTCGCTGGAAATATCGGGTTCAGGTAAGAAAAAGGGGGCTCTGGGGGGGTGCTGCAGCACAGAAGGTGTTTTACCTTAATGCATAGAATGTATCAAGGTGAAAACCCATGAGACTTTACAACTCCTTTAAAAGAGTTTCAAAGGCAGAAGTTTTTTTTTATCTTGCAATTCAGTGCATTAGGATAAAAAAAAAAAACCTGTGTGTAGCAGCCTCCCCAGCACCCCCTAATTACTTACCTGAGCCCCAGCCCTGTCCAGCGATGTCCACGAGTGTCTTAGCCAACCGGGACTCTCCTCCTGATTGGTTGAAACACAGCAGTGGTGCCATTGGCTCCTGCGGCTGTCAATCAAAGTCAGTAAGCCAATCAGGGGAGAGAGGGGGCAGGGCCGGGTCAGGGCTCCGTGTCTGAATGGACACACAGAGCTGTGGCTTGACTCAGGTGCCCCCATAGCAAGCTGCTTGCTGTGGGGGCACTCGGCAGGAGGGAGGGGCCAGGAGCAGTGAAGAGGGCCCTTAGAAGAGGAGGATCTGGGCTGCTCTGTGCAAAACCATTACACAGAGGAGGTAAGTATAACATGTTTTGTTACTTTTAAAATAAATAAATGAGACTTTACAAACACTTTAGTCTAGTGTGCATCTCCTTTTCTGTTCAGTGACAGTTTCTCATTGACCAACAAAATCTCTCTGATAACCCAACCAGGACATAGACAGCAGTGATGCTTAAAACCTGATAGAAGATCTAACCCTTCTCCTAAACACTTTTGGATGGAGATCCACTTTAGTTTTCCTTAGCAACTGTTTTTCACAAATCCTCCACCCCTTCACCCTGGATGTCACAAAAGCTACCCAGAATTCTTCAGCAAAAAATAAACAATATAGAGGTGAAGTACCACCTGGTATAAAGTAGGACACCATATGTCCTTTCCAGTAAAGTCACTCCCTTGTTGTGTGGCAGCAAATAGATCTGGAGGGTCTGCTCCAATGCTTCCTCTGCTGAGATGTTTCTCCATCATTTCACAGCCCAGCGGCCATGTGATAGGAGGAAGCTGTAGATGTGATGGATGCCATGAACTGTCTGACTGATTGTCCTCTTGTCAGTACAATCTTCTGCCATCAGCCACCTATGTAAACGCACAATGCTACACTTCAGACAGGCCGCAAATCAGTAGGATGTGGTGCTCAAGGGTTAAAAACTGTCTGTCCACCCAGCGTATGCAATGTGTGCAATCACCAGAAGGCATTTTGCCATTTACTGCCTTTTTCTTGATGGCTTGCTATCTCCTCCCATCCTTTATAGGACTGCTCTAACAAGCATGCTGCTTGCACTAAACAAAATTCATACACAAGACTTGATTTGATTGAGTCGAGTCCTGGCCTGCATTGTTGTTTAAGCAAAAGTAGGGCTTGAGTGGTGGGGATTGTAGCAGTTAAAGTGGTGTTCCGGACTAAATTATACTTTTTAAATAAAAAGACCACTATAATACACAAGCTTAATGTATTCTAGTAAAGTTAGTCTGTAAACTAAGGTCTGTTTTGTTAGTTTATAGCAGTAGTTTGTTATTTTATAAACTTACAGCAGGCCGTGGCCATCTTAAGTGTGGGCATTTGAAGCCAGACTGTATTTCTTCCTGGATCTCATCCTTACAGATCTCGCACATGCTCAGTGCAGCACAAGCAGTGTAATAGGCTTCAGGTCAGGTTTCCATAGCAACGGCAGTGTCAGAGGAAGTTGCTGGCCCTTCCCAGAAGGCAAGGCAAACAGGAAATGATGCGAAGGGCCGCGGCCAGGGAGGAGGAAGTGAAAAATGAATACAGCAGATGTACAGTAGGTGCTGAGAAAAAAAATAAAAAAATATCCAATTCGTTTACAGTGCACAGTTTAGTGAGGAATGCTGAAGAGTTGTAAAAGTGGGTGGAACTCCACTTTAAAGTGAAGTAAAAGCTACATGCCAATGATGCACCTAGCTGCTGGTGGACACCTTGCAGTGGCGGCAAATACTTGATAACAATTAAAGTTCAGCTCTCGACATTTAGCAGTATCCTGGAAGACCCTCAACAGCAATAAAAAGTCTCACGTTGAACAGTTTACTGGCGGAAGTAGAGTTTAGATCAGGGGTCTCCAAACTTTTTAAACAAAGAGCCAGTTTATTGTCCTTCAGAATTTAAGGGGCCGGACTGTGGCCAGCAAGAGTGGAAATTTTGATGGCATCAGTTGGAGTGAACATTGCCACATTTGGTACTAGGGGGAAGAATAATGCCCTATTGTTGGTGTCAATGAGTGAAATGCCTCCCCATTGTTGATGTCCGTTGGCATAATAGTGTCTTATATCAATGGGAGGAATATGCCCCAAGGGCCAGATAATGGCAAGCAAAGGACTGCATTCGGCCCCTGGGCCACAGTTTGGAGACAAATGCTGTATATAAATTAGTAAGTAAGGAATTTAAAAGCATATATATCTCCGGCGTAACAATCGCTACACACCTCTATGGTTAAAAATGATGATGGAATGGAAAAACCAAACTCGACTACAGAAGTTAATTACGCATTTTTGAGGAAAACTCCCTATTTATTGGGGCTGATATGGAGAACTGGAAGAAGAATCGACCTTTACTGAATTAGTATATTATTTAGGACCAATGCTATCACAGACTGTGAATTATGCACATTGTTTGTAAGGACTGGGAGAGCCTTTAGTAGCCTTTTAAAAATGGTCAGCTTTGATTTTCAGTTATTAGAGGGTTTTGGATGGTGGGGCTTAAAGGAGAAAGAGGGCCAAAGCTCTTTTGGCCCTACTTTTCCTGGGAATCAAAGGAGTGCCCTTTGTTCTGCACTCCTGTGGCCCGTATTCATCCGACATAGGGCTGAAACCCACTGTCAGCTGATGTCACTCAGCCGGTCTAGACTCTGCAGAGATCCCTACTTTAATGTCGGGATCCACCCAGATGCCTGGACCTGCATCTGGTTCAGCCTCTCAGGGTACTGCTTAGAACCCTCCCCAGCTGTTTCTGCTCCCTCCTCAGCCCAGCGCTAGAGGGGCAAAGCAGAGAGTCGGTGACTGTCAGTCACCGACTCTCTGTTCACTGAAGACCGAGAACTGAGCGATCAGTAGTCTTTGATCGCTCACTTCTTGGGATAGTTGCAGGGGACTACCCCTTGGGGTATTTGTAGGTGAGTATGAATTCGTTTTCATGAATTTTGAACTTTTCTTTAACTTTGATTTAGACAAAGACATGACCTTGTAGGTAACAGCTTGGTTCAGGTGGCTCTTTAATCATAAAAAAAATGTTTTAATAAAGAAAGTACTTACTATTTTGGTGACTGCCTAGTTGTCTTTTTTTTTAGCTTCACTTTTAACAAAGGGCTTGCATGATAATTGGAGGGAAAACTGAATGAAGAGTTGAATTATTTTATTTTTTCATAGCATGATTTGAAAACGAATAGGTTCTTATGGTCTTCCGTTCCTCATTGCTTGAGTTTTGATGACTGATTTTGTTTCATTTTACAGATGGGTCCTTGTTGGTTGATATAAGCAGCATCTCCTCTTTTACTCCAGTTTTCATGAGTCAGTCCTAATGCCATTTATATAGAAAGTACATTTTTAGACTCTGCTCTGTGTTTAAAAGAGCTGATGAAACCTTATAAATGTAGAGGCTGGGCTTCCTGCATTGTATGTTAATGAGGACAGACTTGGGACTGACTCACACTAACATTGTTCAAAAAGCCTTGCAGTCAGCCATGACACCTCCTCCTGAGAAATCTCTAAAGCCTGGTACACATACAAACCTGACAGCTCTGATCGGAAACCACAGTACTAATGATCCGATGTTAGTGCAGCGATCTCCCCTGTTGTTCTTTGTGTTCTGACAGGGGGCAGCCACCCGCCAGAACACTCCGCTGATTGGGCTTCTTTCGGACTGGTTGCCATACACACGGGCCACATAACAAACATATAGCGGCCCACAGAACAAGGAGAGAAAAAAAATCCCAGCCCCCGCACACCATACAAGTCTGGTATGTAATAAGTAGTAACAGCCCCAGCCTAACTCCATCCAGGCCACGCCCCCAACATGTTTCACCCCACCCACGGAACCTCCATGACTAAGCCCCGTGGGTGGGGCGAAACATGTCAGGTGTGTGGCCTAGATAGTTAGGCTGGGGCTGTTATTACCTATTACATGCCAGACTTGTATGGTGTGCGGGGGCTGAAATTTTTTTCTCTCCTTGTTCTGCAGATTACATGGAGTCAGGGCGGAGTCCTAGCCTAACCTGCACCCTAAGTGTAATACTCCTAATGGGGAACATAGATGCTGAAGCGGAGACCCTAAAGTCTGCTTAGGTTCACAAACATAAGCTCTTGAGAAGAGGAATTTCTCGAAACCCATTAGCATATGCCTCTACAGGGACAGTCTCATGTGATGTGGACAGTTTTAGGGACCCAAGTGGAGGAATATTAAGATGTGTTTTTATTCAAGTTTTTTTTTTTGTGAGTATATTACCTATCTTTGCATACTGATAAAGCCTTTGTTTGGGGATAATGCGCTAGGCCTAAGCGCCTTCTGTCTTTTTCATGTTCCAGGACATTCTCCTAGCCTGACCTGCACCCTAAGTGGAATACTCCGAATGGAGAACATAGACCAGTGATGGCGAACATTGGCACCCCAGATGTTTTGGAACTACATTTCCCATGTTGCTCAACTACAATGCAGAGTGCATGAGCATCATGGGAAATGTAGTTCCAAAACATCTGGGGTGCCAAGGTTCGCCATTAGTGACATAGACGCTGAAGCGGAGACCCTAAAGTCGGCTTAGATTCACAAACCTATAGTGGCGTCTTCTCAAATTTGACTGCAAAAGTGGAGATACGCTTTAGGGATCAATAACTCAAAGTTATAAGTTATAGGATAAAGATTATCTATTGACCCTATTTAACCGGGTTTTATTTTCATTTAAAAATCATTGCAATTATTTATTACATGCCATACATTTATTTGTTAACCACACCTTACCCTGTATTGTAGTCTTCTGTAATTCTTTGCATTGATATATCCAGTTAGGATTTGCTGCACTGTATAGTGCTGCCAGTCTAGCACTGGAAGCTTGTTGACAGGAGGAGAGAGCACATGAAATGACCTCAGCATTGTGCTTTTGCTCCTTCGTTGTCCAATCGTGGGGTAAAGCTGTTTACCAAGCTGTATTGTTTAATTACAGTGGAGAAAAGGGATGTCACTGACTTTGCTATGCTGTCTGGCAATGAACACCCAAGACTAAACAGACTGAACAGAAATACAAATACTTTAACAGGTGAGACAATTCCCATATATGTGTTTCAACTATTAATTTAGTTGTATACCTAGCACTTAATTTTTATATACACCAGGAGAATATTGCACAATCCCACTGCCAGTGTTCTGAGCATTGCCTACTGCCCCAAACCTAACAGGTTTTGTTCTATTTGTTTCTCTTTCTCGGATTGTACCCTTGTTTTATTGCTTATGAATGAGAGCTGGCTTGCCCCCTCGTTATTGCCATCCAACCTTTATGCTGAATTGGAATATTACATCTTTTTAATGTTGTTTTTGCTCAAATATTTCAATGCTGAGAGGAATTCTTTATTTCTTACTATCCCATGCTGTGAAAATAAGAGGTAAAAATAAAGCATGAGGAGGGAGAGGGCGTCCTTTTGTGCACAGCTTAGGACACATTAAGTTTTAACATATCGTTTTTATTTCCAAAATCTTATTTAGCTTAATGGTACGGAATTCCTGCAGTTTAATGTAAGAATCAGAAGAAGCAGAAGTCAAGACACCAGAAAAATTATGTAGAAAACTCCCCAGGATATGCATTAAAGATGAATTCCAGGCATGGTATATTTTTACATAGGTGCATTGGTCCAGCTTGGGCAGTGTATCTATGTATATAGGGGCGGCGGGGAGAGAAGTGCCAAGCCACTTCTAGTGCAGTATCGTTTAACAAGTTTCAAACATATTAAATGATGAATGCACTCACATGGTGCTCAGTGAGTAAGATCCCATACAGCAACCTTTCTCTACCTTTTCTACACAGAGGAACCTTTGAAATAATTTTCAGGGGACCCCTGCTAAAAATTACTTTGTCTTCAAGTCATGATGGATTCAAGTGATGGTCAGTGGAGAGAATGCTCCTTATGTTTTTGGTCATTGGGAAGAATTCCCCCCTTACAGATATCTAAAACAATTTATGGTGTCAGTGGGAACTTATCTGAGAGGCAGAAATTGCTCAATTCTCAAGGAACCCCTAGCAACCTCTAAAGGAACCCTAAGTTTCCATGGAACCCTGGTTTGGAAACCCTGCCATACACACTATACAACTTTTGTTGTCTGATTTCCTTTAGATTTACCAAAACCATGTAGCGCAAGGGCCTGCCTGATTGCTCACAAATTGAAACTCTTATGATTTGACCTCATATTATATGGTTTTGGTAAATCTGAAGAAACAAATCTACAGAAAACTGTATAGTGTGTAGCTTTAGACTTGTCAGGTGAACAGTGTAGGAACGAGGGAGCCTTGGATTTCAGCAGCGGGCACCATGTGTCAGCTGAAGCCACGAGGCAGAGACTCTGGGACTCTCTATGGAGCCGGTTCACATATTTCCATTGTGGCTGCGGAGCGGCTTGCACATGAGTGCTGTGTGTCTTTGGCTCCATTTCAGGGCCGAATTCAGGCAAAAGTTTGTCCCGATTCTTCCCTGAAATGGAGAACAGAGACTCACCGGACCCCTGCTGCAAGCCGCATCCGTCAGAGGTGTAAACCCAGCCTCAGTGATTTCCAGCTTCCAGGGGCATCTACCAGGTATGGTATATACATAACTACATTGGTCCAAGCTGGATCAATGTAACTACAGTAAAACCTTGGATTGCGAGCATAATTTGTTCCAGAAACATGCTTGTAATCCAAAGCACTTGTATATCAAAGCAAATTTCCCCATAAGAAATAATGGAAACTCAAATGATTAGGTCCACAACCATTTATTCATAGGTCCTGCAGTTTATAGTCCACATAAAAAGATTTTAGCAATGTGATAGGTTGTGTAACCATAACATTTCCATCCACAAATGGAAGCCTCTACAAGGGGATTCGACTCAAAATCCAGCAGGAGCTACAGAGTATTAAAGAGAAGAGAGGCACCTCTAAGTGTAGCATTATGTTGCTTAATTTTGTACCTTCATTAAATGTAACTATATTGCTACTCTTATGCCGCGTACACACGGTCGGACTTTTCGTCTACAAAAGTCCAACGGACGCTGACGGACTAAAGCTGGCTGGTAATCCGATCGTGTGTGGGCTTCTCCGGACTTTCAACGTACTTTTTTAGCCTCAAATCCAACGTACTTTAGATTTGAAACATGCTTCAAATCTTTACGTCGTAACTACGACGGACCCCGAAATCCGCTCGTCTGTGTGCTAGTCCGACGGACAAAAAGCCACGCTAGGGCACCTATTGGCTACTGGCTATGAACTTCCTTATTTTAGTCCGGTGTACGTCATCACGTACGAATCCGTCGGACTTTTGTGTGGTCGTGTGTAGGCAAGTCCGTTCGTTAGAAAGTATGCCGCAAGTCCGCCGCAAGTCCGCCGAAAGTCTGCCGGAAGTCTGTCGGACAGGCTGTCTGACTTTTGTAGACGAAAAGTCCGACCGTGTGTACGCGGCATTAGAGGCTCCTCTCTTCTCTTTTATACTCAGTTGTGACATGACGCTACTTGCATATCAAGACATCGCTTGTATATCAAGTCAAAATTTGTTTTAAAATTTTGCTTGTCTTGCAAAACGCTCTCAAACCAAGTTACTCTCAAACCAAGGTTTTACTGTATATAAAAATATTGTATACTATGCCTTCAATAAACCTTTACAAATCTTCACTTACACTGTATTGTCAAAAGTATTGGAACACCTGCCTTTACACGCACATGCAATATAATGGCATCCCAGTCTTGGTCTGTAGAGTTCAATATTGAGTTGGCCCACCTTTTGCAGCTATAACAGCCTCAACTCTTCTAAGAAGGCTGTCCACAAGGTTTAGGAGTGTGTCTATAGGAATGTTTGACCATTCTTCCAGAAGCGCATTTGTGAGGTCAGGCATTGATGTGGAAGAGAAGGCCTGGCTCACAGTCTCCGCTTTAATTCATCACAAAGGTGTTCTATTAGGTTGAGGTCAGGACTCTCAAGTTCCTCCACCCAACATTTGCTTGATGGACCTTGCTTTGTGCACTGGTGCAAATCATTTGGTGGAGGGGAGGATTATGGTGTGGGGTTGTTTTTCAGGGGTTGGGCTTGACCCCTTAGTTCCAGAGAAGGAAACTCTAAGGTGTCAGCATACCAAGACATTTCGGACACTTTCATGCTCCCAACTTTGTGGGAACAGTTTGGAGATGGCCCCTTCCTGTTCCAACATGACTGCGCACCAGTGCACAAACAAGGTCCATAAAGACATGGATGATCGAGTTTGAGGTGGAGGAACTTGACTGGCCTCAACCCAATAGAACACCTTTGGGATGAATCAGAGCAGAAACTGCAAGCCAGGCCTTCTCGTCCATGGGGCGCCTGACCTCACAAATGCACTTCTGGAAGAATGGTCAAGCATTCCCATAGGCACACTCCTAAACCTTGTGGACAGCCTTCCCAGAAGAGTTGAAGCTGTTAAAGGTGCAAAGGGTGGGCCAACTCAATATTGAACACTAGGGACTAAGACTGGGATGCCATTAAAGTTCATGTGCGTGTAAAGGCAGGAAGATGATACAATCCTGCTAGTCTGCTCCCTATTTCAAAAGATGCAGTTTAGAGAAGGGATTGTTGCAGAGGCTTTAGTTGGCAATGTGATGTAACCACATAGCACTGAGAAGAGCTAAACAGCTAAACACTTATCATAATATTTCCCTTTGGCACATACTGTAACTCAGCGTTTATGGGCAGAAGAACAGGCACTGTTGCCACCTCTGGGTTACACCTCTTGAGCTGTGGTGGCACCAGAAGCTCTACTTTTCTGATGTGGTGCCACCAGGCCAACAAAATTATCAATCACATTGACTGTGAAATTTAGTGCATGATGTATCAAAAGTCCTGGCTACAGAGCTATGCACATCAATTAGTGGCAAGGATTGCTACAGATGAAAAAATATTGCTTACACTTAAACTGTTTGAGCATTGTCAGCGTAATAAAATTCTTTACAGATATCGACAACTGTATGCCTTGAAGGGTTTGTAACATTTTTATTACAAAGTACATTGATGAAAAAAAAGGGGCCTGGGACCTTTAATAACAAATAATTTTTTGATAATTTACACTTTAACAATGGGAGTTTGAATCTGATTGGCTGCTTTCTGTATGAACTCTCTCCATCTATTTTTATACAAACACCCAGTATTATTAGAAGTGGGAATGTGTGCCAATTCAGCAAGGGCATTCCTTTTTTCCTTAAAATATTTTTGTCTTATACCCCCATTTTCCTTTACCTGCAACATCAAAGTAGTTAAAGGCCAGCGCCACTGTTTCTTTTTTACGAAGAACGCCAACCCACCTCAAAGTCTCAAAGATATACTCAGCCTTAATACTCCAGTGCTTCCCTCCACATCCTCCTCCACTCATGGTTGCCAAACCTCTTCTAACATTCAACTCACTTCATGTGAGCCAAGGGCTTTGAGTATACTTCTCCTGGGAGTGGCTGACCAATCTCCTAGTTCCTGGGAGAATGATGCAGGGAACAGTGCCCGTATGACTTTGTTTGCTGTTCTCTGCATTATTGAATTATTGAGCACTACCCCCACACAACAAAGGAAACCCCAGAACATCACATGTCCAGAATGGGGGGCAGCCCAAAAATGAAGGGGTGTTGGGGATCTGGGTTCTGCCAACCTGCAGAAGAGAAAGAACGGTTTGGGACTTTTTATATATATATATATATATATATATATATATATATATATATATATATATATATATATATATATATACACACAAACATACAATTAGGTAAATTGTCACGATTGCAAACAGCACATATAAGATTAATAGATAAACACATGATTCACATATTCAGGAATAGATGAAACTCTAATGCAACCCATGATCGATGGAAACACGGCATGTGATAGCTCTAAGCGTTTCATAGAGGTTATATCCACTCTTCAGGAGCATGCACGTGACTTGTATCTGTAATAGATTAAGAGAATAGCTATGTGGTCTGACCATAATGGAAAAAAGGGGTAAAAAGTAAAAAAAAATTAAAGTAAAAGATAAAAATTGGAACTGAAGGAGCCCCACTCTCTGAGATACTTACAAAGAAGTCTGTTTGTTGAATGTGGCACTAGCAAACGGAAGCACCCAAAGGGCATCTCTACTGGGAGCTGAGTGATTGACTCACAGAACAGGAGCCACATCCAGAGAGGGCAGTGTACAGAATTGGAGATAGCTATTCGTGACCATAAGTATTAAACCCATCATGGGAAACCTTCTTTACAAAATAGTATGTGTCCTGTACTCCGTTAGAGCAGGACAAATATATAAAAGAAAGTGCCGATTGAAGCCGAGATGAGTAAAAGTGGGAGATAGTAAAATTGGTGAAAATTTTAGGGCTATACCCCAAGGAGGATAAAAAGGAAGTGTGCCAGATACAAAAGATAGTGGATACTAGTTGCCAAATTGCCCAAACTGGAGTGTTGAAGCAGAGGTCCATCATGATGTGAATAATAGACCAAGCAAAGGCAGAGACAGACCACCAAGGTGAATAAGCCACCCAGAAATGGGACCTATATGGACACAGCTGTAACACACCCACCAACTTCATGCCAGCGTGCAAAGTGGGAGGCATCACTGATTGAGCTGCGAAGCCGTCAACCATTGGTGCCAAAACAAATCCTCCCATAGAGCCACTGGATGTAAAAGATGCCGGAGAGATGGCGCCACGTAGTGTGACGCCACATCATCTGGCGCAAAGGGCGTGACATCAATGCATAGCGCGAGGCCATCCACCTGCCCCATAAGAAAGAGGGAGGAGGAGAGCCCGTGGTAGGCATTGCAGCTCCTGGACAAGATGGAAGCCAATAGGCTCCTAAAACCAGACCACGTGACACACAACACAGCAAAGGGAAGCAAAGCATCTAGACAAGGGATGGGATTTCTACTTACAGTCTTAAACAAAGAGGGGAATGGGCAAATAAACAGATATCATTCAATATACCGTATATACTCGAGTATAAGTCGAATTTTTCAGCACATTTTTTTGTGCTGAAAGTGCCCCCCTCGACTCGAGTCAAGCACTTTTCTGCAGCAAAAAATTTCATTTTCCGAATCGACTTTGGGGCCCCGTATCTCAGGGCCACTTAGTGCTAGGAACCCTAAATTTGGTGTGCAAACCCAGTCGAACTGGTACATATCCAAAGCTGAAGTTCCTAGCACTAAGTGGCCCCGAGATACGGGGCCCCAAAATCGGTTCGGAAAATGTCATTCTCTGCTGCAGAAAAGTGCTTGACTTTTTCTGAACCCATTTTTGGGGCCCTGTATCTCGGGGCCACTTGGTGCTAGAAACCCCAGCTTTGGATATTTTATGGTTCTAGATCCACTGGGTTTGCATACCAAAGTTGGGGTTCTTAGCACTAAGTGGCCCCAAGATACGGGGCCCCAAATTTGGTCAACTGTGTCCATCTGCAGAAATGTAATTTTGGGACCCTTTGGGTTCAGAGACCCCAAATTTTGGCTGCAGCTAGGGGGCATCTAGAAACCCTTAACTACCGAGTTTGAAGTTCGGGGGACCTATGGCTGCAGCACAGTGAGGCATGCAAATGGGCACAGTGAGGCTGCAAATGGGCATTGTTCACCCTCTTTTCCACTTACAGTAGCTGTGCATTTCTCACCCTCGTCTTATACTCGGGTCAATAAGTTTTTCCCATTTTTTTGTGGTAAATTAGGGCCTCGACTTATACTCGGAACAACTTATACTCGAGTATATACGGTACTATTCTTTTTATTCGATAAACTTGATTTTTTTTATACACCTGCGTGCTTTATGTAAAGTCCCACCTTTTTTTTTTATTCTGCCAACCTGCGTTTGGGCCTTAAAATAATCCTGTACTGAGCAAAACCTATAGGTTGCCATTGTTGACCTCCTACCATAATGAAAGTTCAGAACGAACCTTAGAAAGTATTACCGTAATTATCGGCGTATAACACACACTTTTTTCCCCTTAAAATCAGGGGAAAATCGTGGGTGCGTGTTATACACCGATCCCTGCTGTCTCTGAGGGAAAAGGAGCGAGCGCCGCTGAATTACATAGAGCCGTGATCTCCTGTGTACCTGGCGCTCCGTCACTCACAGCCTCGCCTCCTGGCCCCGCACTTGGCCACTGTTCTGTCTATCATATGAGCAGGGCCAGGAGGCATGGTTGTGAGTGACGGAGCTCTGGGTACACAGGAGATCGCGGCTCTGTGTAATTCAGCGGTGCTCGCTCCTCCTCTTCCCTCGGAGACAGCAGGGATAATCCAACACTGGCGAGGCTGCAATGATGGTGGCAAAGATGAGGCTGCAGATGGGCACTGAACAGGCTGCATTGTTGGTCAATTTTAGGCTGCGGGTGGGCACTGAACAGGCTGCATTGTTGGTCAATTTGGAGACTGCAGATGGGCACTGAACATGCTGCATTGTTGGGTAATTTAATGGCTGCACATGGGCACTGAACAGGCTGCATTGTTGGGGAATTTATAGGCTGCAGATGGGCACCGAACAGGCTGCATTGTTGGTCAATTTTAGGCTGCGGGTGGGCACTGAACAGGCTGCATTGTTGGTCAATTTGGAGGCTGCAGATGGGCACTGAACATGCTGCATTGTTGGGTAATTTAATGGCTGCACATGGGCACTGAACAGGCTTCATTGTTGGTCAATTTATAGGCTGCAGATGGGCACTGAACATGCTGCATTGTTGGGTAATTTAATGGCTGCACATGGGCACTGAACAGGCTGCATTGTTTGGCAATTTATAGGCTGCAGATGGGCACTGAACAGGCTGCATTGTTGGGTAATTTAATGGCTGCACATGGGCACTGAACAGGCTGCATTGTTGGGCAATTTATTAGCTGCAGATGGGCACTGAGCAGGGTGCATTGATGGGAAATTTAGAGGCTGCAGATGGGCACTGAGTAGGGTGCATTGATGAGCTGTGACCCTAATTTTGCTTTAAAGTTCTTTATTTAAAATACGTTTTTTTCCTTAAACTTCCCTCCTAAAATGGGGGTGCGTGTTATATCCCTATGCGTGTTATACACCGATAAATATGGTATTTTATTGAAAGGGTAGCTAATGCTTATAACAGACTTCCAGCAGAGGTAGTAAGTAAGTCAACACTTGTATGTAAGTCAACACTTATGCCGCGTACACACGAGCGGACTTTACGGCGGACTTTGCCCGGCGGACTGGATTTCGTCGGACAATTCGATCGTGTGTGGGCTCCAGCGGACTTTGTTTGCTCAAAAGTTGGACGGACTTAGATTTGAAACTTGTTTAAAATTTATCTGTTGAAATCGAGTCCGGTCGAAAAGTCCGCCGTCTGTATGTTAGTTCGACGGACAAAAAGCCACGCTAGGGCAGCTATTGGCTACTGGCTATGAACTTCCTTGTTTTAGTCCAGTCATACGTCATCACGTACGAATTCGACGGACTTTGGTGGATTGTTTGTAGGCAAGTCCGTTCATTCAGAAAGTCCGTCGTAAAGTACGTCGAAAAATCCGCCGGGCAAAGTCCGCCGTAAAGTCCGCTCGTGTGTACGCGGCATTAGTGAATTTAAACATGCTTGGCACAAACATAGATCTATATTCACTCTAAAAAAAAGAAATCCAAAATGGACAAACTCAATAGATCACTTTGGGGGAGATTTACTAAAACGGGAGCACTCAGAATCTGTTGCAGCTGTGCATGGTAACCAATCAGCTTCTAACTTCAGCTTGTTCAGTTAAGCTTTGACAATAAAACCTGAAAGCTGATTGGTTTCTATGCAGAGCTGCACCACATTTTGCACCATGCAGTTTTAGTAAATCAACCCCCTAGGCTTTTTCTCCCTTTTCTCTTCTATGTTTCTGTTAAGGAAAGGCAACAGAGTCAGGCTGAAGAATAATGGCCAACCTAAAATGGACCTTAAAAATGTGCTTTCGTTTGAGCTGAAAATCCACTCTGGATTGTAGAGGTGTTATTATGAGCAATGAATTATAATCCCTGTTTTATGGTCTCACCTTTCCGTGGTTGCTGTATATCCTGCCAGTGCCTTCTCTAAATCCATACTGTTAGACCACTGTGAAGGATGAGACCTATAGCCATTGTCAGATGCCTTATATTCACATTGTATGGTTAAGCTGCTCACTCTCATTTATGCACTTGGTAGCGATGGTAAAAAATTATAGCAAGACTGTTTTATGTAACAGACGTCTTGCTGCTTCTCCGCAAGCCTTTCAGCCGGAGAATTCAATGAAGCCTCTGAAGGGAAAAAAATATCTATTGAAATGCCGTTTTGTGGACCCAAAACCTCATTGATTTTACTTGCTGGACGCCGGCGCTCAAACTGGAATCTATTTCAGCTAATTTGAAAAGCGCAGTTCAGAGGACGCCATTGTATCCCTTGTATAATCTCAGGCATTATCCTTTGCTCTGCCATGTTTTCTAAATCTAATTGTCATGCTTGATTCTCTGGCCCTTGAATGCCTTCAAACCATTAGGAACAAGAACAAAATGGCTTCTCTTCAGTGAGCAAGAAAACCTCGCAAGACATCAGTAACAATCTTAGCCTCTAGCATACCAGCCAATTTAAGAAAATGTGATGTTTATTTACCATATGAAGAGTTACAGCAGATATAGCACTTGGTTAGTTGGTTTTAAAAAGTCCCATAAGAAAAAACAACTATACAACAAACTCGATAGAGGTTGCACTAGGTGCTTGGGAGTGCCTCCTTGAAAAGTTCAGATGAAAAGTTCTTTCTTTCCCTTGTCTCTCTCTTCTTTGTGTCTGCTACCTTATAGATTTCTGCTTCTTAATTTCGTAATACCTAGTGGCTTTCTGTTAAGAACTGTTGACATTTTGCTACCATAGCAACACATACTGTAGGCAATTATGGGTAATGGTTAGCCCACTTAGCTAGGTATGACATCCCACTTAAAGTGGTTGTAAATGTAATTTAAGAAAAAGAAAAAAAAACATCTCTATAAATACCTGCTCTGTGCAATGGAATTGCACAGAGCAGCCCCAAACCTCCTCTTCTCGGGTCCCTTCTGGAACTCCTGGTTCCCCCTATATGTCCAGTACCCTCATGGAAAGCTGCTTCCCATAGGGCAGTGGTTCTCAACTCCTGTCCCCAGGACCCACTAACAGGCCAGGCTTGCAAGATAACTGAAATACATCACAGGTTATCATTTGCTGCTCAGTGATTGCAGTATTCTAGTCTGCATCTCCCCAAGGTAATACTTAAAATCTGGCCTGTTAGTGGGTCCTGAGGACAGGAGTTGAGCACCACTAAAAAATATTTAGGCTTTAGGACTACTTTAATTTTTGTATTCATTTGAAGAAGAATCCCCCAGGTTTTTAAAACAAAAATAAATTCAGCTCTGGTTGTAGTACCCTCCTGCTTTCTTGCGTCATCCCTTGCAGTAATTCTTTTCACCATGTTAAAGGAAGCCCCGTGGCCTTAACTTTGAAGACTGAGAACATCCTATGAGCGCAGACCATCATGGACCAAAGCCCCCACTCCCCTGGCTGTATTTTTTTTTTTTTTTCTTTCGTATACTTACCTTTTCCATACGTCTTCAGGCTGGTTGCGTGTCTACAGAGTCCTCTTACCCTTTTGGATCTAGCCACCGCTAGAAAGGATCTAGAGTAGGAGGACTCTGTATGTCAAGTGACCAGCCTGAAGACATCTGGAAAAGGTAAGTATAAAAAAAACAAAAAACAGCCAGGAGTGGAAGCTCTGGAGGTGGCGGGAGGTGTTAGCCTGGACTTGGGCTCCAAAGCCTCATAAACATGATGAGAATATTGAAAGATTTATCATCCGTTTTTTTTGTTCCGCATGCTAGTCTCATATTGAAAACCAATAGGTTACTAAAGTTACGAAAATTCTCGTAAGACACAATGCAGTTTCGAAAGTGATTTAATGTATTCTTTCATTTCTGAGCATGCGTGGTCTTGGTTACATAATTGTTTCGTACAAATACTGTACTAATTACACAAAAAACGTTGGTTCTGTTATCATACGGGGAAAAATGTTTGTGCTTGTCCCTCTGGATATTTTCACATGAACGGTCATGATTGGTTCTCGAAAGTGTACTAACGAATAGATTATCGGACGATCGCTCCAAATGTGTTTTTTTTCATTCAGTATCCTCTTCATGTGTACAGGCCCTAAAGTTGTTGTAAACTCTCTCTTATACCCAGTGAAGTGAACAGCCTCAGATGATACACAGACAAAATAAATCTTCCTGCATACGTTTTACTTGTATATCTGCTGTCTTTCTACACTCTTTGGAAAGCGCAGATCATGATAGAAATCTGTCTTCCTCTTTCAGCAGTGGGTGGGGAGTCTGGGCTTACACTGCGTGAGAGCTTATTGGAGGAAAGGGACACCCCCTCCACATAGGTAGAGGAATGAAGGAACATGCAGAGCTGTATTGTGAATAGACAAGCTCAGTGTTTATCTCCCTCTAAGCTCCCTCCCTGATGCAAAATTTCAGCTATTGTTATCTCATTTGTCAGAGAACTTGTCAGAAGTAACTCTGCTGATAACAGAGGAATGGAGCACCAGAGAGAAACGACACTTAGAGCTTTGAAGAGAGATAGGTAAACACTACAGTTTTTATATACAGTATGTGCTTAGGTCAAATTTCATGAATGGGGTTTACAACCACTTTAAGGCTACATGGAGCCTCACTATGAGCTTCATTCAGGAGTGTGCTGCAAAGCACAAATAAAGTTGTGGTAGCATTGATTTCCTTATTCTTGCTGTACGGTTCTTCAAGGGCTGGTTGCCTGCCAACCAATAATGCTGTCAATCAGTGGAAAAGCACCAGAGAGGAGGTGTCAGTCTCCAGTGTGATGTACTGAGCATACATGCCAGAGGTAAGTACATTTTATATAATGTGTGATGTCAGTAAAAATTATGTGGTGGACCAAGAAATACTGTATGAAGGTGCCTGATGCAGAAGAACCATTTGGTATTTTTACTATACAGTATTGTGGTGAAAATATGAATGAGTTAAAAGTCATAATTTCAACAGCTCCTCATTTTAAAACACTTTTCTGCTTGCTAATTAGACCGGATGTCTTCTTTAACATGATGACAGAGAGGCTATTAAATCCTCATGGCTTTCAAAAAGAAAAACAGTTTTTATCCCTTAAATAATTATACTGTTGTCAAAAAGGAGAGAGTGAGAAAAAGCTTCAGAACCAACAGAGCTAAGTATTGGCTCTCTATCCAAAACATATTATTTTAACCACTTACTAAATAGGCCTTTTCTGGACCTTTTTGTTTGAAAGTGTAAATCAGATTTTTTTGCTGGAAAAGAACCCCCAAACATTATATATATTTTTTAGCAGAGACCCTAGAGAATAAAATGGCGATCCATGCAATATTTTATGTCACACAGTATTTGCGTAGTGGTCTTTTAGAAGCAATTTGTTTGGAAATAAATACACTTTAATTAATTTGAATGCAAAAAAACACCATAGATAACCCAATGTTTTTGTAAAATTGAATAGATGATTATATGCCGAGTAAATAGATACCTAACATGTCATGCTTTATAATTGCGCAGGCTCGTGGAATAGGGACAAACTACAGTAATTAAAAATCTCCATAGGCAACATTTTAAACTTTTTCACAGGTTACCTGTTTAGAGTGGGGTCTCGCACTAGAATTATTGCTTTCCCTCTAACGTCAAAGGCTTTGGATATCTTTTTATATCCTTTTCCATCTTTGTAAAGTTTCATTATCTTGTTACGCAGGTCTTTTGACTGTTCTTTTCTACCTCCTCATGGCTCAGTGTCTAGCCTGCTTAGTGCATCCATGTGAGAGCTAACAAACTCATTGACTATTCATACACAGACACAAATTGTCTGTATAAATCAGTGAAGGAGAAAACATACTTATTTACAAAATTTTATAACAGAAACAAAGAAAAACTTCTTTTTTTTTTTCTGTCTTTTTTTATTTGTTTAGCAAAAAATAAAGACCCTAGTGGTGATCAAATACCACCAAAAGAAAGTTGTATTTGTGGGAACAGTGTTGCATGACCGCGCAATTGTTTTCAAAGCGACAGCGCTGAAAGCTGAAAATTGGCCTGGGCAGGGGGGGGGGGGGAGTGCCCGATATTGAAGTGGTTAAGAGCTGTGGGCATGCTATTTAGGAGGACCCAAGTGCAACCCCTGATGTTACCAATGGCGCTGGCTACTCCCCCCCTATGTTACAGAGGTGTGAGCTTTCCCTAATTTGCGGCTTTTCTGGATTTCCTTCATTTGGAGACTGTTTAATGGGAACAAACAAAGTAATAGGCAGCATATTCCGATGTTGTCAAAATTGTCCAAAAATCTTTATTATTTCAATATCCAGCAGACAGAATGAGTGTCCTTGCTCCAGCACACACCATGGCTTCCAGCCTTTCATGTAATCGCCTATAAAAATGATTGCCAGTGAAGTAAAAGGGCAATAATTAAATCAGCAAGTATAGATTTTGCAAACCATAGTCTACCCTTGTCCACACAATAGTCTCTCGTTTAACTTCCAGTGGAAATGCTAGGTTTTTATATATAAAATCTAGATTTATTTTCTCATATTACAAAAACTCAATTGAAATGTTTTCAGTATTCTGTCTTGTTAATATTTCATAATG
This sequence comes from Lithobates septentrionalis, assembly GCA_037952835.1. Lineage (NCBI taxonomy): Eukaryota > Metazoa > Chordata > Amphibia > Anura > Ranidae > Lithobates > Lithobates septentrionalis. Next base: position 246,460 of record JBBDGP010000178.1, read on the forward strand.
GAGTGAGTTAAAGCATTCTTCTCTGCTTACTATGAGAATTCTGCTATGCAATCTTAGTTTCCTATAGCATTTTGGTTGGAAAGTGACAAGTTAAGGCGGGTAAAGTTTCATGAAAAATACACTTTATGAATGGACGTCTGTTGGTGTAACTGACCCCCAAATCATTATTGGTGAGGCCCGATTTGGATCCTTGCTAAGCAACACTTAAGCAGGGCTAGGAGCAGCAAAAATGCAGGTATATTATCGAAAGAGGAACAGCTTTGTCACCCAATTAACCACTTCCATACCAGGCACTTCCCCCCCTTCCTGCCCAGGACAATTTTTAGCTTTCAGCGCTGTCACAATATGAATGACAATTGCGTGGTCATGCTACACTGTACCCAAACTAAATTTTTATCATTTTCTTCCCATAAATAGAGCTTTCTTTTGGTGGTATTTGATCACCTCTGCGTTTTTTAATTTTTGTACTATAAACAAAAAAATACCGTCAATTAAAAAAAAAACAATAAAAAAAACTGATGGGCGCTGATAGGCGGCACTGATAGGCGTCACTGATGGGAACTGATAGGCGTCACTGATGGGCATTGATAGACGTCACTGATGGGCATTGATAGGCGTCACTGATGGGCATTGATAGGCGTCACTGATGGGCTATGATAGGCGTCACTGATGGGCATTGATAGGTGTCACTGATGGGCATTGATAGGCGTCACTGATGGGCATTGATAGGCGTCACTGATAGGCAGCACTAATGGGCACCGATGGGCACTGATAGGCAGCTACTGACAGGCATTACTGAGTTGCACTGATTGGCACTTTGGGGCACTGACAGGCATTACTGATAGGGCACTGATTGGCACTTTTTTGGGAACTGATTGGCACTGTTGTGGGCACTGCTTAGCACTGTTGTGGGCACTGACAGGCATTTATTATGGGGACAGGCTGGCAGGTGTTGGGCACTGATTGGCACCTTTTGATGTGGGCTGTGCTGATAATCAATGTGCTGATTGTCAGCACAGACCCCCCCCCCCCCCCCTGACAGGGAGAGCTGCCGATCGGCTCTCCCTATCAGTGTGAACCGTGGAGAGCCATTTACCGGCACTTCCTGGTTCACAATAAATAAAAAACCCAAAAAGGGTTAACGCTGCGCTAGAAAAGTATATATTGAAGAGTGACTGTTAAAGCCGCCAGCACCAAAAAGTCTAATACTAAACTCTAATACATAAAAAAAAAACAAAATAAGTGCAGCGCTGAAACTTAATATGAAATGTATATCATACTGGAAATAACCATAAGGAGTGATTAACCCACCAACAATAAATTGAGTAAAGGTAGATAAAAAATCAAAAAAGTCTCCCATAGAAGACTAAAACAAATATCTCACCATATACAAAAAGTGAAAAATTGAAAAATATATGTAAGAAGGTGAATCAAGTCCCAATTACAAACAATGCAAACTAAAAAGTCAAAAAGTCCATAAACAAAGTGAATTGGAGACCAAAGTGCATATGTTCAAAGGAAGAAGTGACATAGGTGAGTCCAGCATCCAGAGTAATTCACACCCAAGTGAGATATGAGGCTCCTTACCAGCTCGAGGTGATCACCATAACAGTGGTCTCACCAGGCGTTTGGGAAATTATCAGGTCACCCACAAACCTATGCCGATATTCGCAGTTGAAATCGTAGTACTCAAAAGACAAAAACAAGAATGGCTCCCATAGTGTAAAATTGCAATATAGTGTGGTTTATTGAGCTATAAGATTGCACTTACAGGAATCTTCATCCATTAAAAGCATGTAACCAAACATGAGGATCGCGGCGTCTCCACGAGCTTCCGCCTGCTTACTGTGTATGTCCCATCAACCACAAAGGAAAACGTAATGACGTCAGCGTCACAAGCTCCTCCCTACGTGTTTCGTCACGATAGGACGTCGTCTGGGGATTGGCCAAGTGGTTCACGCTGTGATCAGCTGTGATTGGTCACAGCTGATCACGTGGTAAGAAGCCTCTGTCAGAGGCTTCATACCACGATCTGAGTTGCGGTGTGTCAGACTGACACACCGCACCTCAGATCGCCGTGTTGCGCGCCGGCTGTGTTATCCTGATCACGACATATGACGTCCGGTCAGGATATCACAACCACTTTGCCGCCGCCATTCTGCTATATGGCGGGCGGCAAGTGGTTAATGAACTGGCTTGTGCAATGGTTCTACGGGTCAACAGGTATTTACAATGATGTTCAATAGAAGAAAAAATGTGCTACTACCCCAGATTATGTAGAGATCCTCCTGAGCTGTCGGGTGCAGGATGTGCAGCCACTCAGCTGCTAACGAAGTAAATGGATAGAAGACAATCCGCAACTCCATACATGCTCTTCAACAAGTCCAAATTTATTGTAACTCCATAAAAGATGAATACATACGGCAGATGTTAATGCGTTTTCAGCCATATTGTCTTGTTCACAACAATTTACAATGAGGTTCCAAGAGAGCTGAAACTTACCGGTATGGGGAGCCTACATCACATTCGTGAAATTATGATTTGACCACAGTCCTACGAGATAGGCATGGAGGCTACCATTGTTGGCCTCTCCTTTTTAAAAATGCTACCTGTTTGGCTGGCACTTTCACCCGAGATATCGAGGCGCTAACCAGGTAGAATTGTGCAAATAATTCTACCTTCCACATTACTCAGACCACATGTGCAGTTTAAAGGTTGCGACCAAAATATAAACCAAAGAATGGTTTTGGGGTGCTTTAATAATTAAACATTATATTGAAACCATATAGTGGTGTTCACTATGTTCTAAAACAGTAAATTGTGTTGTGTTAGCCATGGATGGTAGGTGGAAAAAGTGTACTGTAGGCAATTCCATTTTGTTGAGTAGCTCAGTATATTTTAGCTGAAGCTTTTTTGGAATACTTTGTTCCCCTCCTCAGACATAGTGGCAAACCAGTAAATGAAAAATCGCATGGTTATAAATGAACAAGTACAGCAAGCCTCAAAGAGCAGAAGTTAACAAATCTGCTTCTTGACAGATAACAGATAAAAGGACAGAATGCCATGATCAAATAGTACTCCTTTCCCACCTCTGCTTTATTTCCTGGACTCGCTCCTAAATAGTTTGCTCGTCAAACACTGCTCTCTATTTATCTCATCTAGGTCTGCTAGTTCCGTTAATTACTTTCGTTTTTTTCTTTTTTTTATATGTCCCCCAGATTTGTGAATGTTATACTGTGTAAAAAAAAAAAAAAAAAAATAAAAAATATATATATATTAATCATGAAAAAAAAAAAAAAAAAAAAATATATATATATATATATATATAAAAAAAAAAGGTAAAATAAATATCTGCGCTAACTAATGACGAGCATCAAAAAGCAGCTAGCATAGTTTGTGGATTTCATCAAACATAAATATAACAGTCAAAATGCAGCGCTTAAATAAGGTAAATGTCCAAATATAAATAATAGTCCATAAAATTCAATCGGCAATACAGATGACAAGAAAACCTCCACCAGACTTCAGTGTGTAAAGGAAAAGCACACCACACCCATGTGCTATAAATCTGCTTACCAGAAAGACATAGGAAATAAGCGATGTACTCATTTGGTGTGGAAGATCAGCAGCAGATCCAAAAATCACACTCTAGCATTGGTAGGCACAGCATAGAAGCAGTCAGGTCATCCCATGTCACAAGCTCAGGACTCACATTAGCGATAGATGTATTGGTGCAGTCATCAACAGGAATAAACCGGAGCGCCCCACCCCTACAGGGGTAACAGGCGTAGTGGATATGTTCCAATGGTGTTGTCCCCCTCTTGTATGAGGTGTCCCCTCGAATCCGTGCAGCTGTATTCCACCTCTCCAGAAGCGGCATTAAGGATCTCCACCGACGGGCGTTCCCATATATAAGGTAAAAGGATGAGCCTTATAGCGTGAATCTTTCAGGAGCCGCTGTAAAGATGTGGGGGTGGAGTCTAACACCACGCTCTCTCACTCATCGAGGGGACACCTCATACAAGAGGGGGACAACACCATTGGAACATATCCACTACGCCTGTTACCCCTGTAGGGGTGGGGCGCTCCGGTTTATTCCTGTTGATGACTGCACCAATACATCTATTGCTAATGTGAGTCCTGAGCTTGTGACATGGGATGACCTGACTGCTTCTATGCTGTGCCTACCAATGCTAGAGTGTGATTTTTGGATCTGCTCGTGGTCTGTGTTCTCCCGGCCCCCCTTCTTCCCCGCTCCAGTGGCCAATGTCCTGCAGCAGCCGCCCGGGTCACACTGCCCTGTCTGTGGCTGCGCTCTCTCTCCCACCCACCGGCGCCGATGCCAGCCATAGACAGTGAATGGAACTGTCTGGTCTCCTAGCAACCAGGGACGCGATGAGTGAGAGAGCGTGGTGTTAGACTCCGCCCCCACATCTTTACAGCGGCTCCTGAAAGATTCACGCTATAAGGCTCATCCTTTTACCTTATATATGGGAACGCCCGTCGGTGGAGATCCTTAATGCCGCTTCTGGAGAGGTGGAATACAGCTGCACGGATTCGAGGGGACACCTCATACAAGAGGGGGACAACACCATTGGAACATATCCACTACGCCTGTTACCCCTGTAGGGGTGGGGCGCTCCGGTTTATTCCTGTTGATGACTGCACCAATACATCTATCGCTAATGTGAGTCCTGAGCTTGTGACATGGGATGACCTGACTGCTTTTATGCTGTGCCTACCAATGCTAGTGGGCATATACTTCTTTACACATTTATACCGGGACAATTCCCTTCTCTTCCTCCTCTCCTCTCTTGATCCTTTGGTCGCTGGGACCTCTTGGGGTAGCGTTGTCCCCCTTTCTGCGGGGATACACTGGGACCAGTGTGGATAAGGTGGGGCCGGAGACACGCCCGTTTCCCAATTTGGTTTTCTGGCGTCCAATGTGTGGTTGCCCCCAGGAATGCTTCCGACGGTTGGCCTCTTCTCCTGCTCATGCTTGGTGTAAAGTCTGCTTACCATTGCCCCTGATGAAGGGACTTTAACAGCCCCGAAACGCGTAGGCTCAGGTAGAAGACTACATGAATACACCTTTTGTTCGCTCACCAGCAGAATACTGTTTTTATTGTCAAACTGATTCATATGTTTGTATCTGTAAAAAAATTCTTTTTTCAATTGTATAACTTTATTTAATTGTATTAATAAAACCTGCTTTTTTACTCTTATTTTTTGTTGCCTTTAAAATGTCAGAAATAGGCTTAGTCATGAAAGGGATAATACCTGGAAGTTTTTTTTTTTTTTCTAGAGAGCTCTGGTGGTGCTTTGTAAGTACAAAGTCTTCAAAATAAATGTAATTCAAACACCTATAAAAGTTTACCTAATAAAATGGCCACTAGGTATATATGAAAATATACTGTATGTGCATATCAGTGTAACAATGCAGAGTGATTGCTAATTACAATATTAATTATAGTCATAATACTTTTAATATGTTCCTGAAAACTTTGTCAGCTTCATCTGCCTAGCTGCTGATATGCAGCCATGTACTGATTGCATTTACATAATTGTTAGATATGATACTATATAAATGCATATGTAGACAATAGGAAAAGTATATAATGAATGTATTATTATTAATATTTTTGGCCATGCATACAAATTAAAATTTGTAGTAAGCTGGTTTACATAATAATAATATAGTAAGTGCTGGTGAATAGGTGTTCATTATTTCTGCTGATTACTCACTTTACTGTCACAAATACATTACAATACTCTCATATGTCTATGTGACTGACCGCTCCACCACAACTACCAGCTAGATCATGATATAGCTGAGAAGACTCGTTTATCATGGATAGGTAAAAACAAAGCATTTCCCCGTTCTGCCTAGTGACATGACAGAGATCACCGCTCCCTGTCATCAGGAGCAGTGATCACTGTCATGTCAGTGGTAGCCCCTCCCCCCCACAGTTAGAATCACTCCCAAGGACACACTTAACCCCTTTATCGCCCCCTAGTGTTTAACCCCCTCCCTGCCAGTGTCATTTACACAGTAATCAGTGCATTTTTTTATAGCACTGATCGCTGTATAAATGACAATGGTCCCAAAATAGTGTCAAAAGTGTCCGATGATTCCGCCATAATGTCGCAGTCACGATCGCCGCCATTACTGATAAAAAAATAAAAAATAAAAATGCTATAAATCTATCCCCTATTTTGTAGACACTATAACTTTTGCGCAAACCAATCAATATACGTTTATTGTGATTTTTTTTTTTTTTTTTTTTTACCAAAAATATGTAGAAGAATACATATTGGCCTAAACTGTGGGGAAAAAAGTTTTGCTTTTTTTATAGATTTTTTTGGGGGATATTTATTTATAGCAAAAAGTAAAAATATTGCTTTTTTTTCAAAATTGTCGCTCTTTTTTTGTTTATAGCGCAAAAAATAAAAACCGCAGAGGTGATCAAATACCACCAAAAGAAAGCTCTATTTGTGGGGAAAAAAAACGACTTTTTTTTTTTGGGTGTAACATCGCACGACCGCGCAATTGTCAGTTAAATTGACGCAGTGCCGAATTGCAAAAAGTGCTCTGGTCAGGAAGGGGGTAAATCCTTCCGGGGCTGAAGTCATTAAAAAACAAAAAAAACTTCCTCTTATTATACATAAGAAAAAATAAAATAAAAATAGAAGCATACCCACATTTTCCCAAAGCCATAGAGACCTTTCCCATTTCCTTCAGATTTATAAATTCACTCTTCAATTTTATTGGACCTTTTATATAGTATACACAGTAATATTAGTAATATTTTTTTATAAGTCCATGAATGTAATTGCGTTATTCCACCGTAAAGTTGAAATTTTTAATTTAGGTCTTCGGTGACTCATTGACCGATTTAGGCCGTACGCTGCCAAGAATCAGGGTTTTTCTGCAGCATTTGTGTACAGGTGTGTGTGATCACCCAGCCATCTGTACCGTTAGAAACACTATTTTTTATTTTGGTATTTCTTGGCGACATATGGTCCAAATCTGTGTGAAAGAGCTCTTATCCTAAAGCATTTGGTTGCAGTTTAAAGGGTAACTCCACATTCGTGGGGGGAAAAAAAATTAGCAAATAAAGAAAAAATAATATAGCGTATACAATTGCGACACAAGTCATATCATAATTGAATGTTATTAAAAATGACCTTTTCTATGTGCAGCTCTGCAATTTTCCGAAAATGCACTGCAATGTGGCTACCTGGGGGTGTTCTGTACACAGAATGTTTACTGACCACTCCCCAGAAACATCATTTCCTGCTTGTGTGATTGGCTCACCAATTTTCCCAGAAGTCTGCCTAAGATACAAGTCAGATTTTAGGCATCTCCTGCAACAAAAAATTAATTTTTGGTGAGATTCTTTTAATAGGAAGTCACATCTAAAGGGATGCAGGCCCAGCAGCTTTCCTCATTAGAGCCCTGCAGGTGCAGCAGCTGATTGTAAAGCATGCAATCAAGCCACTGTTGTTGTGCTGTAAACTGAGCATCCAGAGTAACTTTGCGCCCCCGTTCACATTGGAACGACTTGTCATGCGATTTGACAGGTGAAATCTCATGACGAGTCACACCCTATTGTCAGCAATGGCACTGTTCAAATCAGTGCAACCCCGACTTTGTGGTGCCGCATTGATTTGAAAAAGTAGTTCTTGCATTACTTTTGGCAATTTCGGGTGTGACTTGGATAGACATCTGTGCATGAAGCCTCACAGATGTCTTACAAGTCGCACCTGAGGTCAAACTGACATGCAGCTCTAAAATTGTGCGAGTTCAGATGAAGTTCCATGATTTCAAAGCCGTATTCAATGAGAACAAGTGTTTTATATGTGCCAATCTGAAGAACCTGGTCATGGCTGAGAGACAGTCCCATCATTTTGCTGAAATTAGCGGCTTTTTCAAGGGGTCCTAAGGTTTTACTGATTTTGAAAAAGGCACGGAAGTTTCAATAAGATATACAGTAAATGGACGTGACCTGACACACACTATATGAAACACATGGCGGCCTCCATCCCTGATTTGGTAGATAGAAAGAAGGAATTTTGTGGGACTTTAAATGAGGGTACGCCATGTTAAGAGAAAATGACAACATAAAAATGAAAGTACAGTACATGATTTTTTTATTACAGTCTTCAATACATATCAGATATTTTGTATCAAATAGATAGGTAGTCACCAGACTTACACTAAATATGCTGCTCATAGCTTGAAATACAAATAAAAAGACATAGCAAATATACATGGTATAGTAAATCGATTGAGAGACAAATGTAATAAAGACAAGTAACTGTGGGCATCTAGTGGCACTCTACGCGTTTCCTGGCATTACAGCCATTCATCAGGAGTGTTATGAAGTAATATACTAGGAAAGAAAGAACAGGGGTTAACGATAATGCCCTTAGACTAAGGGAGGACAGGGGAATTATGTCCCAACAAGGTGGAGATAGATTGGCATACTTACTAACAGCCTCAAGGCCAAGTCCGGTATCCGCCAAGGAAGACGGGGTTAGGAGGAATTATGTCTCCCCCCGGGGTCGAAACGGGGGAACCCTCCAGGGACGGAGAACAGCGCCCGGAGCCCAACACAGTGGTCACAGCATGATCCAATAGACTATGTGTACACCAAAAGTGTTCCTAGAAAAAATGTGTCAAAAAAGGGATTAGTTAAATGTATAAAAGTGTAATGCCCTGTACACACGACCGGTTTTGCCGTCGGAATAAACTCCGAAGGTTTCTCAGACGGAATTCCATTCAAGCGGTCTTGCCTACACACGGTCAAACCAAAGTCCGACCATCCAGTGACGTACAACACGTACGACGGGACTAGAAAAAGGAAGTTTAATAGCCAGTAGCCAATAGCTTCCTTCTCGTACTTGCTTCAGAGCATGCGTCGTTTTTGGTCCATCGAAACAGCATACAGGCAATCAGTTTTACCGATAGGAATTGGTTCCGTCGGAAATATTTAGAACATGTTCTATTTCTAGGTCCGTCAGAATTTTCCAAAAAAGAAGTCCGATGAGGCCTACACACAATCGGAATAGACGATGAAAAGCTTCCGTTGGACTTATTCTGTCGGACATTCCGCTCGTGTGTACGGGGCTTTAGGGTAATGGGGGAAAAATGTCTATGTGTTCCCGCAAGGGCACTACATGACGGGGTGTATGTGAAATAAAACAAAGTAATGCCGTGTACACACCAGCGGACTTTTCGGCATCAAAGGTCCGACGGACTTTCAACGGACTTCTGACAGACTTCCGACGGACTTTCGAACGAATGGACTTGCCCACACACGATCACACCAAAGTCAGACAGATTCGTACGTGATTACGTACACCGGACTAAAATAAGGAAGTTCATAGCCAGTAGCCAATAGCTGCCCTAGCGTCGGTTTTCGTCCGTTGGACTAGCATACAGACGAGCGGATCTTTCGACCGGACTCGAGTCCGTCAGAAAGATTTGAAACATGTTCCAAATCTAAAGTCCGTCTGATTTTCGACCGAAAAAGTCTGCTGCAGGTCCGATGAAGCCCACACACGGTCGGATTGTCTGACGGATTCGTCCCGTCGGACCAGTCTGGACAAAAAGTCCGCCCGTGTGTACACGGCATAAGGGGAGAAAAAACAAAAACATACCAAAAGAGGATAGCCTGTGTGTGGGATCAGGATGTGCTTCCTTGTGATTGAATCAAGCAAATGAACCACCAGCTACTCCAAGGCTACTATATACTCCCATTCCCAGGGAGGGGCCCCGTTAACGTCATGCCTGATTGGCCAATCAGTTGAGTTATTTTGAGGGGACACCAACTTTACACTGTTATACAAGCTGTACACTCACTACTTTACATTGTAGCAAAGTGTCATTTCTTAAGTGTTGTCACATGAAAGGATATAATAAAATATTTACAAAAATGAGAGGGGTGTACTTACTTTTGTGAGATACTGTATATCCAGCCGTGGACACCCACATCCACATAGTACTGTGATTGGAAATCTCCATTTACTGGCTCGTAATCTGTTCATTAAGATGAAGAATGGGGACTTCTATAGCTTACAATGAAAAAAGAAATATGTGGTGTGCATAACATGATAATATAGAGGTCTGCCATTTTTTTTTTTTTTTATTGTGACTGGAGTTTTCCTTTAAGTTGTCTGGACTGTACATACACAATACTGGCTGAACACTGTGTTTTGCTGTTGTTTGCCATTGTATTTCAGGCTTTGTACTGTGGCCCTCTGACCTACAGAGAGAATTCTGGGTTGTTATTTGCTCTGGTCCCAGAGCTCTGTTGTCCTCGCACAGCTGCATGTGTTCACTGTGTCCCATGCCTTTAATCCAGTGAGGTCAGCGGCACAGACTGAGGATTACAGCAGGGCTGCCCGCGGGGTGTCACTCACACGTCCTGCTTGCCAGGGCAGCCAGCTGGCCGCCTTACAATCCTCCTGTTATTTTTTTTCCTGTGTTAGATAATATCATGGACTTCACTGGGAAGCTGTTACTGCAGGCTGTCAGATGGCATACCTTGTAATTAACTATGACTGCTGAGATTATCAAAATGTACCCATCAATGACCATTAACTAATTATTCATTGTTAGGGGTTTTATTTTAGGATATCTAAGCACCTGAAACAAACGCAGAGACAAAACTGACAGTTATTATGTAATGTTTTGTATTTTAATGTAATGGCTTAGTGGTTAGCACTTCTGCCTTGCAGCACTAGAGTCCTCGGTTTGAATCCAAATCTAAAAGTGGAACTAAACCCATTGATTTAAAGCATTAACCACTTTAATACAGGGCACTTACACCCCCTTCCTGCCTAGGCCAATTTTCAGCTTTCAGCGCTGTCGTTGTTTAAATGACAATTGCGCGGTCATGCTACATTGTACCCAAACAGAATTTTTATCATTTTGTTCCCACAAATAGAGCTTTCTTTTTGGTGGTATTTGATCACCTCTGCCTTTTTCATTTTTTACTAAACAAATAAAGACCGAAAAATAACGTTTTTTTTGTTTCTGTTATAAAATTTTGTAAATAAGTACGTTTTCTCCTTCACTGATGGGCACTAATAAGGCGGCACCGACGGGCACTGATAAGGCGGCACCGATGAGGTGGCACCAATGAGGTGGCACTGACGATGGGCACTGATAGGCGGCACTGGTAGGCAGCACTAATGGGTGGCACTGATAGGTGGCACTGATGGGCACTCATGGGTGGCACTGGTGGGCACTAATGGGCACTGATGGGTGACACTGATGGGCACTGAAAGGCTGCACTGATGGGTACTTTTGGGTGGCACTGATAGGCGGCACTGCTGGGCACTGATAGATGGCACTGATAGGCATTACTGATGGCACTGGCAGGCATTAGGGATGGGCACTGATTGGCAGCTGCCTGGGCACTGATTGGCATTTCCCTGGTGGTCTAGGGTGGCATACCTGGTGGTCCAGTGTGGTGGCAATCCCCGGTGGTCCTGGCGGCATCCTGGTGGTCCTGGGCAGGCATCTGAGCCCAGCACAGACCCCCCCTGTCAGGAGAGCAGCCGGTCGGCTCTCCTCTACTCGCGTCTGTCAGACGCGATTGAGGAAAAGCCGATCAATGGCTCTTCCTGTCTACATCGTAATCAGCCGTGATTGGACACGGCTGATCACGTGGTAAAGAGCCTCCATCAGAGGCTCCTTACCTAGATCGTTGTAGCGGTGTGGCAGACTGACACACCGCACCACCAATTGCCGTGATGCGTACCCCCCACGGGCGCGCGGCGGCTGTTATCCTGCCCAGTCAGGATAACTGAACCACCGCCCCGGCCGTCATTCTGCTATAGGCCGGGTGGGAAGTTGTTAAAAAGTACCCATGCATTAAAAGCAGTTACATTCCTGGCATCCTGGGACTGTTAACTATCAAATTTGCTTGTGCTCTCAACCAAACTGTTAAACCATCAAATGGCTGGAGTCATAACTGATCACATGTGCAGCATCATGGCAGTTGCAGATCAAACAGAGGCCAAGATGGCAGCTTCCATGGCTGAAAAGGATAGGAGGGTTTAGTTCCGCTTGAATAATAGATACACAGAGTGTGCATGTTCTCTTTGTGCTTTGGTGGGTTTCCTCCTGGTACTTTGGTTCTATATTCCAAAGACATGCTGGTAGGTTAATTGGCTTCTGTCTAAATTGGCCCTAGTATATGTATGTTTACATGTGAGTTTCCTGAGATTGTAACCTCCTTGAGGGAAGGGACTAATGTAGGTGTGCAATATCTGTAAAGCATTGGAAATCCTGTCAGCACAATATAAATACCTGTAATAGATATTAAATACTGTCAATGTTTTAAATGTATTTCCTCAGTTTGATACTTAAAGAGCTTTGTAGTGTATGTGTGAGGTAGCACTAGGTAGCTCAAATCACGGAAGGTCCTCAGAGTGGATCCCTTCAAGAATGTATAGATTTTGGAGGCAAGCGAGGACATGATATTAAAGTGATGGAGCGTAGGACATTAAACATAGCCAATGCACTTCAGGGGATTGGGGTTCTGCCCTATTTGGGGCTTTGGAAGTGTTAGATCTGTTGGTCATGGACACTGCTGTCTGTGTTCTAATATGATAACAATGTTTCCGGAGGGTCTGTTGTGCTAAAAGCCCTGAAGAAGGGTCATTAGCAAAAGCTCCAGAGAAGAATTTTTACCAAAGCTCTGAAGAAATGAAAGACAAGTAAAAAAAGGCGCAATGCAGGTATACCTCAAATAACTGTTCCTAAATAGTCCAATGGTAGGATGGGTATATATATATATATATATATATATATATATATATATACAAGAAGAAGTCAGTCAGGGCTGCCACCAATAAAAGACCAGAAGCGAGGTCCAATAGGCTAAAAGAGATGAACAAGGAAAAGGGGCGCCTCTGAGTGTATATCAATAATCATTTATTTCAACAAGCAATATCCACTCACATGGAAGACTGTGATGTTGCGTTCCGGTACGTCTCTGGGTAGAGGAAAAGATGGAGGACCACAAGTCTCAGCAAGTCCGTGCAGTGCTGATCCCACATCGGATCCTGGCGAGGATGGGTAGTGGTAGCTGGACACAGCAGGGGCTCCCTCAGGTCTCCAGATGGCACTTCCGGGTTAAAATGGGTTAAAAATAACACAGACCATCTGTCTGCGGGTTCCAAGGATGGGGCTGTGAGGACGCCAAAGCCGATCACCGGGCGTGCTGCAGTGTCTGATAAGGCTCGTACGGCTCCGTGGATGGAATAGTTGCGGCCGTGTAGGGAGCCAAAACGAGGCCTGGAGGGCAAGCACAGCGCGGCGCTGGGCCGTGACGTCACAGCTATGCGACGCGTTTCTGAGTCTGTGCGCTATTGGTGGCAAGAATAGCGGCACTCCTTTCTCAAGCATGAGGGGCGGACACTCTGGCAGTCATTTTTGTAGTCTTGGAGGGGGCGGGGCCAAGGATAATGAGCAATACACTACAACTAGAGGCAATACTAGACACGATACATATGGGAGTGGAGCACAAATTAAAAAATCAACTGAAAATGAATGATGGAAATTTTAAAAGGACAATAGCATGAAGTATACATATATGCATATATACGCCCTTATAGGGTACGGTGAAAAACATGTATATATACAGATATATATAGGAATAAATATAGAAATAAACACAGAAATAAACACAAATACATATCTACGGGCAAGATAAAACCTGGTACATGAGCGTCTAATGTAAAACATGAGTAAAAACATATATATGTATCTATTCAAGAACAAGATGTTACTTTAAAAACAATATGCAAAAACAAGATAAAAAAAGATAAAAAATATGATAAAAAATAAGATAAGGAACAAATTCAAAATTGGTGATTACGAGAACGTGGATATTATATACGTGGACATCATTAATATGATTAACGGTGAACAAAATCCACAGGGGAAAATAATGGGAGGGGAGGGGGGATGGGAAGGGAAGGGGGGGGGTTGGAAAGGGTGCCCTTTCCAACCCCCCCCCCCTTTCCCTTCCCATCCCCCCTCCCCTCCCATTATTTTCCCCTGTGGATTTTGTTCACCGTTAATCATATTAATGATGTCCACGTATATAATATCCACGTTCTCGTAATCACCAATTTTGAATTTGTTCCTTATCTTATTTTTTATCATATTTTTTATCTTTTTTTATCTTGTTTTTGCATATTGTTTTTAAAGTAACATCTTGTTCTTGAATAGATACATATATATGTTTTTACTCATGTTTTACATTAGACGCTCATGTACCAGGTTTTATCTTGCCCGTAGATATGTATTTGTGTTTATTTCTGTGTTTATTTCTATATTTATTCCTATATATATCTGTATATATACATGTTTTTCACCGTACCCTATAAGGGCGTATATATGCATATATGTATACTTCATGCTATTGTCCTTTTAAAATTTCCATCATTCATTTTCAGTTGATTTTTTAATTTGTGCTCCACTCCCATATGTATCGTGTCTAGTATTGCCTCTAGTTGTAGTGTATTGCTCATTATCCTTGGCCCCGCCCCCTCCAAGACTACAAAAATGACTGCCAGAGTGTCCGCCCCTCATGCTTGAGAAAGGAGTGCCGCTATTCTTGCCACCAATAGCGCGCAGACTCAGAAACGCGTCGCATAGCTGTGACGTCACGGCCCGGCGCTGCGCTGTGCTTGCCCTCCAGGCCTCGTTTTGGCTCCCTACACGGCCGCAACTATTCCATCCACGGAGCCGTACGAGCCTTATCAGACACTGCAGCACGCCCGGTGATCGGCTTTGGCGTCCTCACAGCCCCATCCTTGGAACCCGCAGACAGATGGTCTGTGTTATTTTTAACCCGGAAGTGCCATCTGGAGACCTGAGGGAGCCCCTGCTGTGTCCAGCTACCACTACCCATCCTCGCCAGGATCCGATGTGGGATCAGCACTGCACGGACTTGCTGAGACTTGTGGTCCTCCATCTTTTCCTCTACCCAGAGACGTACCGGAACGCAACATCACAGTCTTCCATGTGAGTGGATATTGCTTGTTGAAATAAATGATTATTGATATACACTCAGAGGCGCCCCTTTTCCTTGTTCATCTCTGAAGAAATGAAAGCCCCAAACCCCTGAAATGCGTTAGCTATGTTTTATGTCCTACACGAATAAAGTGGTTATTGTATTTCGCCCAGTTAGAGTTTCCAAGACTTTCTATTCTTCACCTGCCTTTGCAATCTTCCCTAATTTTAGGAGGCTATCACACTTTGCTTAAATTAATCATCACCAGCTCTTCATCATAGCCACTGCAAAATTCCCAATACTACCTTGCATGGGGAGTATGTGACCTACTCTCATGCATTGCTTAGGCCTGAGTGGGCAGTCACCAAGCCCAAACACTGTCATGTAAAGGAAGAGGTAACAACATTAACCCCTGTGTAAGCTCTGACACCACCTGACATGGAGCTTAGACAGGGCTGGGGCTGCAGAGGGACAAGGCAGTTGACAGTGAAGGGAAGCAGAGTATAGGTGGATTGATGAGTAGTTTAAAGAGGCTCTGTCACCGAAAAGCTAGAGTGACAATGTCTCTTTAAAGCTGAATTTCAGGCTAGATACACATATAATATGTAAATAGTCTTTTCTGCAGAATGAATTTGTAATTCTGTCCAGTCACTTATGTGATCCAAATGCCTCTGCCAGACTGAATAGTCAGGGGGGCTCTTGCTTTTTCTGTTAGAAACAGTGGTGTAGCCTACCTGTCTGCAGCCAGCTGATTGGACAATGAAGGGCAGACAGTGGTGTAGCCTACCTGTCTGCAGTCAGCTGATTGGACAAAGAAGGGCAGACAGTGGTGTAGTCTACCAGTCTGCAGCCAGCTGATTGGGCAATGAAGAGCAAACAGTGGTGTAGTCTACCTGTCTGCCTTTCATTGTCCAATCAGCTGGCTGCAGACAAGTAGACAACACCACTGTTTGCCCTTCAGTGTCCAATCAGCTGGCTTCAGACAGGTAGGCTACACCACTGTTTGTCCTTCATTGTCCAATCAGCTGGCTGCAGACGGGTAGGCTACACCACTGTTTGTCCTTCATTGTCCAATCAGCTGGCTGCAGACTGGTAGACTACACCACTGGCTGCCCTTCATTGTCCATTTAGCTGGCTGCAAACAGTGGTGTAGTCTACTTGTCTACAGCCAGCTGATTGGACAATGAAGGGCAAACAGTGGTATAGTCTACCTGTCTGCAGACACCTGATTGGACAATGAAGGGAAAACAGTGGGGTAGTCTACCTGTCTGCAACCAGCTGATTGGACATTGAAGGGCAAACAGTGGTGTAGTCTACCTGTCTGCAACCAGCTGATTGGACATTGAAGGGCAAACAGTGGTGTAGTCTACCTGTCTGCAGTCAGCTGATTGGACAATGAAGGGCAAACAGTGGTGTAGTCTACTTGTCTACAGCCAGCTGGTTGGACAATGAAGGGCAAACAGTGGTGTAGTCTACTTGTCTACAGACAGCTGGTTGGACAATGAAGGGCAAACAGTGGTGTAGTCTACCTGTCTGCAGCCAGCTAATTGGACAATGAAGGGCAAACAGTGTTGTATTCTACCTGTCGGCAGCCAGCTGATTGGACAATGAAGTGCCAGCAATATACTGTTATGTTAACTAGTCGAGGACCTGCTTCTACCCGCATCACTCTGCTCCCACCTACCCAATGGGTTTTAGAATATATAATTGTTAAAGTGTTTTGTTACACTCTATTGTGTCTGTTTTATATTTTTCTAATAAATGTGTACTTTTTAAAAATACCTTATGTGTTTCCTACTCACTGGGTACAGAGATAGTCCATTTTCAACACTGGTGTTACTGGGCAATAATAATGGAGTAGCCTAGTTAACCTGCCATTTTCCCTCATACTATATTAGGATGATGGTACCCACCCCTACTTTCTGTACGTATACCCAATGAGGCAACACTCATTTAAATACTGTTATGTTATCAATTTTGCTCCCTTATGCTGTCATCAGTACCCTCCAGAGCTCCATCGTACTCCATAGTGACGAAACTGTAATTATGTAAGCCCCAGGATTTCCCCTTCCTAATTAATTTCTTTCTGAATGAACATGGGCTGGCTTATTAAGGCACTTAATATGTTCCCCTTGCTTTGTCCAGGAGGAATGTTGCACAGCTATGGTCACATTGTCCGTGCTGAAGGGCGGAAGGAGCAAATCTGGCAGCTGATTTCTACTTCAGCAGAGATCACACCAAGAGTTTTCGGTTAGGCAATCAAAACTGGAGGGAACCTGTAAACACATTTCCTCTGAAAAATTGATTTCGTTTATCCATTACTCTTTATTAATCCATCCAAGCAAGACTGTGATAGCAAAACTTTAAAGCCTAACTTCACCCTCCTGGATCGCAGTGCAGATAGGTCTGTGTGATACAGCACCAGACAGGAGGTGAGAATCACAGCAAACCTTCATTTTTTTTAATTGTCGATCAATAATAAAAAGACTGACTTGGGCTTTAAACTATTTTGCAAGTAAACATCACAATTTTGGTTGGGATCCATATATAGCTATATAAATATATATGCACTTACTGTTATGATACCCTTATTACGGTTTTCCTATGTGATAAGCTGGCTGTGGATCAATATGTATTAATTAAGATGCTGAAGTTTTACACAACAGTAGTCTGCTTGATGTGATTCCATTGTTAGAAATTGATTGTTGCATTCATACTGATGGAGGAACATGGGGCTCTTGAGTGTTACATATGTATTAGTATCCATAGCTGGAAAAAGGAGACTGTTAACTCAGTGATGCATTGACACAGAAACTGTCCTATTGATGTCTGATTTCCATAGCTGTGCAAAAAGGCATGTAAGCAACTGAAAAAGCAATTCCTTTTAAAAAGCGAATAGAGATGGGTTTTCAAAAGAATCCAAACCTGGGTCCCAAACCAAGCTCATTACAGTAGTAATCCATTCTCCATGGTAAAAATTGTATCAAAGTAGATTTTTTTGTTTGATACAACCTTTCTTACCTTTAGTGGTGTTGAACATATCACTGCCTAATGTCCCAGTCCCATAGATATCTGGGAGATATACAGTAGCTCTTGTAACAACATTTTTGAACAATGCCAAAGAGCCCCAAAATGCACCATCTGGCCTGCTTTTGGAGGTATGGAACGTTTATGTGAATTTGTACAGTAGAGGCTTCAAAAGTATCATAATCACCAAACTACCATAATATTCACCTGGTCCACACAACCATAACTACATAATCTGGTTTGTTACTGTGAAAAGCTATGGATATGTCTTTGGTTGTCTGGGAACCTGCTAAAAGAGGAGGAACAAGAAACCACATGCTTTTACTGTGAGCAATCAGCCCTCACCATATATTCATTCGTGCACCTCTTTGTACTTAAAGCGGAAGTAAACCCATCCATAAAACTGATTCATTTCCGTAACGCTCCAATTGGTTGTGCTCTCAACCAAACTGTCGAGCCATCCAATGGCTGGTGTCATAACTGATCACATGTGCAGCATCATGGCAGTTGTAGATTAAACAGAGGCAAAGATGGCAGCTTCCTTGGCTGAAAACGATAGGAGGGTTTACTTACACTTTAAGCGTAAAGCACTGCTTTTTTCAAACTAGTGAAGCTGGGGGCTCTCAATCCTAGTTGTAGCTGGTAGCTCAGGTCTCTTCTGATGATAGTAAACCAATCAGAGTTCCCAGTCAATGTGATTGTATAGTGACTTCCATGCTGGCTAAAGACTTCACAAAAAAAATAATAATACAGAGCTTGCAAATTAACATTGCTACCTTGGGGCTGCAATGGCATCTACAGTGCCATCTGTTTACTACTGCAACTGCCAGATACAATTACACTATTTAAAAAAAAAAAAAAAAGTATACATTGTAATGCATGTAATTAGAAGACAACAAAAAATATTTGTATTGTTGCACATTCGCCAGTCGTAAATGGAAAACTTGGAACAGGGTTTGTAAGTTTTATAAAAACAACATACCAAAGCCTTGTATCCTTTAAAAATAAACATGTTTTAGGTATAGAAATTAGTCCTAGAGTTATTGTCTAGTTAACCAGCACACTTTGACACTTTTATATAATTTGGTCTGGGCAGTTTGGGCAATCTATCCTCAGTTGTTTGTCGGTATGTTTGGTCAAATATAAGGCTTTGACTGTATCTGGCAACAGATATACAATATTTGTATTCACCTAGCAATTCAGACACGTTCACTAAACTGCTTTGTATTCTGTTGTGCAACTTTTTGATCAGAACTTGTATTACCTTCTCAGTAATGAGAGTGTTAACTATGTTATATACACGATGGGGACAGATGGGGGCCCAGGAGAAGTAAGAAGGATGGATTACAGTCATTAACACGTTGGAAGTCATGTCTAAAGGGATTGCCACAACTAAAGACGACTAACGCACCACCTACCAATCTACAGGAGGCACGTCCATCTGTTTTTTATAGGATGCAATCAGAGAGAGAACTCTCAGATTGTTCCTTAGAGACCGTGGGGAAGAGATGAAGATCCTGTTGACTAAAATGACAGCCACACAAGTCTTCAGAAAGATAGGCAACTGGTTTCACAGCCACTTAATAGAGAATTGCTGGTCATGTGGATATAACTATGGCTCTACTCATGTCAACTTATGATAAAAAGAATGTTATTGTTGTTTTGGGTTTCCTTATGCTTCTTTTGAATGTTTAAGCCCTTCAATGACCTGATCGTTAAAGATCATCTTCTTTCCCGCTAGGATGGGCTTTAGTCATTGTATCAGTTATAGTCATTTATTCAATGGGTTTTACAATACACAGCGATCAACGTTTCAGTAGTTAATGGTTGTGTGATTTCTTATGCATTCATATCCTCAGGGTCAAGGCTGCAAAAAGCCACTTAAGCACTTGAGAAGGGCGGTTATCATTCGTGTAGAAAGAACCGCTGAACAATGAAAGTTAAGAGATATATCTATTGGAAACATTTCAGTACTTAATGGGGCAGTGTATTATTCCGATTAGAGGACATTTGTCAGGTCAGATAATATTACATGATGCATAAACTATCAGACTGTTAGTGTAAAAAAAAATAAAAAATCAGTTCCCTAACGTAATGTGGTTGACAGTACTGAGGCATGTTAGTTCATGACCATGGACAAGGTTATGCTGAAACTATTCTTGAACTATATATCAACCTTTCACAACCTTGTTATAGAGAAACCCTAAAAATAACTTTCAGGTCTCAGGAAACTCTCCTAATAATTACTATATTTACAGCTTGTGGTACATTCACTGAATCAGTACCTTGAGATATACAGTATCTCACAAAAGTGAGTACACCCCTCACATTTTTGTAAATATTATATTATCTTTTCATGTGGCAACACTGAAGAAATGACACTTTGCTACAATGTAAAGTAGTGAGTGTACAGCTTGTATAACAGTGTAAATTTGCTGTCCCCTCAAAATAACTCAACACACAGCCATTAATGTCTAAACCGCTGGCAACAAAAGTGAGTACACCCCTAAGTGAAAATGTCCATATTGGGCTCAAAGTGTCAATATTTTGTGTGGCCAACATTATTTTCCAACACTGGCTTAACCCTCTTGAGCATTGAGTTTACCAGAGCTTCACAGGTTGCCACTGGAGTCCTCTTCTACTCCTCCATGATGACATCACGGAGCTGGTGGATGTTAGAGACCTTGCGCTCCTCCACCTGTTTTGAGGATGCCCCACAGATGCTCAATAGGGTTTAGGTCTGGAGACATTCTTGGACAGTCCATCACCTTTACCCTCAGCTTCTTTAGCAAGGCAGTGGTCGTCTTGGAGGTGTGTTTGGGGTTGTTATGTTGGAATACTGCATTTTTTTTTTGCTTTGATTGATCAACAATTTACAACATCATAGAATTTTTCTTGACTTTTTGGCATACGTCTTGTGTTAATTTCAGACTATTGCAGCATAGTCAACTTCCCTAAAAAAAGAAAAACACTTGGAGAGTACTTGCTCTTGTATTACCCACTGTTCTGAGTTGTGTTTTGTCCCTTGCCTGGTGGATGTACCAATTTGTAATAAGAGGAACTTTGATGCAGAAATTGGGATACTTGGCAACTATGTTATGTCAGTACCTGGAGGGGAAAGATACAGTTTTAAGACTTAGCTAGTGTGTTAATTACTGCCTAAAATTAGAACTCCAATGAAGGTACAACTATAACAATTCTGAAAACTGTGTGATTAGTTTTCTAAATATGTTAATTTGATGCACTGTTTGGCAAAAACAGTAATGATATTTCCTATTTTCTAGCCTCTAACAGGTCTGCGAGCCCTTGACTTTTAGGGTATATTAGGGCAGGTGATCTAGTGCAACCACTGGGGAAAATTTACAATACTCTTTGGTGACATGCACACAGCTTCTGCCAGCAGCCTGTACAAACCAATGACAAGCTAAGCCGCACCATCAATGTTCACAAGTTACAAGTCATGCAATTTACAGGGCGGTTAGGTACTCTGTATAGCACGTGGACACAGACAGTTTGCATCCAGGGATGGTGTTCTTACATTGCAGTGATGTAATTCGTGATTCTTTTCAAGGAGCAGCCTCCGTATTTACGGTGCCTTGAAAAAGAATTCATACCCCTTGAAGTTTTCCACATTTTGTCATGTTACAACCAAATACATACATTTATTTTATTGGGATTTTATGTCATAGACCAGTGGTCTCCATACTGTGGCCCTGGGGCCGAATGTGGCCCTTTGTCTGCCTTTATCTGGCCCTTGAGACACTCCTCCTCCCACTGATTTGAGACCCTTTTCTGCCAAATGACACCAACAATGAAGCGCTAAATCTACCACTGACACCAATAATGGGGCATTATTCCTCCCAATGATAGGGCACTGCTCCTCCCCCTAATACCAAATGTTGCAATGTTTACTCCTACTGATGCCAGGAAAATGTCCACTACCACTGGCCACAGTCCGGCCCCACTAAAGTCTGAAGGACAATAAAGTGTCCCTTTGTTTATAAAGTTTGGAGACCCCTGTTATAGACCAACACAAAGTGGCACACAATTGTGAAGTGGAAGGAAAATGATAAATGATTTTCAAAATGTTTTACAAGTAAATATCTTAAAAGTGTGGCATGCATTTGTATTCAGCCCCCTTTATTCGGATACCCCTAACTAAAATCTAGTGGAACCAACTGCATTCAGAAGTCACTTATTAGTAAATAGAGTCCACCTGTGTGTAATTTAATCTCAGTATAAATACAGCTGTTCTGTGAAGCCCTCAAAGGTTTGTTAGAGAACCTTATTGAACAAACATCATCATGAAGGCCAAGGAACACACCAGACAGTTCCGGGATAAAGTTGTGGAGAAGTTTAAAGCAGGGTTAGGTTATAAAAAATATCCCAAGCTTTGAACATCTCATGGAGCACTGTTCAATCCATCATCCGAAAATGGAAAGAGTATGGCACAACTGCAAACCTACCAAGACATGGCCGTCCACCTAAACTGACAGGCTGGGCAAGGAGAGCATTCATCAGAGAACCAAGAAGCCCATGGTAACTCTGGAGAAACTGCAGAGATCCACAGCTCAGGTGGGAGAATCTGTCCACAGGACAACTATTAGTCGTGCACTCCACAAATCTGGCCTTTACAGAAGAGTGGCAAGAAGAAAGCCATTGTTGGAAGAAAGCCATAAGAAGTCCTGTTTGCAGTTTGCGAGAAGCCATGTGGGGGACACAGCTCTACAAAGTATTGACTTATGCCGCGTACACACGAGCGGACTTTACGGCAGACTTTGCCCGGCGGACTTTTCGATGGACTTTATGACGGACTTTCCGAAAGAACGGACTTGCCTACACACAATCCACCAAAGTCCGTCGAATTTGTACGTGATGACATACGACCGGACTAAAACAAGGAAGTTCATAGCCAGTAGCCAATAGCTGCCCTAGCGTGGCTGTTTGTCTGTCGAACTAGAATACAGACGAGCAGACATTTCAACCAGACTCGAGTTCGACGGATAGATTTAAAACATGTTTCAAATCTAAGTCCGTCCAACTTTTGAGAAAACAAAGTCCGCTGGAGCCCACACACGATCGAATTGTCCGACGAAATCCCGTCCGCCAGGCAAAGTCTGCCGTAAAGTCCGCTCGTGTGTACGCGGCATAAGAGAGCTGAATACAAATGCATGCCACACTTTTCAGATATTTCTTTGGAAAACATTTTGAAAACCATTTATCATTTCCTTCCACTTCACAATTATGTGCCACTTTGTGTTGGTCTATCACATAAAATCCCAATAAAATATATTTACATTTTTGGTTGTAACATGACAAAATGTGGAACATTTCAAGGGTTATGAATACTTTTTCAAGGCACTGTATGTCCCATTGTAGATCCATGTGCATGTGTAGCATAGGTCTATAGCATTCAAGCATCATGGGAACCAAATTCTAACCATAAAGTGCTTGTTGGCTGCTCATCTTTTAGTAGGAAAAACTACTCCAAGCTAAACTTTTTATAGCAGGCAAATTGGCTCTGCACATAAAAAGTGGCAACACACAGATAACGTTCCTGGATTCCTCTAAATAGAAAAAAAAGGTGTATTTTGCTTGTTGTCTGCCAGATTTCCTTCAGAATTGAAAGGCTTCCTGCAGTGTTTAGTCACTAACAGTATACAGGTCAACGCCTTGAGCCTTGGCACCTCTTTTGTAAGGCCTCTTAATGGAGTTGCGGAGAATGCACCTGTTTTTAGCAATCCAGTGCAAAGTACAACTAATGTAATAGCCGTGTAGGCAGCACTTTAGCAAAGAGAAGCTGCTGTGGTTTACTACGCTAGTATTTATGGCCAGCTTGCTGTCCCACTCTGCAGCAGAAGGATGTTAAAGGACGTTAATCCCAATGATTCATGGATTGTATCTGGGCCTAGTCAAACCAGCAGTGTTAACGATCCCATGTGAATTTCCCTCCCTCGTTGTGTTTGCTGAGATATATGGTGGCCTACGTGGTTCAATCCAAATTCACTGAGGCTATTAGGAAAGCCGTATAAAAAAAAAAAAAGTCCAGCGGCTTAGTGTGTACCAGATTCGGAGAGATTAGGGCGGGAGTGAAGAGCAGCATGGGGTCATTTCCGCCTACAGCTCCTCTATTAATGAGCATAGCTTGTTTACAGAGGACTTCAGAGATTATATGTTACCAGGCTGAAAATCTCAGTATTATATAACAGTGAGGAACAATGCCCTGTGTGGGTATGTACATTTACTATTTTTGCCAGTAGCTTTTATAAAGAATGGTATATAAATCTAAAATATGCATTAATTTAAAACACAGTGAACATTCATTTAGAAGAACAATATCTGTGGTCGCCAGGGGGGGGGGGGGGAATAAATAGAACAAATAATTTAAGAGGACCTGTCATGCAACGCTAAAAAAAAATAGAACTAAAGCGGACCTAGACTCAAAATAACTTATATTACATTATGCTGTATTGTTGTTGGAAACATTTTTTTTAACAAACCAGTCTCCTCCTAAAATTTGTCTAAACTGACATACATTATATTGCCAAAAGTATTAGGACGCCTGCCTTTACACACACAGGATCTTTAATGGCATCCCAGTCTTATGCCCCGTACACACGGTCGGACTTTGTTCGGACATTCCGACAACAAAATCCTAGGATTTTTTCCGACGGATGTTGGCTCAAACTTGTCTTGCATACACACGGTCACACAAAGTTGTCGGAAAATCCGATCATTCTAAACGCGGTGACGTACGTCGGGACTATAAACGGGGCAGTGGCCAATAGCTTTCATCTCTTTATTTATTCTGAGCATGCGTGGCACTTTGTCCGTCGGATTTGTGTACACACGATCGGAATTTCCGACAACGGATTTTGTTGTCGGAAAATTTTATATCCTGCTCTCAAACTTTGTGTGTCGGAAAATCCGATGGAAAATGTCCGATGGAGCCAACACACGGTCGGAATTTCCGACAACACGCTCCGATCGGACATTTTCCATCAGAAAATCCGACCGTGTGTACGGGGCATTAGTCTGTAGGGTTCAATATTGAGTTGGCCCACCCTTTGCAGCTATAACAGCTTCAACTCTTCTGGGAAGGCTGTCCACAAGGTTTAGGAGTGTGTCTATGGGAATGTTTGACCATTCTTCCAGAAGCGCATTTATGAGGTCAGGCACTGATGTTGCACGAGAAGGCCTGGCTCGCAGTCTCCGCTCTAATTCATCCCAAAGGTGTTCCATCGGGTTGAGGTCAGGACTCTGTGTAGGCCAGTCAAGTTCCTCCACCCCAAATTCGCTCGTCCATGTCTTTATAGACCTTGCTTTGTGCACTGGTGCGCAGTCATGTCGAAACAGGAAGTGGCCATCCCCAAACTGTTCCTACAAAGTTGAGAGCATGAAATTGTCCAAAATGTATTGGTATGCTGACGCCTTAAGAGTTCCCTTCATTGGATCTAAGGGGCCAAGCCCAACCCCTGAAAAGCAAACCTACACCATAATCCCCCCTCCACCAAATGATCTGGAGAGTTGGCTCAATACTTTTGGCAATATAGTGTGGATGAGCAAGTTTGGGGTGGAGGAACTTGACTGGCCTGCACAGATTACAGATTACTTACCTCAAATAGAACACCTTTGGAAAGAATTAGAGCGGAGACTGCGAGCCAGGCCTTCTCATCCAACATCAGTGCCTAACCTCACAAATGCGCTTCTGGAAGAATGGTCAAACATTCCTATTGACACAAACCTAAAGCTTGTGGACAGCGTTCCCAGAAGAGTTGAAGCTGTTATTGCTGCAAAGTATGGGCCAACTCAATATTGGACTAAAGACAAGTGTCCCAATACTTTTGGCAATGTAGTGTAACTGTAAAGGTTTTCATATAACCATGCCATGGTATAGCCAGTAGTAGTTGGACACATTCAGCTGGACTTTATCCATATTGTTGAACACTTTTCCACTCCGAACAGTTTACGCAGAATAAAGAAAGCTTCTAGGATGAGTGGTAAACCATATTAAATCTTAAAGTGCATCTGTGGGATATTAAAACAAATATTCTTAACAATTTATAAAATATCTACAATACAACCCCGAATGACCTCTGTACCTGCAGACACTGTGGAGTAATTTATCTTCAAATTTTACAACAGTTGGGCTATGACCCGACAGAAATGTTACTAAACTATGTAATGACTACGGTTACCACTTTATTGTATACCTCTCTCCAATTTTCATTTCCCCTACCCCCTATTGTTGCACTCAACTAAATACATTTCAATCTCATACTGCATACAGTTATGTACTTTACTAAAATACTAATAAAAACTTATTGTTATAAAAAAATTTTTACAACAGAAGCACACAATGGATGCGTTAGTTTTTTTTTTTGTTTTTTTTTTAGAACAATGGACAAGGTAAATGGAAAACCACATGCCGCCCCATCACAGTAGAATTACTGTGACAGGGTGGTAGCTGCAGGCCCAGCAACTTAAATAAACATAGCAAGCCTGCTTATGGGTTTGGGGCGTGCGCCCCCTGCTTACCCGCGCTGCGGTTGTACACAGTGGGATTTTGTTGGCAGTGATTTTGGTAATGGACCTGCTGATCGCCTGTGTCCAATCCCAGCACAGGAACCCTGTGTTTACAAGCAACACTGGGCTCTGTACACAGAGCAGCAATCTGGCTGTTTCTTCTCCCTGCGAAGCAGGGAGAAAAAACAGACAAATCCCTTAGTAAAAGCAGCACATATCACACACATTACACATTATTAGGCACACAGGTAACCCTTTGATTGCCCCTTGATGTTAACCCCTTTCCAGGCAGTGTCTTTAGTACAGTGTCAGTGTACAGTACTGTCACTGTATTAGTATCGCTATTGATCACTATTGATGTCAGTGTCAGTTAGTGTACCTCCCGGCCAGCGTCAGATTGCATGCCACACTTTTACATTCATACTATAAGTCGCTGATCACCATTACCAGTATAGCGTCATAGCTGCATACATTCCAGTATAATTTACCATAGTTTGTAGACCCTATAACTTTTACACAAACCAATTAATATACACTCATTGGGATTTTTCTTTTTTTTTTTTACCAGAGACATGTAGCAGAATATATTTTGTTCTAAATTTATGAAGAACTTTTATTTTTTATTGGATATGTTTTATAACAGAAATTAGAAAATATTGGTCTTTTTTTGTTTATATAATAAAACATTAAAAAACCCAGATAGAGGATCCTAGTGTTATTGCTCACCTCTACCATCACAGGAACGAGCTACTGCATCAGACAGAGAAAGCACATCTGAGGGGTTTTGAATCAGAGAAAGAGCTTTTCTTAGCAACGTCCTAGAAGTTTTCCAGTCAGGCTTCATAATGCCGCGTACACACGGTCGTACTTTTCGTCTACAAAAGTCAGACAGCCTGTCCGACAGACTTCCGGCAGACTTTCGGTGGACTTGCGGCGGACTTGCGGCCTACTTTCTAACGAACGGACTTGCCTACACACGACCACACAAAAGTCGGTCGGATTCGTACGTGATGACGTACACCGGACTAAAATAAGGAAGTTCATAGCCAGTAGCCAATAGGTGCCCTAGCGTGGCTTTTTGTCCGTCGGACTAGCACACAGACGAGCGGATTTCGGGGTCCGTCGTAGTTACGAAGTAAAGTTTTAAAGCATGTTTCAAATCTAAAGTACGTCGGATTTGAGGCTAAAAAAGTCAGTTGAAAGTCCGGAGAAGCCCACACACGATCGGATTACCAGCCAGCTTTAGTCCGTCAGCGTCCGTTGGACTTTTGTAGACGAAAAGTACGACCGTGTGTACGCGGCATAAGGTTTGTAAATGGCCTACACCTAAAGTAAAGGCATAATTCAATTTTGGTAGAAGCTACACAATCTCTTTTTTTTTTATCTACAGACACCCCTTAGCTGCAGAGGCAATTTTTTGGTGAAGGTGAACTAACCCTTTAACCACCTCCCACTGCACATATACGGCCGGGTGGGTGCTTCCGCCTTCTGTTCAGGAACATCCCTGAGAAGGAGGGGGATTGCGCGCGCGTGCCTGCGCGATCCCGATGCGCTCGTGTCACCCCGGACACAGCGCATCTCCGTTTGACAGGAGGGCTCTGTGATTGGCCCCCCTGACCACATGACGGCTGTGTCCAATCACAGCCGTCATGTGATGTAAATAGAGAGCCGTTTGCTAGGCGATCGGCTCTCTTCTCCTCACACGGAAGTCAGTGAGGAGAGGAGAGCAGATCGATGACGCAAGGCGGTGATCAGTGAGTATGAGCTGTTTTTTACAGCTTTTTTACACACTGATCACCGTCCCAGTGTCCCCACACATATCCCCACACAATGTAAACATACAATGTCCCCAAATTAGTGTCTCCAAAACACTGTCCCCACTCTGTAAAAACACCTGTCCCCCACATATGTAACAGTAAAATCATATGTCCCAATGATCATCTGCACACATATGTCCGTGATCATCTGCGCACATCTGTACATGATCATCTGCGTACATCTGTCCGTGTTCACACAAACCAATTATACACTTAACAGGATTTTTTTTACCAAAGATATGTAGCAGAATACATTTTGGCTTAAAGTGGAGTTCCGGCGAAAAAAAATATATATATATTTTTTGATCCTAGTATTATTGCTAATTAAATTAAAATAAGAGTATACAATGATCCTGATCGATTGTTCAAAGATATACGTTTCTTACTGTAATATTTAATTCCTTTGTTTGTGGCCATTTCCATCATGAATGTGGGCATATGAAGCCCAATCGAGATCGATTCCTGGAATATCTTTGGAGAGGTGCATGCTGGGTAACCAGCATGCACCTCTCGATGTCGCGCCTGCGCGATTAAACGGCGGCCGTAGCGCCGATTGTTTGTACTGCCCACAGACTCCTGGGAAATTATGTG
This sequence comes from Lithobates septentrionalis, assembly GCA_037952835.1. NCBI lineage: Eukaryota > Metazoa > Chordata > Amphibia > Anura > Ranidae > Lithobates > Lithobates septentrionalis. The sequence continues at coordinate 275,462 of JBBDGP010000178.1, forward strand.
TCATCACTTCCCAGGAGCATAGGTACGGGAGGAAGTCTCGAGGAGCTCCGCGAACTAGGAAGTGGCAGATTACGAGGACTACATAGCAACAGGGCGTTTAGGGTAAGTATAAAAAACATTTTTCCTCTAAATGTTTGTTTAAAGGTTAAAAGGAGTCTTTTAAAGGAAAAAAAAATAGGGTGGAACTCCGCTTTAAATTTATGACAAAATTAGATTTTATTGGATTTATTTTAAAACAGAAAGTAGAAAATAGTTTTTCCGCTCTTTTTTTCTCTTATGTCGCAAAAATAAAAAAACTGATTTGTGAATAAATACCACCAAAAGAAAGCTCTAAGTGCCCAGTATTGAAGTGGTTAAGCTCTGACTTGGGCTTAGCAAGAGGCTCCTAGAGCATGCAAAGATTGATTTGAGGATTAATACAGGAACTTGCCTCAGTTTGGAAGTATTGCTAGTTTATATAGTTCCAAAAAACATTAGTCCTAATTAGGGTTGCATCAATACTAGTATCGGTAGCGGTGCCGATACCAAGTATTTGCACAAGTATCGGTACTCATGCAAGTGCACCGATACCTGAAACCGATACTTTCAGGCTCGGTTCTTTGAGCTGTCAATGGGTCGCCCCTGTTGACAGCTAAAGTGTTAATGAAGTTTGATAATTTGAGCTGTGAAAAAAAAAAAGCAGCTGGCAATGTTTATTAAAGCGGAGCGCTGCCGAAAATTTTTTTTTTTAAAAGTCAGCAGCTACAAATACTGCAGCTGCTGACTTTTAAAACATGGACACTTACCTGTCCAGGACGCCCGCGATGTCGGCACCCGAGGCCGAACCGTCTCTCCGTCCTCGGGTGCTGCCGCCTCCATCTTCGGTAAGGGAATCAGGAAGTGAAGCCGTGCGGCTTCACTTCCCGGTTCCCTACTGCGCATGCGCGAGTCGCGCAGCGCAATACGGATGGTCCCTGCTGTCTCTAGGACCCGTGTCTTTCCCAGCAGGCAGCGGGGAGGGAGCAGGAAGTGGCGTAAATAACCGCAGATTCTGCGGCTATCTATGCCGGAAGTGGGTACAGATACCTGTAATATACAGGTATCTGTACCCCCCTCCCCCCTGAAAGGTGCCAACTGTGTCACCGGAGGGGCGGAGGAATCTGATGAGTGGAAGTTCCACTTTTGGGTGGAACTCCACTTTAACAACATTGCTCAGCTGAAACACTAAAATGAAAAGAAACATTGTTACTTTTTGTATCTTTCTGTTTCTTCATCTGCAAATCAAAGGGATGAACAAATGTTCCTCTGTTTAGCCCCTTATTAACCCTTAATTTACTCTAATCAGCCTTAATTAACTCCCTATTCTCCATTTAATTATTATTTTCCTGCCCTTTTTAATTTTTTTTGTTCACGTCTATTTTATAAACTTTAAACAATTAAAACTTTTTTTTTATTTGCTTTGTTAGTGAATATTTTTGCACATATATATTATCATATATTTACACATTTCACATTGAAAAAGCGCAAAATGAAAAACAAAAATCAATTTATTTAATTTGTAAATAACTTTTCAATGCTTTGTGCCATTGCTGACAACAGAAGTGAAAACAAAACAGTTGCGGTAGGTATCGGTTATTGGTATCGGCGAGTACTAAAAAAAAAAAGTATCGGCACTTGTACTCATAAAAAAAATGGTATCGGTGCATCCCTAGTCCTAATATCTTAAACTGTAGTTCCAGTGGGAGACCAGCAATCAGGATTGTCTTTTGTACATACACCACCAGGGCCATATTTATTCTCTGTGCTGTTCGCTACAGTAGTATTTGTAGTCTGACTGCTTACCCATAAACAAACAAGACGATTCAGTCCCGATGGAATTAATCACTGCCATGCAAACATGTTCACAGTACACTTTACCTGCATAGCCTGGACATGACAGCACGGCTTTTCGCACCCCGTCCTTCAGATTGCCTGCCCTTTTCTGAGGCCCACCAAGCAAAGGTTACAATATAATGTCTCTTCTGCTCACCACCGCTGACATGATGTGTAATTATGGATGTGCAGGCTCAAGAGCCCTTGAAATGACAGCCTGACAAGAGTTTAATTGCTGTGAGATGAGCTGGCATAGTGTATGGTTTAAAGCCTAAACCTTGTTAGCAATACATCTAAAAAAAAGCTCTACCATACTTCACAAGGTGCCTTCTCACACTGACGTATCAGGGATTTCTGATACAGTAAAACCTTGGATTGCGAGCATAAATGTTCCGGAAGCATGCTTGTAATCCAAAGCACTTGTATATCAAAGCACATTTCCCCCATAAGAAATAATGGAAACCCAAATGATTTGTTCCACAACCATTTATTCATAAGTCCTTCAGTTTATAGTCCATATAAAAAGATTATAGCAATGTAGCATTATAGCATCCGGGGTAAAGTTCTCCACATAGACCGACCTCCGCACCGCCAGCTCTCACCGCTGTCAGTCTGCCATTGTGACCGGGAAGACTACCATGGAGTAGAGCGATCTGAAAGCCAGGCTTGAACCGCTCATGGAGCGCAGCGTGGAAGGGACGATGTTGATGGGGGTGCGGAGGACGGTCTATGTGGACAACTTTACCCCGGATGCCGGCATACTTAGATGTGCCAGTTTTAATCATCAACCATGTGAGTTGCTAAATGTTTTACCTTCATTAAATGTAACCATATTGCTACACTTAGTGGCTCCTCTCTTCTCTTTTATGCTCAGTTGTGACATAACGCTACTTGTATATCAAGACATCACTTGTATATCAAGTCAAATTTTATTTAAAAATGTTGCTTGTCTTGCAAAACGCTCTCAAACCAAGGTTTTACTGTACTTGTCTTTTCTAATAATGTGGCTTTTAGGGGGTGATTCAAACATAATAGGGCGTGCACACGGTCGGACTTTGTTTGGACATTCCGACAACAAAATCCTAGGATTTTTTCCGACAGATGTTGGCTCAAACTTGTTTTGTCTACACACGGTCGCACAAAGTTGTCGGAAAATCCGATCGTTCTAAACGCGGTGACGTAAAACACGTACGTCGGGACTATAAACGGGGCAGTGGCCAATAGCTTTCATCTCTTTATTTATTCTGAGCATGCGTGGCACTTTGTCCGTCGGATTTGTGTACACACGATCGGAATTTCCGACAACGGATTTTGTTGTCGGAAAATTTTATCTCCTGCTCTCCAACTTTGTGTGTCGGAAAATCCGATGGAAAAAGTCCGATGGAGCCCACACACGGTTGGAATTTCTGACAACACGCTCCGATCGGACATTTTCCATCGGAAAATCCGACCGTGTGTACGGGGCATAAGTGTTGCTGCGCAATGTAACACCAACATAGAATTGCTTGTGTTTTATAAGAACCTGGCCTGTTTAATATTCAAAAGGTTACTCAAGAACAAAATACCAAATTGTATGTAAACCCTAACGACAAACTTTTCCTATTTTAAACCTTTTTGGCTCTTATATATACTTTAAATATCTCCGTGTATATACATATGCGCTCCTTGTGGACGCATGTGACTACTGTAAAATCAATACCTACAGTGCCTTAAAAAAGTATTCATACCTCTGGAAACATGGGGTACTCTTTCCATTTTCGGATGATGGATTGAACAGTGCTGTGTGAGATGTTCAAAGCTTGGGATCATTTTTTATAACCTAACCCTGCTTTAAACTTCTCCACAACTTTATCCCTGACCTGTCTGGTGTGTTCCTTGGCCTTCATGATGCTGTTTGTTTACTAAGGTTCTTTTAACAAACCTCTGAGGGCTTCACAGAACAGCTGTATTTATACTGAGATTAAATTACACAAAGGTGGACTCTATTTACTAATTAGGTGATTTCTGAGGGCAATTGGTTCTACTAGATTTTTGTTAGGGGTATCAGAGTAAAGGAATACAGGAATAAAAATGCACGCCACACTTTTCATATATTTATTTGTAAAAAAAAATGAAAATCATTTTTTTTCCACTTCACATTTATGTGCCACTTTGTGTTGGTCTGTCACATAAAATGCCATTTACCTTTTTTGTTGTAATATGACAAAATGTGGAAAATTTCAAGGGATATGAATACTTTTTCAAGGTGTGTGTTGGCGTTGTTTTAGATGTATACAGTATGAATGAATGAATGAATGAATGAATGAGTGACTTGTATAGCGCTACCTATGCGAACTGAATCGCCTCAGGGTGCTTTTTTGCTGCCGGTGTCCATCTGCAGTATAGTACGGTCCTTTGCCCCGTGGGGTCCTGATACAGTTTAAAATTGAGAAAAATAAAACTATTCTTTCTTTTAACTTTTTTGTAATTCATAAATATATTTTTTTTAATTTTTTTTGTTGTACTTTCCTGGGAGTACATAAAAAACGTCCGACTTTCTTTGAGCTTGATACAAAAAATGACCCAATAATCCCATATGAAATTCAGAGCTGTTCTGTCACTCTGCCTACGATATCTCAAGAGGTCACATTCGCCACCCTAGTTCTTATTAGAAAAGGCACTGTTTAAATTCTGTTTAAGCAGAACTCCAGGGGAAAAAATATTAGACCTCTAAAAAAACAAAAGCAGCTTTCGCTGCATTACTAACATTCAGTTTAGAGCTGTCCTCTGCAGTAAGTCTTTTTGGCCAGTAGATATCACCAGTGTTTTGGGTTGAATAGGTTGAAATAATGGCATTCAGTGGACAACAGCAGCCATTTGTTTGTTTGTTTTTTTATGGTTTCAGGCACTTATGAGAATTCATTGCAGGTACAGTTGACCTTCAGATGATGTTCACTTGACTTGCTTTAGTTATTTTGCATTCCTATAGACTTGTATTGGTAGAGAAGCAAAATAAAATCTCATCAACACTAGCTTTACGTCACCCTAGTTACATAGTTAGTTTGAAAAAAGACACTAGTCAATCTAGTTCAACCAATAATAATAATAAAAAAAATACAACAAGAAAACCTTCATATACACTAGCCTATACCCACAGTTGATCCAGAGGAAGGCAAAAAAACAATAAAGCATGATCCAAGTAACTCCAGTTGGGGGAAACAAGTCCATCCTGATCTCCCAGGAGGCAATCAGATATTCCCTGGTTCAACGACCCTTGTGATCTAGACAACATCTACTCTACATCCACTCTTAGAACCGTTTGTAGACCATGTCTCAGTTAAGCAATGCGGCGGTGTCCAGCACCCAACCCAGACAGCCATTAGACAATGAAAGGGCAGTAACACATTGATAAGATCATTGCTATTGGCTGGCCATACATTATAGGATGTTTTTGTACAATTTTCCTTTAGATTTACCACAACCCTATAATATGAGGTCAAACCTATCCACTTTCAATGTGTATGCAGTCAGGCAGGCCTTGTACTACATAGAGTGCCTGTTCCATTTTCTAATGGTTAGTGGGGTCAAATGAATGTTCATTTTTGACCCTAGTGACAAGGAAATTTGAAGGCGCAGGATGGAAAATTTTGTACAAGCAAAAGTCTAATGCCCTGTACACACAGTCGGATTTTCCGACCTAAAATGTGTGATAGGACCTTGTTGTCGGAAATTCCGACCGTGTGTAGGCTCCATCACACATTTTCCATCGAATTTTCCGGCACACAAAGTTTGAGAGCAGGCTATAAAATTTTCCGACAACAAAATCCGTTGTCGGAAATTCCAATCGTGTGTACACAAATCCGACGGACAAAGTGCCACGCATGCTCAGAATAAATAAAGAGATGAAAGCTATTGGCCACTGCCCCGTTTATAGTCCCGACGTACGTGTTTTACGTCACCGCGTTCAGAACGATCAGATTTTCAGACAACTTTGTGTGACCGTGTGTATGCAAGACAAGTTTGAGCCAACATCCGTCGGAAAAAATCCTAGGATTTTGTTGTCGGAATGTCCGAACAAAGTCCGACCGTGTGTACGGGGCATAAGTGTAAATGTTGTTTTCGTTGGAGCAAAATTGTACATTTTGTAATAAAATCTGTTGAATACACCTGAGATTCCATTCAAGTATCAAGTCTAGATGACATCTGAAGGGCCTTCAAATTAATTGACTCAACAATGGCCAGAAAGAATTTTCTGATGAACGATTTTTCAGAATTTCCATACAAACCTTGCAAAGAAATATCAAACCATGTATGGCCAGCTTAAGAAAAGGGAGGCTTAGCAGTCTATTGTGTAGTGCAAAGATGGCCATACATGGCTCAGATTTTGGCTGATTCCTGCTGAATCCACTAAGCTTTGAGCTGTGGGTGGACCTGTCCGCACCACCTGGCTCGACGAGAGTCAATTTTTGTTTTTTTTTTGTAATGGAAGGAGCCAGGTGGAAAATTGTTGGCCAGATACTGACTGCCTTCATTTAGATGCAATCACTGTTCGGGTATTCAGCAGCTGCGTGTCCGAATACAATAGCCACCAGGGAAGATTCCTTCATCAGGGCTAAAAAAGAGATATCTTTCCATGTATGTCAAAAAGTTAATATTAAGACAGATGTAGATGTTTTTAATTGTCCTTCATTCATTTACACTGCCAGAGTCATAAGAGTGAGATAAACTGTACAATACCACATACAGAGTTGAACATTACCTTGGATTTAAAACCAACATCTTTATTTCCACTGTTTTCTGCAAGCTCTGCTCTCTCTCTCTAGTCTAGTTAAAATGTTTATTTAAAATATTTAATTAGCTGAAATGTTTTACTAAGATAGACACACAGAAGAATACAGCTCTTTTCAAGCATGTCTTGGGATAAAGAACAAAGAAGCAGACCGAAAAATATAGATAAGATCGGCGCTGGGTTTTTTTTTTTAAGTCTTTTTATTTTTACATTTTTTTCCCTCGTTGCTTTGCTTCCGAGACTTGACGTTTGATGAGAAAAAACATGCAGTACGATTTCCGTAAAACTGTTATTTCTGAGTTGAAGCATTCACTGAGCAGGAAATGTTGATATTTATTGAATAGGTTCCAGTAGATTTTACCTGTGAGTTTGAAATCAAACAGAAAACGTTTTAGGGGTTAACTCAGGCTTGAAAAGTTCAGAAATGTTTTAGCAAGAAATACGGACAGGAAATGTCTTTGAACTTGGGGGCTCTTTTTCCGATTCCACCTGCTAGGATGTCCCAGCTTCGCCCATCAATTTATCTGTGGTCTTATGCACAGCTTTGAGCATTAGGAATGTAACTACCGTATTTATCGGCGTATAACACGCACCGGCGTATAACACGCACCCCAATTTAGGAGGGAATTTTAAGGAAAAAAAAACTTTTAGGAGGGAAGTTGAAGGAAAAAAAACTTACATTTAAATGCCCATCATTGCAGCCTTCTCAGTGCAGCCTTGCCCCAGTGAAGCCTTGTCAGTGCAGCCATGTCAGTGCAGCCATGTCAGTGCAGCCATGTCAGTGCAGCCTTCCCCAGTGCAGCCATGTCAGTGCAGCCTTGTCAGTGCAGCCATGTCAGTGCAGCCTTCCCCAGTGCAGCCATGTCAGTGCAGCCTTGTCAGTGCATCCTTCCCCAGTGCAGCCTTGTCAGTGCAGCCTTGTCAGTGCATCCTTCCCCAGTGCAGCCTTGTCAGTGCAGCCTTGTCAGTGCAGCCTTGTCAGTGCAGCCTTCCCCAGTGCAGCCTTGTCAGTGCAGCCTTGTCAGTGCAGCCTTCCCCAGTGCAGCCTTCCCCAGTGCAGCCTTGCATCCTGTGATCCCTGCCATCCTGTCTTTCAAAATCGCCGACCGCGATTTGAAAATGGCGCCGCCGGCGCCGAAATACACAGAGACGGTCCTCGGCTCTTCTCGGCGGCTCTCGTTTACTTTCGGCTCCACTCGTAGTCCCGAGTGGAGCTATCCAAACCTAGCCGAGTACACTCGGCTAGGTTCGGGCGGCGCTCGAGTGAAGACGAAAGTGGCCGAGAAGAGCCGAGGACCGGCACTGTGTATTTCGGCGCCGGCGGCGCCATTTTCAAATCGCGGTTGGCGATTTTGAAAATCTGTCAGCTCCGGATCGCAGGGGATCGGCGTATAACACGCACCCGCGATTTTCCCCTGATTTTAAGGGGAAAAAAGTGCGTGTTATACGCCGATAAATACGGTATTCACCCTTTTCTCCATCTTTACAACCATTTACTTCATGCAGAGAGATATGCAATCTCAAGGAAGCATGTTGTGCAGTAAAGATAGAATGGGCTACCTTGCCTGCGTAAACGATGTCCGCAAAGGTGTTAACCTAAGCTTATGTATAATTGAAGAGGATCTTCAGTCAGTATGCAAAAAAATGAAAAGTCAGCAACTACAAATACTGCAGCTGCTGACTTTTAATAAAAAGTCACTTACCTGTCCAGGGATCCAGAGCTATCCTCATCCGGGCTGGTTTCTTCATCAGTCTTCGGGTCCTCGGCACCTCCATGTTTACTGTGAAGGGTGAAGTTCTGCTTTAAGTTAAGCTCAGTGACCTTTCTACCTTCTGATTTACAATTATTGTGTTTTCTTGATTGTTTCTATCAACACATCTCCATGACTATATTTGTTGCCTGGAGCAATAGAAATGCGGTTAGTTTATGGATTAAAGATGTATGCATATTATTCCTCACAATGGAAGAATCAAAGCTAGGGATACATTTGCTTTAGCATAGGCTGTGTTACATAGTTTTTTCTGCTTTATTTAAATGTATCCTTGACACATAGAACAGCCTTGCTCAACCAGGGTTCCTCTACAGCAGTGGTTCTCAACACCTGTCCTCGGAACCCACTAACAGGCCAGGTTTGCAAGATAACTGAGATACATCACAGGTTATCATTTGCTGCTCAGTGATTGCAGTATTCTAGTCTGCATCTCCCCAAGGTAATACTTAAAAACTGGCCTGTTAGTGGGTCCTGAGGACAGGAGTTGAGAACCACTGCTCTAGAGCAAGGGGTCACCAAACTTTCTTAACAAAGGGCCAGTGTACTGTCCTTCAGACTTTAGGGGGGCTGGGCTGTGGTCATCGGGAGTATAAAATGTCCCAGCATTAGTGAGAGTAAACAATGCCCCATCTTTGGGGTCAGTGAGAGGAATTGGGCTACATTGTTTATGTCATTGGGAGGAATTGTGCCCCATCATTGGTGTCATTGGGACCTGTTGTTGGTGTCATTGGGATGAACTGGGCCCTATCGTTGGTGTCATTGGTAGGAGTTGTGCTCTATCGTTGGTGTCACAAGGAGGAATTGTACCCCTTCATTGGTGTCAGTGCATGAAAAATAGTGCCCCAAGGGCTGGATAAAAGCAAGAAGAGGGCCACAGTTTGGAGATCACTGCTTTAGAGGTTCCACAATGTTCCTTGAGCAATGAGAAACGTTTTCCTTTCAGGTAAATAACCACTGACAATGATGTTTTAAACTATTTGTAAGTGAGGATTCTTCCCAACGACCACAAATGTAAGGAGCATTCTTCCCACTGACTATCACACTAATTTACCATGAACTGTAGCTATAGTAATTATTCACAAGGCTTCCCTGACCCTGGAAAGTTATTTCAAGGGTCCTTCTGTGTTAAATAGGTTGAGGAAGGATGACATAAAAGCTTGTGTGTGGCTCTAAAAGGACCATTTTTGTTATTCATTGCGTGATACAGGTTGGTTGGCACTTGTCTGAATTACCCATATCTATCTGAGTTTTCCTTTACCGTAGATAACCAAGTGTGCCATAAATTGGTCGGGCTTCACTTTTGTTGGCAACTGCAGACACAGAAGAGACTGGAGAGAGATTAATAATCCTCTTCAATACAATCACCTGTTTGTGAATTAGAGGACCACCAAATTAGTGCTTTAAATCTGATGCTGGCCATACACTATACAGAAAATCGGCCGAACCCCTTTTCGAAAAACGAACGTTCGACCGTGACCACAAACGATCGTGCCATCAGATAATGACCGATAATCTGTTCAGTGGACATGAATAAATAATTTTGTGTTCGTTTTTTTACATATACCTAGTGCAGAAAGTTCGGACGGGAAACACATTAACCTTGCAATTTATCGTACGTTCGGCAGAAATTTTCCAAACATGCCGTTCGTTTTTTTTCCACAAAAACGTCACAAACGATTATCGATTTGTACCCACTAACTTGCCGAAAAACGAACGAAGTGTCCATTCGAACGATTTTTCGGCCGGTTTTTCGTATAGTGTATGGCCAGCATAAGACCATGCTGAATAGAGCAACCATGCCTTCAATTTGCATTAATGCCAACAGCAGTGGTGTGAACATTGCATACCAATTCTTACCTATAGTTCTCATTGGAAGAGTTCCAGTCACATTAACTTAGGAAAAGGTTTTGGGAGGTTCTGGGAACTTCTTAGAATTAAGATCCTGAATCTGTGGCCAGGGAAAGGTTGAAAGAAGAAAATGAATTAATGTGATGAGCCTACCCCAGGAGTGAATTGATTTGATGGACCCACCTCAGGAATCGCAAGGAGTTGTGTTTTTGGCTGCCTGTCAATTACAAGTTGCATGGTGCGTTACATGGTTAATACCACAATTGCAGGGTATTTTACCTCTGTCTGTAAGAAAAGCCAAGCTGATCCACCTGGAGTTATCAGTAACACAAAAGGTTGGACCTTAGTCCCAATCAAGGATGTAGGAAGCAGAAATGATTGTATTGTATTGTACCCAAAGCACTAACTGCAGAGTTACATGAGAACTTTCTACCCTGTTTCCCTGAAAATAAGACCTAGCGTGATTGTCAGTGATGGCTGCAATATAAGCCCTACCCCCCAAATAAACCCTAGTTAAAGTCCTTGTAGGTCTTATTTTCAGGGTAGGGCTTATTTTCGGGGAAACGGGGTTGGGCTTATTTGGGGGGTAGGGCTTATATTGCAGCCATCACCGACAATCACGCTAGGTCTTATTTTCGGGGAAACAGGGTATTGGGAAAATTTTAGCGAATAGTGAATATATCTAGGAACAGAGGAACTGCGGCCAACCTCCCAATTTATTTAATTTTTTTTGGCCTGCATTTACCTGAAGATGGTATCTGCACATTTCAGGTACTCACCCATCCAGTGGATCCAGGGTTGTCCCGCTAAGATCCTCTCATGCTGGGCCATAGCTCTGTCCCGTGCTGCCATGTTCTGTTTTCTCTGACGCCATTGAGAGGCCTGCTGGCTCTTTCACGTTCAGTGAGCGGCCCACCCCCACCTCCTTTTCTTGAATGTACAATTCCCAGGAGGCACGGCAGACAGCATGCTCGTCATTGCAAGTGACATGAATGGGGAGGCGGGAGGGACTTGAAATAATTAAAAAAAAAAGAAGTAAACAAAAGAAATAAAAAAAAAGCAATGCCCTATTCCTGCAGAGGAAGGGAGAAGGGATGGAGAGAAACTGCAAGGCTGCTAAGGTGACCATAAAATCATTCACTCTCTATTAATGGTAAAGTAGCAAAACACTGTGTTCACTGCCTCTCCTCCAAATTTGAGGTTCTGGCCGTAGCCAATTGCATATACATGTATAAAGAAGACTCTATCCCTAGGGTGGTCTATAGAGTAGGCGTCTCAGGGATAAGACAGACAGCTACTTCTGGTCAGAAAGGGCACTCTACACCGTTGTATAAAAAGTTTTGTATCAAATTTTATTGTGTTGATATACACCTAAATGGATGGAGAGCCTGGCTTATCCTTGGGAGGCTGAAGATCCCCTTTATGTAGAGGGGAGAGAGCAGAGAGACTGTGCTGCAAGCAAAGAATGCCCTCTTCTGTTAGTGGTGTCCAGACGAGTCATGTGAACAATGATTAGAATCCATTTTTTCATTTCAATGCAAGTGGTACTGTCACAACCAGCATCAATTTGCCCGTTTAATGGTTATCTGAAAGTTGCTGTAGTTTTGTGTTGCAAGCGGTATTTGTTCGTTAAAGCATTCTTATCTGCTAGCTGAAAAGTGCCTACGTCTACCTATTACATAATAAGCTGTGGAGCTTTGAAGTTTTCAAGAATAACATTAAGCAGCCAAGTAGAGGAGAGAATGGAAATTGGTCTCTACATCCCATGACTGGTACAGAAGTTTGGCCTGTGCTCTTTTCCTTCTTTATTTTAGAATTTTAGCAGAAGAACTAAAGTTCATTGCTGTTTATTAAATTAAATTTCATTCTGTGAAAGACACCAAAAAAAACCCCCTTCATTTGCATATAATTGTATGCACAGAATTTCTCAAGTGAGGTCAGATCATCTTTGATAATTCATCAAGAACACTTCAAAATCCATATACCCAAGCCGGTAGCTGCAGAGGATTCTAGGAAACACTTCAACATCAGTGTCAGCCGTTGCCTATCTTTCCTCATTCTGGGACTACAGCTAATACAAACACTGTAACAGAAAAGTCAATACAGATAGATGCATTGAGCCCATAACAGTCCTATGAGAAAACGAATGGCTTGGTGACTCTGACAATAAAATAGATAAGACTTAGACACTCGCTGTAGAATGAGGCTTTCAATCCCAATATACATTTCTTGTGACCTTGGGAAAGTCACGCCTTAGTTCCCCTTGTTTTGCAGATGCCAGAGTCATGCCCCGTACACACGGTCAGACTTTGTTCGGACATTCCGACAACAAAATCCTAGGATTTTTTCCGACGGATGTTGGCTCAAACTTGTCTTGCATACACACGGTCACACAAAGTTGTCGGAAAATCCGATCATTCTGAACGCGGTGACGTAAAACACGTACGTCGGGACTATAAACGGGGCAGTGGCCAATAGCTTTCATCTCTTTATTTATTCTGAGCATGTGTGGCACTTTGTGCGTCGGATTTGTGTACACACGATCGGAATTTCCGACAACGGATTTTGTTGTCAGAAAATTTTATATCCTGCTCTCAAACTTTGTGTGTCGGAAAATCCGATGGAAAATGTGTGATGGAGCCTACACACGGTCGGAATTTCCGACAACAAGGTCCACAGTAAAATCTTCCTTAAGTCTTAACTCAGTTCATGACCACCTAGGCCCCCTGATCATGTAAGTATCAAGGGGATGGCTGCAAGAACCAAGAGATGGCAGCCCCCTGATGTCATAAGTATCAAGAGGATGGCTGCAAGAATTAGGAAGAGATGGCAGCCCCCTGATGACATATTAGGGGGCTGACTGCAAGAACCAGTAAGAGACAGCGACCCTGGGCCGACCAACTCCCAGGGGGCACAGCAACACAGATTCTCTGCCTTCCCAGCCCATTGCCAGACAACGTAGGCCCCTACAGTCTTCCTGGGGGAATTACTCCCGTGCCCCATATCCCGTGGGCACCCCTTTACTGTTGCAACAGGTACTAGTTCTATTGACAAGCAATTTATTCAGCTTTAGGGCTTAAGAAAAAAAACAAAATGCATAGGCATCTTCAAGACAGCCCATGATGCACCTGACACCGAACTAAGGACTTCATTTACTCTTGAAACACAACAAGCCATCAGACTGCTTTGAATGTTAATCTTCGTTTTTCAAGAAGGGGTAGAACAGCAGCAGAGTCATTGAAGGGCACATTCACTAAAAAGGCAGCTGGGAGAGGTCACTGGGAATACATAACAAGACAGATGTTCAGGAGAAGCCATGATACTTCTATACGGGTGTCACTCCAGCAAAGACACCAAAAGACAGCATTCAGCCATAAGGCAGAAAAATGATTTAGTGCTTCCTAGTAAACTTAACCCATCCATAGACGTGTTCCATCCATGTTAGCAAGATGGGCTCGACTCTATAACGCTATCTCTTAACCCATTACAGACACCTATAGCTGATAGCAAACCGCAACACACAGCACTCTGAATGCTAATGATGTCCCTGCAAGGGGATTTAGGAAGGCTAATGGCTGCCACACTCCATTTAAATGGCTGTACCCAGAATCCTCAGTGTCTCCTACTGTCAGGTGCTCAGGCATCTGGAACCAACCAATCTGTGTGTGCTCTGGATCCTCTGATATTTAATAACGATATGAGGGATTGTTACATTTTACCAGTTTAGTTAAATATTCGGCATGTGTTTTTAGAATAACTAAGAAGGCTTTGGAGCTATTCTGCATTAAACTGAAACCCCGGGCACGTGTTTGGGTTTACATGAGTATTGGATTAGGAGTTAGGATCAAGTTGAGCGTAAATGATTTTATTTTCATAGGAAATGCATGTTCCCTGTAATGGACAAAAAAAATTAGCCATTACACACAATGCCCTTGGATCTATCAGTGACGCCTTCCCTAAACATTTGTGTAACCTTCAGCAAGGGCTCTACTATGAATCACAATTTAAGCATTGATTGTTGGTGATTGCTGTTTGGATTTCTCCATTAACTCAATCACTACAATGTCATATAAGAGAGGAACATCATCTACCCTGTACAATTTTTTTTACCTAGTTTCCCGAGTTATCCACGAAATACATACTCACACGTCCATCTAATTTAAATCTGTCCTGCTACAGTCCACTGATCCATCATTGCTGGGTCCTGCGCTGCCATTTTCCTTACTTACATCATCTGGAGACCGCTGTCTTTTCAAGATTCTTGCAGCCGACCCCCTGATGACTTGCCGAGGCTGCAAGAACCAAGAAAACGTAGTGGCCTCCTCATGATGCAAGTATCAAGGGGCTGGTTGCAAGAACCAGGAAGAGATGGCGGCCCCCTGATGACATAAAAGGGGGCTTACTGCAAGAACCAGAAAGAGACAGCAGCCCCCTGATGATGTAAGTATCAAGGGGATGGCAGCAAAACCCAGAAAGAGATGGCGGCCCCCTGATGATGTATTAGGGGGCTGACTGCAAGAACCAGGAAGAAACAGTGGGCCCCTAATGACGTAAGTATCAAGCGGTTGGCTGCAAAAACCTGGAAGAGATGGCAGCCCCCTGATGACGCAAGTATCAAGCGTTTGGCTGCAAAAGCCTGGAAGAAATGGCAGCCCCCCTAGTGATGTAAGTATCAGGGAGCTGAATTCAAGAACCAGGAAGAGACCGCAATAGGGCACCACTGAATTCTGGTTGCAAACCAGCAGTTCACTCTCACATGCGTTAGGCGTTTCCACCGGAGCAGATGGTAGAGGAGTATCAGGGGGATGGCTGTAAGAACCAGGAAAAGACAGTGGCGCCCAGATGAGGTAAGTATCAGGAGGATGGCTGCGAGAACTAGGAAGAGATGGTGGCCCCCTGATGATGTATTAGGGGGCTGACTGCAAGAACCAGGAAGAGACAGCCCCCTGGTGACATAAATATCTAGGAGATGGCTGCAAGGACCAGGAAGAGACAGCAGCCCCCTGATGACGTAAGTATCAGGGGGATAGCTGCAAGAATCTGGAAACGCAAGTTTGATGACGCAAGTATTGGGCTGGTTGCAAGAACCAGGAAGAGATGGCAGCCTCCTGATGATGTAAGTATCAAGGGGATGGCAGCAAAACCCAGAAAGAGATGGCGGCCCCCTGATGATGTATTAGGGGGCTGACTGCAAGAACCAGAAAGAAACAGTGGGCCCCTGATGATGTAAGTATCAGAGGAATGGCTGCAAGAACTTGGAAGAAATGTCGGTCCCCTGATGAAGTAAGCATCAGGGGGCTGACTTCAAGAACCAGGAGGAGACAGTGGCCCCCTGATGACGTAAGTATCAAGCAGTTGGTTTAAAAAACCTAGAAGAGATGGCAGCCCCCTAGTGATGTAAGTATTAGGGGGTGGCTGCAAGAACCAGGAAGAGATGGTGGCCTCCTGATGATGTGTTAAGGGGCTGACTGCAAGAACCAGAAAGAGACAGTAGCCCCCTGATGACACAAGTATCAGGTGGATAGCTGCAAGAATCTGGAAAAGATGGGGGCCCCCTGATGACGCAAGTACCAGGAAAAGAAAGTCCTCACCCCGTTATGATATAATTTCCTACCTGGTGGACATCCAGCATCCTCCAGCCTGACTGTCCTTGGCCAACCCCTTTTTATTTCTTGGATTTTAGTTCTTTCAGTTATAAAGGCTCAGCATCATTTGTGGGTGTTACCTAGGGCAATGTGCATGCAAAATATGCCTCCCAAGATACTTCCACTCGTTCAGACAGATGTCCACCCATTGAAGCATCTTGATTGTTGCATATCTCTTCCCAGGAGCCAGCTTGCTTGCATCAGGACTGAGGGCTTTTGAGAGGAATGCAGAGTGCTGTGATGGTTTCAGGAAGCTATATACAGCACTCGGCTACTCTCCCACCAGCCATGATCTGCCTGCATTTCAGAGAGAAGCACAGAGACCCAGTGATGTGATCACTTGCTCTAAAATAAAGTATATAATAAAAACAGGTTTTATTTAAAAATGTTGATGAGACGTAGAGGAGAAACTAGACAAAGCAAAATACAATCGAAATAGACTTCAGCTTTAATCTCAACATCCAACAGGGGTGAATATGTATGCATGCTGAAGTTATATTGCCCATCAGTCATTTTTATTTCCTAAAAAAAAACCTCCTAGTCAATCTCTTTGACAGACGTCTCTCAGTGTTATATTTATTGATGATAGACCTTTTTCTGAATCCCAACTGAAACTGAGAGATCCAATATTTTCCAGTTCCCTGAAGAACCGTCTAGCATCATATAGGATTACTATATGTAATCCAGCTGTAATCCTTTCAACTTGAATAAGTTGTTTTCACGTGTTATGAAAAACAATTCAATAAATCTGTACAAATAGACTGTGATGTTAAATGCATACCCAGAGAAGCCAATCTGAATCATTTGTGTATTATTTGCATACTGAATTCTGATTGGGTACCATAAACTACCGCACATTTTGTTATTGAAAGCTTGCGTCTAGTTTGGGAGGATTGGTCCCTGTATATGCCGCCCCCGCCATCCCTCCTGTCCAAGTGTAAAACAGAATGTGACAGGGGGGCTGCACAGTCACCATTGTAGCCCCTGGCGATACATTAGTGGTTGGGGTGTGTGGTGAAAATGCATCTCGACTATGGGGTTTTACCGCCCCCCAAACCGCAAATGTAAACAAGCTCTTACTGTCCTGAGCCCCCAAAAAGGTTGCAAGAAATCAGGGATCACGGGGTGTAGCATGTTTTCTTCAAGGCTCAGGAGTAAGTATTGCAGAGTGTATGGGTATGCAGTGCATAATGCAGAGTGCAGGAGTCGGTATTACATAATGCAGAGTGCAGGGGTCGGTATTAGATAATGCAGAGTGCAGGGGTCAGTAGTGATGGAGAGTTCAGTAGTAAGAAACGGGGAGTTCAGTGGTCATTAGTAAATCACGCAGAGTGCAGGGTTCGGTAGTATGTGATACAGAGGTCAGTAGTAAGTGATGCATAGTTCAGTAGTAAGCAACACAGAGTTCAGAGGTCAGTGGTAAGCAATGCAGAGTGCTGGGGTCATTAGTAAATAATGCAGAGTGCTGGGGTCATTAGTAAATAATGCAGAGTGCTGGGGTCATTAGTAAATAATGCAGAGTGCTGGGGTCATTAGTAAATAATGCAGAGTGCTGGGGTCAGTAGTATAAAATGCAGAGTGCAGGGGTCAATAGTGATGGAGAGTTCAGTAGTAAGAAGCGGGGAGTTCAGTGGTCATTAGTAAATTACATAGAGTGCAGAGGTCAGTAGTAAGCAATGTGGAGTTCAGTAGTAAGTAACAGAGTACAGCAGTCATTAGTAAATTACACAGAGTGCAGAGGTCAGTAGTATGTAATGCAGAGTGCAAGGGTAAGTAGTGTATGATACAGAGTGCAGAGGTCAGTAATAAGTGATGCAGAGTTCAGTAGTAAGTATCAGAGAGTGCAGGGGTAATTAGTAAATAACGTAAAGTGCAATGGTTAGTAGTACGTAAGGAAGAGTGCAAAGATAAGTAGTATGCCATGCAGAGTGCAGGGGTCAGTAGTAAGTAATGCAGAGTTCAGTAGTGCAGGAGTCTTTAGTAAATAATGCAAAGTGCATGGGTCAGTAGTACATAATGCAGAGTGCAGGGGTCAGTAGTATATAATGCAGAGTGCAGGGGTCAGTAGTAAGTAATGCAGAGTGTATGAGTCTTTGGTAAATAAAGCAAAGTACATGGGTCAGTAGTATATAATGCAGAGTGCAGGGGTCAGTAGTAAGTAATGCAGATTGCAGGGGTCAGTGATAAGTAATGCAGAGTGCAGGAATCTTCGGTAAACAACACAGAGTACACAGGTCAGTAGTGTATAATGCAGAGTACAGGTGGTCAGTAGTAAGTAATGCAGAGTGTAGGAATCTTTGGTAAATAACGCAGAGTGCATGGGTCAGTAGTATATAATGCAGAGTGCAGGAGTCAGTAGGAACACAGATTTTAGCTTTTTAGTTGGACTGGATATACCTAAGAGGGGCCTGGAAGACCTATAGGCTAGTCATTGAAGAATCACTAACCCTAAAACACAGGCTCACAAATCTTATTCTGTATAAACATTTTTATGACCCTTCTGCCATGACAAGATCATGTGTCCCCAGTATAAAGTGACTGCAATCAGCAGATGAAAGCACTAAAAGTTTCCAAGTTCACACCTGTGACCATCAGTCTGACAGCAAACAACATGATCGTGCTTCTGAATGACAACACAGTGGCTGGCAACGCAACACACATACTGAATTTCTGAAAGCTCCTACTTTACTCTATCAGCACCTCCACATCATCCTTTCACTCCACCATCTTCGAGGCTGCGGGCGAAAAAAAAAAAATGCGCTCGTCACAGGTTTCTCCATACTTGGAAGAATCAAGTATTTTCTTTGCCCCTGGCAGCTGAATAAAGTGGTTGGGTAGTAAAAGAAACATGAGTATGTACTGCTGGGAAAAGGAAATGAAGAAAAGCTGTTACTTTGCCATGCATGGCCAAAGCACAGGTTTTCTTTAAGGATCTGAAATTTAAAACATCATACATATCGGTGAAGGTCATGTGTGTAGAACGATTGGTGGATGTAAAATGGCAGATATTGTCTGGTATGTTCATGGTGATACCACCTGGTACAGCAAGTTCTTCTCGTATGTCATGGCAGCTTTACGCAACCTTTTTTTTATCCTGTCCCTCTTTACTTCATCTCATTGACTTACCAACATTGCATTTTTGACACCTTTTCTTTGATACACTCACGGTTGTTTCGGTGGCAACGCATGCCATAGTATTTCAATCCCTTGTCTCCGAAGCAGGTACCCTCTATTTGTACCTTCTTAGTATGTGCATTATCTTCCAGGTCCTTCAAGACTGGTTTTACCTACTTCTGTCAGCTGCGGAGACGGGCTAGGGGACTCGAGTTGTAATTACGAAGAAACACCTCCATCCATCAGAGTCAAATTATATACCCCATTGGCTGTCTCTGCCTCCGTGCATCGCCATGGTGACGGGTCTCATTGGTATCACTGCCTCTTCCTGTTTCCATGGTTACTCATTCCCTAGCATCACGCAGGGCTGTAAGAACAGCAGGTAACCTGTAGCAGTGACATCCCAGGGACACTGTGAAGACAGGAGGTGGGATACACATCACAGTGCTGGTCACGCCGGCTGCAGATGACATGCTGCTTTCCTGTGGCTCGGATCATGTCATCGGTGTGGTGTGAGACCTTTGTCACACAACTCTGTATGTGTAATTTCCAAGGAAGAAAGGAAAACTCTGGAGAGGGTATTCTAGGTGCTAAAAAGGACATCTGCTTTTGTATGTCTGGGAAAAAAAAATGTCCTTAGGTGGCCAGCCTACCAACGGATACTCTTCTAGACCAACATCATGTTAGTTTTTCCTTTTTTAATAAAAGTTATTTGCCTAAAGTAGACCTTTACCCCCTTTCGTCTCCAGACCTTATTGGTCCTATGGAAAAAGGAAAAAAAAAGAAAAAAATCACAAGTGTGTTTGTTTTCGAGAGGCAGAAAAAACGCTGGATGCGCCTAAAAGTGGCGTTAAGATGCACCCAGCATTTTTAGGGGAGTGTTTTTGGGGAAAAATGCTTATTAGCATGCCGAAAAAAGTGTACACTATGCTCCATGGGAGCACTTTTTTATGCTGCTTTTTTTCTGCCAGCAGTTTCTGCATCTTTTCTGTTGCCTAATATTGATGGACCCTTATGCCGCGTACACATGATTGGATTTTCAGACGGGAAATGTTGGGTGCCAGGCTGTCGGCGGAAAATCCGACCATGTGTATGCTCCATAGGACAGTTGTTGTCGGACTCAAATTGGCTAGCAGGTTCTCAAATTTCCCAAAACTTTGTTGCCGGAAAGTCCAATCGTGTGTACACAAGACTATTGAACTTCCTTTTTCTCGGCTCGTCGTACGTCTTGTACGTCACCGGGTTCCCCCGTTTGGCCAACATTTGTGTGACTGTGTGTATGCAAGACAAGTTTGAGCCAACAACCTTCGAACAAAAATCCACGTTTTTGTTCGCGGATAGTCCGCTCGTGTGTACAGGGCATTAGAGTTTCCCCTCACTTCCTGTCCGAAACCATTGTCAGAATGACAGGATGTGAGGGTAAATTGGGGCCCTGGATAGTGATAAAAACTTCACAGACGTAATAAGAGCTGTATAAGAAGAAAGCCCAAAATTGGCTGCTTACATTTTGACTGCATTTGCTCAGATAAAAAAGCCATATGGCTGTGTTTGAGCCAGCAGACAGGAAGTGGAGAAGGGTCCTTCCTCTGAATCAGCTGCTATGTGTTGCGAAATGGACCTTCAAGGGTGGTCTGTGGTCTGTGGTCAAGAGCTTGTTAACACTATGTGCAGGAACTGGTGGTTTTTACCACCACATCAATTCCAGGGCATCACCATACGGGCACACTGAAGATTCTTGTTTTCTATGAGCCCCATTAATACCTCAACATTGGTCTCATGTGCAGAAAAATGAAGACATGTTGCATCGGAGCTCAGCTGATATCAGTGCTGGTCACCACACCACAGCTCAGCTGCAGTATGAACGTGACTGAACTGTTGCTTTGATATTTTGATGAGGTTTGAAAAAAAAAAGTTACAATGCAAGGCACAGCTTCAGAACAGATACCAGCCTGCATGCTAAAACAGGTTTGGGAATGAACCCTAAGGCTACTTTCACACTGAGGCGCTTTGCAGGCGCTAAAGTGCTAACAATAGCGCCTGCAAAGCGCCCTTAAAGATTCGCTCAATTCACTTCAATGTGAAAGCCCCGAGGGCTTTCACACTGGAGCGGTGCGCTTGCAGGACGGTCAAGAAAGTCCTGCAAGCTGCATCTTTGCAGTGCTATAGGAGCGGTGTATTCACCGCTCCTAAAGCGCCCCTTCCCATTGAAAACAATGGGGCAGCGCTGCAAACCCTCCGGCAAAGCGCCACTGCAGCAGCGCTTTGTGGGCGGTTTTAACCCTTTTTTGGCCGCTAGCGGGGGTTAAAACCTCCCCGCTAGCGGCCGAATAGCGCCGCTAAAAAACGGTAAAGTGGCACTAAATATA
Source organism: Lithobates septentrionalis (assembly GCA_037952835.1). NCBI lineage: Eukaryota > Metazoa > Chordata > Amphibia > Anura > Ranidae > Lithobates > Lithobates septentrionalis. The sequence continues at coordinate 296,826 of JBBDGP010000178.1, forward strand.
GCGCCGCTTTACCTCCGGCGCCCGCCTGCCCCAGTGTGAAAGTAGCCTAAAGGATACCTGTGTTGAGAGAAAGTGAGCTGCCATTGCTGTCCTGAAGATGCTAGCTGTCCATCTGTCCTTGTTATCAATACTGACTCACTGACATGGAATGAGCTTGCACCTAGTAAAGTCAGAGAAAAGCCAAAACCGATCTGCATGCCATTCTGAATCGGTGACTAAGCAAGTACTGAAGCCTCTAAATGATCAAAAAAGTCGAATGAATAGCACGTTCAAAAAGATGATTCAGCCATCGTTGCCTACATACCTTTTTCAGTTCAGGTTTCTTTTAACTTGCCATTTATCTAAAGAGCAGCTACGACCACAAAGTGCAAGTCAAATACCTGTCAAAGGAAAACTGGTTGTAATTTGCAGATTCAAAGGCGTCGATTGTGCAGTTCCTATGTAATTAGGACATACAATGACATTTGCATGAAACAAAAGTGCAAATGTTAATTTTGAAAGTTTAACAGGCCCTAAATTTGTTAATGAAGCAATTTTGCACTGTCAAGTACTGAATTCACACTGAAAGATTTTTTTTTTTTTGATCTTTCTTTGTACTTTGGTACTTAGTGCATAGATTGGTGGTACTGTAGAATTAGAATGACCTGACCTTTATATTGACATCATGATGCCCCAGGCATACCTAAATGATGACGCCATTTTGTTTTCCTTTAATTACCCCACAACCCCTCTAATAGCTATAAAAACAGCGGTGACTTTCTTCGGAGAGAGGTTATTGGAGATTCACCTCCCGAGTTATTGGAGGGTAGAGTCTACTTTAGGTCCCACGTGTCCAGTGGGAAGTAAATGCAATGATCCTCCAGTATTTTAAGGGTAGGTAAGGTAACACTTGGAGTACCAATTAGTTGCCTTTGGAGTTCGGTGTAACTATACACACAACTGTTGGTGGCGGTTACAGACAGAGAATGGACATTGGTGGCAAATGGCAGCTTTTTGAGGTTAACCTTGAAGGTTACCCATTTGGTTGCCTTTGGAGTTTGGTGCCACCATAGACATAACTGTTGGCGGCAGGTTCAGACAGAGAATGGACAATGGGGGTAAATGGTAGCATTTTGAGAAAAAATCTTTATGACCTGCCTGTTATTTAGAGGCCAAGTGTTTATTAAATTCTATTTAATTTCTACACGAAGTTCAGGTTTAATACTCCATCTGTCTGGAAATCCTGATATTATAAGGCAGGTAATTTAACAAGGGAAGGTGTAGATAGCTCTTTTAAATGACACAGTCATAATCCCTTGCTGTTTCCCCACTGCAGCATTCCTGCCTGTCAATCTCCAATACCAAAAAGTTTGGCCAGGAAGATGACTTCAGGGTATATTCAATCTCCCCTACCCTCCCCACCCTTTTCCCCCATTGACAGCCTTTAGTCTTGGTGATTGGCTGCTCAGATCCAAGCACTGTCACATAGGTGAGATCATATGCCCCCCCCATACCCAGAAGCCCCACTCTGTTAGTGAGGGCACTAGCATTGTGGTGGCAATGGAGCACTGCTTGGTATGTATGCCTAGGAGGTGGTGGGCTATGTGTAGATACTGTCACTTTGTCCTGAATAGGCATTGTTACATTCCTGAATGGCAAAGTTATAGTGTTTGGTTAGGAAGTAAGTTGAGACTCACATGCTCAAGCTGAGCTCAACACATCTAGGTTGCCCTCTTGTTTATAGGATTCATTGAGCCTTAGACGCAATGGTCCAGCTTTTTGCACATATGATTGGAAGTTTTGCTGAATGCAACACAAAGCATTGCAGTAGAATGATATACTGTCAAGATCATTTGCAGCACACTTGGCAGCAATGACAAAAACATCCCTATTCAGGGGGTGCAAAGGAGGCATCCACAATCCCCAACAGGTAATGCAAAAATTTAGTTTCCAGAGGAGTCTTTTCAAAGTAATTTACAGTTCACAGTGCAATGTTCTCATGGAAATGGTTCTCCTCTACCTTTATGGTATCTGTACAGTAGCAAAAATTAAAAACATTTCCCATGGGATGCAGTGACCAGTTGGCAATGTCGCTTTTCAAGTGAAACAAGACTATTGTTTTCAACATGGGAATTCCTAGTCCGCTATTGCTTTTTCAAATGAAGAAAGACCTAGATATATTGAAGTAGCATCCTTCAAATACAGTTCATATGTAGCAAATTCATTGTGGTCACTTCACATAGCAGTTATATGTTTTTTTATAAAGAACAGTTACTAGCACAAAACTGATGAATTACCGTATATACTCGAGTATAAGTCGATCCGAGTATAAGTCGAGGGCCTAATTCACCACAAAAAAATGGGAAAAACTTAGTGACCCGAGTATAAGACGAGGGTGAGAAATGCACAGCTACTGTAAGTGGAAAAGAGAGTCAACAATGCCCATTTGCAGCCTCACTGTGCCCATTTGCATGCCTCACTGTGCCCATTTGCAGCCATAGGTCCCCCGAACTTCCAACTCGGTAGTTAAGGGTTCCTGGATGCCCCCTAGCTGCAGCCAAAATTTGGGGTCTCTGAACCCAAAGGGTCCCGAAATGACATTGCTGCAGATGGACACAGTTGACCGACTTTGGGGCCCCGTATCTCAGGGCCACTTAGTGCTAGGAACCCCAAATTTGGTGTGTAAATCAAACTAGCACCATAAAATATCCAAAGCTGGTGTTTCTAGCACCAAGTGGCCCCGAGATACAGGCCCCCAAAAATCGGTTCAGAAAATGTCAAGCACTTTTCTGCAGCAGAGAATAACATTTTCCGAACCTATTTTGGGGCCCCGTATCTCGGGGCCACTTAGTGCTAGGAACCCCAGCTTTGATTATGTTGTGGTACCAGTTCCACTGGGTTTGCTCACCAAATTTGGGGTTCCTAGCACAAAGTGGCCCTGAGATACTGGGCACCAAAATCAGTTCGGAAAATGAAATGTTTTGCTGCAGAAAAGTGCTTGACTCGAGTATAAGTCGAGGGGGGCACTTTCAGCACAAAAAAATGTGCTGAAAAACTCGACTTATACTCGAGTATATACGGTAGCTAATTTGCTGATTACAAGCACTAGAAGTATTGCAATGTCAGTTTGCTTTGTTCTAAGTTCTTTGTAGTCCAAGGCACCCAGAATTGACTGGTACTGTGTGTGTGTGAGTGAGAACATCTTTTGCTTGCCTGTTTTTAATGCATAAAAGGAGTTTCCAGTTTGCTGACAAAAAGTAATAGGATGGACTGGTACACTACAGCCATACTTGGATAAAAAAAACGAAAGCTCTAAGCTGATGTCTGTTCCATACATGTATTTCAAGATTTAATGGATGACAGTATATTGTATAGCTTGGTTCCACCAGTCTTTCCTCACCTTTCCCATTTATTTACAGATGAGTAGGCAACCTGTAGCCGCAGTCTATGGTGGGCCAGATGATGTTCTAGTCCTCCTGTAAGCCGGTAGGGACCATACAGTACTCCATGTGCACTGCGGTTTCTTCTCAGTCCCTTATGGGTAGAGTAAGCCAATCAGGAGCTTTGCCTGAACACAGTACCCGTTAGCATTCTGTGACTAGCGTTGGTCAAGTAATCACCATCAGAGGTCAACATTGTGGAGTCTGAAAAATATGTATCTCTTTAGCACAGCCATTCTCAATCAGGGTTTTATGGAACCCTTGGATTTCCTCAGAAGTTGCTAGGGGTTCTTTGAGCTGTGTCTAACTGGCCTGCCATCTGATGATGCCCACAAAGTTCTGGATCAAATGCCACTTGTTGGCATGATACTAATCATCTTTTTAGCTGCCTGCAAGAGCTACTTTCTTCCCACTTGCCACAAATATATTGGGCCATCATTGCCACTGTCCCCTGATGAGCATATTGTGTAGTTCTTTTGTGTCTGAGTTGAAAAATAAAGTGCAGGCAGTATGGGTAGGCTTTGAAGGCAAAGTCCTTATCTGTATGGGTTAATACTTGGATTGGACTGAAATTGGGGTGTGAAATAACTTTTTTTTTTTTGTACAGTGCATTGCGGCACAACCCTAAAGTTAAAATGGATCTCTTGTTCTGTATCTTTAGTCTAGAGGAATATACTATGGTTGTATACCCAACAACTGCGGGAGGTAGATATTAATTCCACCATGCAGTAGGCTCTGAAGTAGATTATGGTTTACATTTGAAGTAGATATACAAGAGCTATACCGCAAATGTAATGCACAAGCGGCATCATTTTTTAATTAACTTACATAGGATACATGGGACCTCCACGATTAAGCTCCGAGGGCGGGGAAAAACATTTTGGGGACATAGCCTGTATGAATTGAGCTGAGGCTGCTTTTACCTGCTAACCACTCGGGCCGGGCGAGGTGTGCAGCGGCTATTTATTTCTATTTCTAAAGCGTGCTTTGGGTCTGGACTAGGACTAGTCAGCGGCATCCATTATCGGACCTTGTCAGCCTGAGCGAGGGCCCCATAACATTTATTGTGGGTCACAATTTACATAGGTCGTTCAAATTTCACGTTAGTAGAGTAAATCTTCCTCTAAAGTAACCACTCTTCTTTTTCATTGCGGGTAAATAATGGATTCCAAGCAGAAACAATGTGCCGTCATTGAGTTCTTGATGAAGGAAGGGTGCATACTGCCCTACATTGATGGTCTCCCACTGCGTGGTTTGTCTTAAAAGCTGGTTTGCCCTTCTTTAAACGTCTTCATCCATCTGTGCACATTGCTCTAGTCAATGGTGTCATCTCTGTAAACATTCTGTATCCTTTTGTAGATGCCGGACAGCCTGCACCCTTCTTTCATCAAGAACTCAGTAATGGTACATTGCTGCTGCTTGGAATCCATTATTTACTTACAATGAAGAAGAAGGCATCCCCAATCACAATGATCAGGCCTAACTGTCAATTTTTCAGACGGACCTGATCGGAAGGTCTATTCAGCCCAATGGACAGGCAGGTGTAAATAAACTTTTGTGTCCATCCACTGACAACTGGAGCATTTTAGTTTTCCCATTAAGTCATGTCTCAGTGACCGTGGTCACCAGAAAATGAATCTCTCCAGCAGGAAAAATAGCAATAAAATCTGAGGTTTTTCCCCTTGGATCCCCTTTAAACCAGAAACCTCAATCTGTAACTGCTATATCTAATACTAGAAGACCTGAGTGCAGCAATATAGTGTACAAATCAACAGCTGCACATATACAAGCCAAGGTAAAATGATTGTGCCCAGTGTGCTTTGTTTACACCAAGTTTGCCCAGCTGGTAAGCTCTTTTATTGATGTCTTGGCAGCACATTGTAGACTTTGAACATGTTATTTTCATATTATTAATTTAATAAATGAAAGTAATTATCGACATGTCTGTTTTGGGTAAAATGACATGTAACTGGTGCCACTATTTAGCGCGTGAAATGTAGCGTGTGACGCACAGTATGAATTTGAAATGAAAAGTCATACAAATGAGCTAATGCCAACCATGCTGGGGTTTTGACACACAGAACTTCATGACTTTTTTTTTATCATGCTACTAAAGCATCATCTCGATTGTAATTCTGTTAATGTGACCTGCAGTCTTTTGCTTTGAAGTAAAAGCTATGCCTGGGATTAATTGGATCATGATATTCATATTGCTCCATTTATTGCCGGTGTATGGAATATAAAACCGTCTAATGAATATAAGACTTTAGAGGAATAAAGAGTAACACAGAGCATGCAATAAAGATATGTGTTATAGTAAGTTAAGCAGGCCATAGACGAGTCGAAAACTGAATGAAAATTCTTGGTTGTTCGTTTTTTGCACCATTATGCCCTGTACACACGATAGGATTTTCCAACAACAAAACCGTGGATTTTTTTCCCGACGGACGTTGGCTCAAACTTGTCTTGCATACACACGGTCACACAAATGTTGTCGCAAATTCCGAACGTCAAGAATGGGGTGACATACAACATGTACGACGAGCCGAGAAAAAAGAAGTTTAATAGCCAGTGCGGCTCTTCTGCTTGATTCCGAGCATGCGTGGAACTTTGTGCGTCGGAATTGTGTACACACGATCGGAATTTCCGACAATGGATTTTGGTGTCGGAAAATTTGAGATCCAGATCTCAGATTTTGTTTGTCGGAATTTCCGACAACAAGCTCCCATCGAACGTTTGTTGTCAGAAAATCCTATCGTGTGTACGGGGCATTAGTGGGCCAGCTGCAACACGCAATTTTCATGCCACAATCGAAAGTGCCTGGTCCAACATGCTGGATTTTGTTTAGAAAAACAGAACAAATGATGACACAACTGTGTGTGCCATTTTTGTTTTTTGATCGACAGAACGTTAGGTTTTTGACTCGTCTATATCTGGCCTTAGCCATGAAAAAGAGATGGTTGGCCAATGTGCCAAAGTCTAATAATATCCCATATGAGGTTCAGCAGCTGGATAAATCAGACAGATTTGCAACTTGTAAGCTGTAAAAATCAGTCTTTAGCTTTCAGCACCTGCTGGTCATTACTCCGCACTGCAACTTAGGCCCCTTTCACACGGGCGCCTCCGTGAAGCAGAATCCGTTTGCTCAGCGGGGGATCTCTCCGCTGATCCCCACTATACAGACAGATGACAGGTCTGTGTCCACTCCACTATGCAGAGCAGATATAGACACTGCCCCGCTATTCTCTATGGGGCAAGCGGATGGAAACCGACTGCCGATCAGTTTCCATCCAATCTGCTGGATGGATGGAGAATAGGACCACCATCTGTCTGTTTTGGTGGATAGGATTGGTGTGGACGGTGGCGGGTGTCAGCAGACATGGGTAAGCTGACATCCACCGCTTCATAGAAGAGCCTAGAGGGTCCGATCAGGTCCGCCTGAAAAACTGACAGGCAGACCTGATTGGATCGCCCATGGGAAAGGGGCCTTAGGTCTCTGATACGCACACCTATTGGTGGACTCTAAAGCAAGCCCACAGTTTCAAGCCAGCACCTAATTAACAGGTTTGTCTGTTTGCTAATGCTCTGGATAAAGGTCTGATAGTCTCTTACTTCTCTCTGACTGTTGACAATGTCTCTGACATTAAATTAGTCCTCCGAATTGCTAGGCCTGTGCTTCTACTCAGTTTGTCTGAACATATCCTTGTCATGGACCAACCAAAACAAACAACTTGCTGTGCTCAAGATAGATATTCCGGCAATGATGGACCTTGGAGCTTCAATAACTGAAATTTGGCAAGATTTTGCAGCCCCCTCAAGGACTGGGGGAGTCCAAAGGAAACACTAGAGAAACAAAACAAGAACGCGCACCAAGAAGGCGCAACTTGAAACCAACAAATGTCAGAAAAAAAAAAGGTTTAGTGTTTAAGTGGTTAAACTTCCCTCATTTACACACCAAAGTGTATTCATTTGATCTAAAGGACAAATCGTTACAATGTTTATACTTAAAGCGGAGTTCCATCCTAAAATAAGTTTTTTTCCGTTAAAAGACTCCTTTTAACCTAGAAAAAAACATTTGGAGGAATTTTTTTTTTAATACTTACCAGAAAGGCCCTGTTGCTATGTGTGTGTATATATATATATATATATATATATATATATATATATATATATATATATATATATATATATATATATATATATATATATTTAGTGTGTGTGTGTGTATATATATATATATATATATATACACTGTATCTCATTTTGTTTATACTCCCCTTGTGCGTCCCCTCCCCCTACAGTTATAATCACTCCTCTAGGAAACATTTAACCCCTCGTCTCCCCCTAGTGGTTAACCCCTTCCCTGCCTGTCAATTTTATAGCATTGATCGCTGTATAAATGTGAATGGTCCCAAAAATGTGTTAAAGTGTCCGATGTGTCCGCCATAATGTCGCAGTCACGAAGAAAAATCGCGATCGCCGCTATTACTAGTAAAAAAAAAAAATAAATAATTTTTTTTAAAAAAATGCCATAAATCTATCCCGTATTTTCTAGACGCTATAACTTTTGCGCAAACCAATCAATATACGCTTATTGCGATTTTTTTACCAAAAATATGTAGAAGAATATGTATCGGCCGAAACTGAGGAAAAAATTTGTGTTTTTTTTTAAAAATTGGGATATTTATTATAGCAAAAAGTAAAAATTATTGTGTTTTTTTCAAAATTGTCGCTCTTCTTTTGTTTATAGCGCAAAAAATAAAAACCGCAGAGGTGATCAAATACCACCAAAAAAAAGCTCTATTTGTGGGGAAAAAAGGACGTCAATTTTGTTTGGGTACAGCATCGCACGACCGCGCAATTGTCGTTTAAAGTGCGACAGCGCTGAAAACTAAAAATTGGTCTGGGAAGGAAGGGGGTGAAAATGCCCTGTATTAAACCGGTTAAACAATCGATCATGATCATTGTATACTCTTTTTTTGGAATTTCATTAGCAATAATGCTAGGATCAAAAAAACTAAAAAAATGTTTCGCCGGAACTCCGCTTTAAGTTCCGCTTCTAAATAATGTTGTGATTCTTGGCAGACTGCCCGTTTTTTGTTTTTTTTTTTCTTTCTTTTGACGGCTGTCGGCTTCAGCAGAGCAGAGAGAATTCTCTGCATAGAAAGAATCGGTAAATGCTTTGTCAAGATCTCAAGGGGGGAAAAAATTGCGATAACGATTTTTAATGATTAATGGTGCAGCTCTAGTTTGTAATTATATATGTACATGGGGGCTCATTTGTTCATGACATAGGCAGGCTCATCTTCTTGATTAAGCCCTGTACACATGGGCCGAATGTCGGGAAACATCGGCTGGTTAAAAGAAAAAAAACGGAAAACTCACTGGGTTGAACGAAAAAAAAAAAAATCCTAGTGTGTACCAGGCTTTAGCAGTGCTTCTCAGTGGTTGTGCTTTATTTCAACCATCTCACTATGCAAGTCTGTCAGTCAAACAGTTGAAAAACAACGCACTGCCTCTTATCTCAACAGTTGTTAGGCAAAGAAGCAAAATGATGATACCAAATAGAATGCTGCCTCTAGTGGTCAGTCTGCAAATCTCTACAAAATTGTGGAAGCATTTAAAAAGAGGAAACTCTAGTAGACGCTCTGTAGCTCAACCCTAGATGTCCCTAGATGTTAACATGAGCTTTACTACTGAACATAGAGAAATTATGAATTCAATAATACAATATAAGAACTGAAAATATGTCTTACTTCAAATCACAGATGCAAGCCTTTCATAAGATAGATTCTAATAAAAATGATTTATATTACTCTACGCGAACTATACTAAACCACACTTCAAGGTTTGTGTATATGATTTTTTGTTTTTGCAACACCTTTGAGAAACTGTAATAAAAGCTATTGAAATTGTACTCATAGTTTTCAAATGTGATTACAAGGCATGCATAGAAAAAAGGGTTTGAAAACATTAAAGGTAAAAATTGCTATAATAACATAAAATATATATTTACTGAAAGAAAACTATATTTCACCTTTAATGTTTTCAAACCCTTTTTTCTATGCATGCCTTGTAATCATATTTGAACATGGAGCCCCATATTTGCTAACTATGTGTACGCTACCTACTAGTTCTGCATGGCAGTTGTTATTTCAGTTTATGTAATCTCAGGATAAATTCATTCATTTAATTCATTATAATATAAAAATGAAAAGTTTAAACTGTAGTGTACATACATAGGTGGATGTCTTATCAGCAGTGACCCATCCTTATGGTAGAGAAAAGTCACAAGCTTACAGTATCTCACAAAAGTGAGTACACCCCTCACATTTTTGTAAATATTTTATTATATTTTTTTATGTGACAACACTGAAGAAATGACACTTTGCTACAATGTAAAGTAGTGAGTGTACAGCTTGTATAACAGTGTAAATTTGCTGTCCCCTCAAAATAACTCAACACACAGCCATTAATGTTTAAACCGCTGGCAACAAAAGTGAGTACACCCAAATTGGGACCAAAGTGTCAATATTTTGTGTGACCACCATTATTTTCCAGCACTGCCTTAACCCTCTTGGGCATGGAGTTCACCAGAGTTTCACAGGTTTCCACTGGAGTCCTCTTCCACTCCACCATGACAACATCACTGAGCTGGTGGATGTTAGAGACCTTGTGCTCCTCCACCTTCCATTTGAGGATGCCCCACAGATGCTCAATAGGGTGTCTTGTCTTTATACTCCTCACCCGGTTGCCGCCACACACGCTTGACACCATCTGAACCAAATATGTTTATCTTGGTCTCATTAGACCACAGGTCATGGTTCCAGTAATCTATGTCCTTAGTCTGCTTGTCTTCAGCAAACAGGTTTGCGGGCTTTCTTGTGCATCATCTTTAGAAGAGGCTTCCTTGTGGGATGACAGCCATGCAGACCAATTTGATGCAGTGTGCGGCGTATGGTCTGAGAACTGACAGGCTGACACCCCACCCCTTCAACCTCTGCAGCAATGCTGGCAGCACTCATACGTCTATTTCCCAAAGACAACCTCTGGATATGAAGCTGAGCACGTGCACTCAACTCCTTTGGTCGACCATGGCGAGACCTGTTCTGAGTGGATCCTGTCCTGTTAAACTGCTGTATGGTCTTGGCCACCGTGCTGCAGCTCAGTTTCAGGATCTTGGCAATCTTCTTATAGCCTAGGCCATCTTTATGTAGAGCAACAATTCTTTTTTTCAGATCCTCAGAGAGTTCTTTGCCATGAGGTGCCATGTTGAACTTCCAGTGACCAGTATGAGAGAGTGAGTGCGATAACACCAAATTTAATACCCCTGCTCCCCATTCATACCTGAGACCATGTAACACTAATGAGTCACATGACACTGGGGAGGGAAAATGGCTAATTGGGCCCAATTTGGTCATTTTCACTTAGGAGTGTACTCACTTTTGTTGCCAGTAGTTTAGACATTAATTGGCTGTATGTTGAGTTATTTTGAGGGGGCAGCAAATTTACAAGCTATATATGTTATACAAGCTGTACACTCACTACTTTACATTTTAGCAAAGTGTCATTTCTTCAGTGTTCTCACATATAAAGATATAATAAAATATTTACAAAAATGTGAGGGGTGCACTCACTTTTGTGAGACACTGTATATATATCTATATAGATATATATCTATATATATCTATATATATTTAGATATATATCTATATATCTATATATATATATATATATATATATAGATATATATAGATATCTATCTATATAGATATATATATATATATATATATATAGCTATATATATATATATATATATATAGCTATATATATATAGATAGATATAGATATATATACATACATATCACATAGTAATGGCCATGCCTGCTTTCCTTACTCTATATGACTGACAGGTCCACTTGAAGAACCACTGAGATCCAGGATGAACTCTGTGTCTGTAAGGTTAATACCGGGCTTTACCAATCCCTGGATAACTGAATAAAAAACACAGTCGTTAGCAAATTCCAGTAATTGAATTCCGGTTGAACGGCCGAGATGTAATTAAAACAACAGAAGCATATAAACCATACCCATCCAGAGAGAGTCCGGTATAAAAGATAATCGTCTCGTCTTTAATTTCTGTAAGTTTCATTGTTTAATTAGGACCCTCATTAAAAACCCATAACTTTTCATTTAATAGGAAGTCAGCTGCCAAGGGATGTTTGCACTGGAAAGTTCAGGGTCAAGGGGAATTGTGGCATTTAGATTCCGTTGAGGCGGTGGCTGTGGGCAATGATGTGGTGAAGTATCTGTTTAGCCTCAGGGCCACTCCGAACACAGCGGGGACCCTCTAGGATGCTAATATTGCCATTAGAATGTAACATTTGCAATGCTAGGTTATCATCCTTATTGCATTCCAGTCATAGCAGCATCCCTGAGCAGCAGAGCGTACATCTTATCATGATCTGGTCTAAATTACCAATGTTTGGGTTCATACACTCTGATTTCAGGTAAAACTCTGTCTGCTCATTTAACCACTTGCTTACTGGGCACTTAAACCCCCCTCCTGCCCAGACCAATTTTCAGCTTTCAGCGCTCTCACACTTTGAATGACAATGGCGCGGTCATGCTACACTGTACTCAAATAAAATTTTTATCTTTTTTTTTTTTCAGACAAATGGAGCTTTCTTTTGGTGGTATTTCACCACTGGGGATTTTATTTTTTGCTAAACAAACAAAAAAGACAGAGATTTTTGAAAAAAAAAAACATGTTTCATAGTTTGTTATAAAATTTTGCAAATGGGTAATTTTTCTCCTTCATTGATATTCGCTGATGAGGCGGCACTGCACTGATGGGCACTGATAGGCACAGATAAGGCGACACTGAAAAGCACTGATAAGACGGCACTGATGGGCCCTGATGGGTGGCACTGATAGGTGGCACTGATGAGTGGCACTGATAGATGTCATTGATGGGCACTGATAGGTGGCACTGATGGGCACTGGTAGGTGGTATTGATAGGCAGCACTGGTAATGAAGTACTTTGGTGGTGACTTTTATAGGTGACACTGTGGGCACTGATGGGTGCTACTATGGGCACTGTTAGGTGGCGCTGGTGGGCACTGGTAGAGGCTCTCCATGATCGGGACTAATGTCCCTCTCACAGCCGCCGGTGATCGGATATTGTTTTTTCTCAGTGAGGAGAAAAAATAGCCAATTACCGGCTCTGTTTACATCACATGATCAGCTGTCATTGGCTGACAGCTGATCTCGTGGTAAGGGGGCGGGATCGACCCCTTACTCCGATCTGTGATCAGCCGAGTCTCATAGACTATGAGCTGTGATGGCCGCAAAAGGTGGCTCTTCAAAGTATTGACTTTAGGGGGATGAATAGTTATGCACATTGACTTTTTCTGTTATTTTGTCCTGTTTGTTGTTTGCTTCACAATAAAAAAAAAAATAACATCTTCAAAGTTGTGGGCCTGTTCTGTAAATTACATGATGTAAATCCTCAAAAAATCCATGTTAATTCCAGGTTGTGAGGCAACAAAACACGAAAAATGCCAAGGGGGGGGGGGTGAATACTTTTGCAAGGCACTGTATCTCATACCTGAGGGGGACTGCTGGGGAAGCTGACAATCAGTGTAGTAGTCTGCACTACTACAATGAGCTTCTGGGTCCTGTTATCAGCTGCCCCACTGCACACTGACCACAGGGGGTCACTGCAAACATTCACAGAACACCTCATATTTCTTTTAATTATAAAAGATGTTCCCTGATTGGCCAAAGTGAATATTTTAATGTCACTGTCCCTTCTCTCCACCTTGTGCACTTGGAGAGCCTCTTGTATCCATTAAGAAGCGATACATGGCGGTTCTGTGAATAGTGATATTGCAGTGCTAGTGACCCTCTGCGGTCAGTGTGCAGAGGGGAAAAAAATACAAAAAAAAGCCCAAATTTACAAATCAACCTTTTTCTATATCCCTCTTCATGTTCTATGTCTTCCTCCTTCACTTTTGTGGTTACTGCTCCCCTCCTTTCTCTCTTTTCCTTACACCTTTCATGCTCAGATAATCATAAATGATGACAGCAGTACCTGACCTCCGGCACACCACATCTGTACATTGTGTTTGTTATCGTTAAACCTCCAGAAGTATTTGACTCTTGTTCCTCCAGAAAGGTTATTGCTTTTGTCAGCACCAGAAAATTCTATATTTTTGTTCACTGCCATTTCATTTCAATATTTCTTCAGTAATGCATGTTCTCAGTTGTGCCGACTTCTCTTTTTTATTGCCTTCTGATTGACCCAGCTAATGTTTCTGGCCCTAAAGACTTTTTTTGTGCTTGTTGTCTTTTTTTATTACTTTTTAATGAAAAGAACATTTTCTGATACAAAAATAATATGTTTTAATAATACATATGTTCATATTGTATATACCTTTCCCAAACTTTTTCCCCCAGGGTAACCCTTGAACTAATTTTCAGGTCTCAGGGACCCCCTGCTAATATCATTCTATTGGGGGTCTATTGGAGAATGACCCTTATATCGGTGGTGGTTAGTGATGAGCTTGGGTATGTGGCCATATTGGGTCAATGATGTCATGAGCATTCCCGCCCCTTTGTGTACATGCACTTGTCCTGGCCCTAGATGATTGACCTGGCGTTGACAACTTCCTTCCAGGTTCGGCCAAGTATGGTTTTGAACAGAACCCAAGGTCATCTCTAGTGGTCAGTGGAAAGAATGCTGCCCCACAGAAGTGGTAGGAATACTACCCTTGCTGTCATGCCGCTTGCTCTTCCAAGTGGTGTTGGACTTGGAACTATGCAGGCATCATCAGATGGAAGGTCCGTTGGCCACAGCTCAAGGAACCCCTAGCCATCCCTGGAGGAACCCTAGGGTTCCTTGGAACACTAGCTGAGAATGGCCTGACCTAAACTAATGGTGGCGTTATACACGTAATGATACAATTCAGCAATATAATGATCACTTTGATGAAAGATTTATTTTTTAAATCGATTATCAATCAAATTACCCGTTTACCAATGGAACACTGCCGCTGGTGCAAAATCCAGTGAATTTTGAAAGCTTTACTGTCTTGGAACGCTGTGGTTCACAGCTAGAATCCTGGTCAGGACACTATCTGCATGGAGTTTGCATGTTCTCCCTGCACTTGCATGGGTTTTCTTCCCCACTCCAAAGAGGTAGGTTAAGTGGCTCTGTTCCAAACTGGCCCTAGTGTGTGTATACACATGTGATCTAAGCACATTAAGGTGGCCATAGATGGATCAAAATTTGGCCGGTTCAGCAGGGATTGCCCAAATTTCGACCTATGTGTGGCCATTGCAGTTGAACAGAAGTTTATTTACTGATGAACTTTTGGACAACCATCTGGTCAGATAGCAGTCACTTCATCAGGGGATGCAGGGCTGATCAGGTTATTCTGACAGAAGAGGAGTTCCTCCACTGTCAAAATACAATAGTGCAGTGGGAAGGATTCCCCCAATGGCCTCGAATGTGTGGATGGGGAAATTGATCTAGTTTTTTTTCTTTCAGCCTGCTTTCAAGGGCAGGGTCTGATGTGAATTTACAGTATGTAAAGCAATGCATTGTTGGCACTATATAAATACCTGTAATAAATAAAATATTAATAAATATCTATGGCTAGCATAAGCTTACTTATGCTAGCAACGATCCTTTAAAGAGGCACTATGTGCTGATAGCCTAGCCGATATGCTCATCGATCCACGCTCCCTTATTACTTTCCTGCTCGAGATTCCACTCTGAATCAGCTCTGGGGGGAAAGCTTACCTAGATAGTTGACCTTGTGGCCCCCCCATGTGATGTGGTGATTGGCCACTCAGGCCCATGCACTGTCAAATTTGGGAGGTCACATGCTCCCTCTTGCTTAGAAGCCCTTGTCTATGGAGCAATGGAGTGAGAGATCTGATGGTGCAGGGAGGAATCAAGTGAGTGTGCATGGCTGAGTATAACCTGTTGGGTGGGAGGGTGGCTATCAGGATACCCTGCCACTTAGCCCAGAATAGGCGGGTGCCTCCCCATCACTAGAGTATTTTCTCCAGTGTGGATCCCTTTAATGCAGCTTTTCTCAACTTTTTTTAACATGGAGGAATCCTTAAAATAACTTTTAGGTCTGAGGGAAACCCTACCAATAACTTCTATAACAAAGTATACACACACACAGCTCACAGTACATTAGCCTGGCAGTTAGTGGCAAGAATACTTCTTACATTGGTGGTCAGTGGGAAGAATACTTTTTACTTTGGTGCTCATTGGGAAGAATACTTCCTTTACCTCCCTGGCGGGATGATTATTTCAGATTTTTGATGCTGAAAGCGGTACAATTATTTTGCATGGAAATTTGGCGTTTTATATTGTAGGCCTGTAATTCTTAGGAATAACTCACTTAAATCTGTCCAAACAAGAGTCTAGTAGACATCCCGGGTATGATAAAGTTTGAAAAATGAAATCATAAATTATAATATAATAAATAACTATAAATAATTATAACAAATAATAATATAATAATAATAAAAAATATTCAATAATGTAATCAAATCAAAAATACTGAAATTTGCTCAGAATTGTCGCTGTCATTACTTTTCAGTGTTTGATGACGGATCTCCCCACAAATCACTATCGCTCAGTTCTGCAAATGATTCTAATTCATTATTGCTGTTTTCTAGCTGGTCTAAAACCACTTTTGATGTAAAGGGACGTTTTTGGTTGCTATGGACAATCTCCAATTTCCAGGCAGAAAGAACAGTATTTATAATATAAAACTGCATGCAGGTCACTGGACAAACCACTAGGGACAAAAGGGATGTGATTACGGTGTACAGTATGTGTAATGTGTGTTTTACTTTTTGAATTTGGCGCCGTTCTTCGTCCCCGTGCGTCGCAATGCTCGCAGGGAACGGAGCTCGGCTCCGTGATAGATCGAGCGGAGGACGGCTCGCACACAGTGCGGGAGACATCGCAGGATCCTAGGGACATGTAAGTAAGCTGTACTTGGATCTTGCGATGCAATCCCGAGTGTGGCTCAGGGTTACCGCTTTTGGGGCTGAAAATCCACCCCGAGCCACACTCGGGAATACCGCCAGGGAGGTTAACATATAGTCAAATCGATGGTGTCAATGGTTACTTCTCTGAGAGGCAGAGCTTACTCATTGCTCAATGAACCCCTAGCAACCTTCTAAGGAACCCTGGTTGAGAAGCTTTTATAAGGTATTATACCTTGTTTTTCCAAATTAAGAAACAGAACATTGAGACAAACATTGTGTATTGCTCAATGAACCCCTACAAACCTCTAGAGCAGGGGTCTCCAGACTCTCTAAAGAAAGGGACATTTTACTGTCTTTCAGACTTCAGGGGGGGCGAACTGTGCCCAGTGGGAGTTAACAATGTCCGATCTGGTGTCATTTGGAGGAATAGTGCCCCTTTTTTGATGTCAGTGGAAGGAATTATGCCCCATTGTTGGTGTCATTGGCAGGATTAATGCATCAAGGGCCGGATAAAGGCAAGCAAAGGGTCACATCCGGACCCAGGGCCGCAGTTTGGAGACCACTGCTCTAGAGAAACCCTGGTGGAGAAGCTTCTATAGGGTATAATACCATGTTTTTCCAAATTAAGGAAAAGAACAGTGGGGCAGAAATTGCTGATTGCTCAAGGAACCCCTGGAAACCTCTGGAGGAGTCCTGGTTGAGAGGCTTCTATTATACCATATTTTTCCAAATTAAGGTGGCATTCCAGGCTATTGTGAATGCTGATTAAACTTGCTCCCCTAAATCCTGTTCTAACTACCCTGTGAAAGGAAGATGCTTATACGTACCTATTCTCAGGACACTCCAGTCTGATCACGTGATCGGCTCCCAGTGCCGACAGCCTACAGCAAATGCCCCATAGTAAGCCCATGGGTGATATCACCGCTCAGAAATTTCAGCCATTGGCCATTTCTCTTCTCTTCTGAACCCGGCTGCTGGGGAGCTCACATGACTGGACCGGAAAACCTTCAGGATAAGTAAGTACATGCATCTTCCTTTTCACAGGGTAGTTAGAATAGGAATTAGAAGGGGGGTTGAGAGGGGTTTAAGCAAAGTTAGCAATAGCCTGGAATTACACTTTAAGAAGCATAACAACTATGATTAAATCAAGAAGTGGCAAGAAAGCCTTTCATTAATCAATTGTCAGTAGGCAGTGTTGCTATATTATTGTACAGATTATCTGATATTACAAAGTTCCTGCATACCTCCTCCCTCTAGGTTTCTTTTTAACGTTCACAGTCTGGGGCTGTCATCCTGATGGTGGCTTCACTAACTAGTGAGCCACTAACCCTGGAGTAGGTATTTGGTTAATGACAAGTCAGCAGTGGCAGTTACCATATTTGTGATGTGACAGGTACCCTTAACATTGTGGGAAGCATCATCTGTATACTGTTTGTGTGCAGTACTTTATTTTTTCCTCCCGTTATAGCTGCCTAGATGTGTGTATGTATAGATATATTTATCCATATGCGCACAAAGCTAATTAAACGCGTCACTATATATTGATCCTGTCATGTTCCTGACAAACCAAGGACATAGCAGATTGTTTAATTAGCAATGCTCATATTCTACAATATAATGTAAGACTTTTATTGATGTGTTGTTTTAAGCCCTTCCTTTATGTTCAACCAAAGGCGTAATCAGGAGATACCTTTCCATGACAAGAAATGTGTATATGGCCAGATATAATTATTACTAGGAAATATTTAGTACATATACATATTTTTAATATATAATTTCTACAAAAACACTTTAAGAAACTGACCCTTATGCCCCGTACACACGATCAGATTTTCCGACAACAAATGTTGGATATGAGCTTGTTGGCGGAAAGTCCGACCGTGTGTATGCTCCATAGAACATATGTTGTCGGACTTTCCGCCAACAAATGTTGGCAGGTTCTCAAATTTTCCACTAACTAATGTTTGTTGTCGGACTTTCCGACTCCCCAGTTGTACTATGGGATTTGTAGTGTGTGTATAGAGCAGTACAAATGATCACAACTAATATGCACTGCTCATTTCAAATAAGCGGAAGTGAGGGGAAAAGCAGAGGTCTGGGAGCCCATAGAGGACGTTACATGGAGGCAGAAAACCACCGTAAGAAACAATTTTTTGAAGAATCGATTACAGGGCCATTAAGTAGTGAATGTGTATTTTTGGAGAACAAGGATAGAGTTATGCGTTCCTTTAAGTTTTTAACGATGCAAGCTTTTGGGAAAATGTAGCAACCTTCTTCAGGCTTTATACATTTTATAGGGATCTAAGTTATCCCAAAAGCTTGCACCCTTAACAAGTTAGGCAATAAAGGGTATCACATAAACTCCAAACTTTCTGCATTAATCGATGGCTAAGGCATCGTTCACATGGGCGATTGCTTGTGTGCCCGGTGCAGGGCCATTTTTTGTTTGCATGGGGATGCACTCAATGCATGTGCTGGCTGTTCCATAGATATCTGTTCGAACACACCACTGCATTGTTCCAATGTGACATCGGTGTGGGTGTGTGTCCCTGGACCACCTCTGCAAATATTTCCCCGTTGGCAAAATACGGCCCTGCATGGGGCACACAAGTAATCACCCATGTGAATGAGGCATGAAACAACACTCTACTACTACTTACCTTGTTTAAGTCAATAGCTCCCTAATATTTTTTGACTAT
This sequence comes from Lithobates septentrionalis, assembly GCA_037952835.1. Taxonomy (NCBI): domain Eukaryota; kingdom Metazoa; phylum Chordata; class Amphibia; order Anura; family Ranidae; genus Lithobates; species Lithobates septentrionalis. Next base: position 315,968 of record JBBDGP010000178.1, read on the forward strand.
TAGTATCCCCTCTGCAGGGTCAACATTAACTCAACTCGTCAGTTGGGTTTTGGCCATCCAACCATCTCTTTCTTATATAGGCATGACAGGGACAGGAAGTGAGGTTAGGAAAAAAGGTGTTGGCCAGCCTTGGAAACCAGTGTTTGAGGGAGGCTGCTGAAATGTAGGAATACCCCTGCTGATTCGGAAGCCATATTGTAGACAGTTTCCACTCTAAAAGTGGCAATGGAACACGGGGAGATGATTGAAAGGTTAGCCATCTCCATTCATAGACCCTGTTTGATTCAAAGAGGCTATAGTATGGCTTTTATGAATGGGGCAGGTGGACGGAAAGGCAGGCATAGTCGGGGTCTTTTGATGGGAGTCTGTCACAACTCCCCCAGTTCAATTATCCCCCATTATGGGTGGTTATTAAGTTGAGCATAACTTTGAAAAATTAGTGAAATTCTTCTTTAACCACTAAAAAAAGCAACTAGACCTTGGGTTCTTCCCTATTATAGAATTGCAGAACCCTTTGGATTGCCCAGAAATTCCCCATACCGCCTTTTCAATACTGTCAAAATAAACATCAGCACTAGTCCTATTAGGTGGCAGTATGATTTGAAAAGTTGTCAAAGTCTTGGCTTTACCTTATGTACAGATAGCTAGGTACAGAAAAGCTGAAAGAAACCCATCAGCTACATCTAGTGAGATTTTTGATGTGTGACAGTGTTACACATATGTTATTTGAAACATTCAGTTGATTTCTACACTTATTCTCAGGATCAATAATGTAGAGAGTATGGTTTCAGTTTTTTTTTTTTAATAATTCTGATTAATGTCCTGTACACACGATAGGATTTTCCGACGGAAAATGTTCTATGGGAGCTTGTTGTCGATATTCCGATCGTGTGTAGGCTCCATCGGACATTTTCCATCGGAATCTCCAACACACAAAATTTGAGATCTGGATCTCAAATTTTCTGACAACAAAATCCATTGTCGTAAATTCCGATCGTGTGATTGAACAATATAGACTGGCGTCACGTGGATCCAAATGAATAAATTAAACAAAATTCACATCCATTCATTTTCAGAATCTGAATTATCGAAGAAATGCGAAAATTTAATTCACTTCCCTATGTGCCCAAACTACTATCACATCATGTAACTTCATCCGAATTAAACAAATGTTATAATGAAATTGATGAATGCATATTTTTTGGTTTGTTGACATTTGTTACCATGTCCATTTGAAGATTCCTGTACATCGTAATCTCCGAAATTCAAACTTCCGTCTGAAAAACAAATTGAAACGACAGGTCTAGTGTGCATCAAGTGATGGCTTTCTGCAGAAACAGATCATCCCGAAGGCAACCCCGGCAGAGGTCTATGGCCTGGTGGATGTCCAGAGGGCTCAACCATCACCTTCGTGCTCCTTTAGTAAACCACGACTGTAGCTCAGTTAGTCAAGGAAGGATGCACTTTTATGTCTGATGGGGCCAATTGAAGGGTTGGAGACATTACTTATGGTCCCAATCTTGGAGGAATTGCCCCAATTTGCCTTGATATGCCTCTGCAACATCATCTCCCCAGGTTTGCCCATGATGGCAGCAGCCCAGAGCTCACTTGGAGAATGAAGTAGGGTCAAATCGGCATCTCAACATCATTTTACTAGGTCCACTTCCAATTATCACATTTGCATTCCCTTTTTGTACTAAATATTTTCACCATGCCTTCTTTTTCCTTGGCTTCAGATCTCTCCCCCCCCCCCCCCCCCCGAACTCCCCCCCCCCCCCCCGCGTGTCTGTTATATTTTATGTATTCACGCTTGTTCTTCTGCACTCTTGCATCCCCTATTCTCTGAGTGCCGAGCCAGCATTGTAGTGAAGAGCCTTCCCCTCCTTCCTCTTCCCTCCAGGCGGCCCCCTCCCTGCCGCAGGAGATGGGAGCAGCTCCCCGAGCACAGGGCAATCCCCCTTGCTGCTAAGCGGCAGTTTTGTTTGGGCTAATGCGAAAGACAGTAACATGCTTCTCTGCTCCGGGCCACTCAAACACATTATCACAAACCCTCTGGGTAGAGGAGAAGAGGAAGGCGCTCTCTCTGGGATGCTGGGAGCCCATTTTAGTAATCAAGTCTGCTCTTTTCTGACAACTCAGCCCATCTGTGCGTCTCCAGTTATGTAAGATTGTCGTCTTCCGCTGCTTGTGCGTGATTGCCGCTGAGCCCATCTTCAGCTTTACAGGTAGATAAGGAATAGACGTTGGGAGAAAGCAGCCTTGGTGATGTGCCATAACTGATCGCAAGTGTCTTTCCTGTTCGGACTCCTGGGATGAAAATTGAAATGGGACTGATTACTGTGGTTTATTACATTCTTCAAATCATCATTGCTTTTTCTCTTAGCACCCTTTTTCTTTTTTTTTTCGTTTAGGTAATCATTAAGTAGCCATTTGCAAGGTACAGAGCCATAATTTGAGCCAATCACAAATCATCTATCTGGATTACAAGCTAGATAAGTCTGAAGACAAAGGGTAGACATGACCAAAACACGTTTTTAGAGCCATTTACACCTATGTGCGTGTTAACTTTTTGTTTTAATGACCATGTTGGTGCATGTTGATGTGTGTTTCCTAATTATTTCAGTTACATAGTTACATAGTAGGTGAGGTAAAAAAAAAAAGACACAAGTCCATCAAGTCCAACCTATGGAATCCCCTGGATTCAGTGATCCCTCAATGTGTTTCTGTGGATCAAAAAACACACAGCAGGGCAACACATGTATTCTGCTGAGAGGCGTGTGCGTTTGTTTACTCTATGTATGCATGCTGAAGGGCTATAGAAAATGAATGCCAATGCACTGCAATGTGTATGCACACTGTGTTTGTACCACATGGATTGGCGATGGGCCCAGTTCAATATATTTGTTAACCCTTCTGTGACCAAATGTCAATCTAGATGTCAGAAGTGACTCATGCTGATAGCAGAGGAATGAGACAGCAGTCAGAAATGACATTTAGTGCTCTTAATAGAGACAATTGCACACTATAGAAGAATATGCTTTGTTCATATTGCATGTCTGAAGTTTACAACCATTTTAAACACTTGCCGACAGCCGCACGCCGATATACGTCGGCACAATGGCAGCGGTGGGAAAATGGGCATACCTGTACATGCCCTTTAAGTGGCGGGGCTAGCGGGCGCGCCTGCCACGTACAGGTTGATGCAGTCCGCCGGTCTCCCAGCGATCGTGTCACGGAGCCTCAGAACGGGGAAATGCCTATGTAAAGAAGGCATTTCCCCATTCTGCCTTGTGTCATGACAGAGATCACCGCTCCCTGTCATCTGGAGCAGTGATCGCTGTCATGTGAGTTGAAGCCCATCCCCCCACAGTTAGAATCACTCCCTAGAACACACTTAACCCCTTGATCGCCACTAGTGGTTAACCCCTTCACTGCCAGTGTCATTTACACAGTAATCAGTGCATTTTTATAGTACTTATCTCTGTATAAATGACAATGGACCCAAAATAGTGTCAAAAGTGTCCGATGTGTCCGCCAGTCATGATAAAAATCGCAGATCGCCGCCATTACTAGTAAAAAAAATAATAATAATAAAAATGCCATAAAACTATCCCCTATTTTGTAGACACTATAACTTTTGCACAAACCAATCAATATACGGTTATTGCGATTTTTTTTTTTACCAAAAATATGTAGAAGAATACATATCGGCCTAAACTGAGGAAAAAATGTATTTTTTATATATTTTTGGGGATATTTATTATAGCAAAAAGTAAAAAATACTGCTTTTTTTTCAAAATTGACTCTCTTTTTTTGTTTATAGCGCAAAAAAAAAAAAAAATCGCAGAGGTGATCAAATTCCACCAAAAGAAAGCTCTATTTAGGGGAAAAAAAGGACGTCAATTTTGTTTGGGCACAACGTTGCAGGACCGCGCAATTGTCAGTTAAAACGACGCAGTGCCGAATCGCAAAAAGTGCTCTGGTCAGGAAGGGGGTAAAATCTTCCGGGGCTGAAGCGGTTAAGCAGTGTCACCATTGGCCATACCTAAGTTATAAATAATTTCAACAAAGAATGCATTGTACTCCCATATATCCTTATGATAGTGCAGTCAAATGGAATCCATCCACGATCCCAATATCCAATGAATCATAAAAGCTTTGCAGCACTTGGTCTTCTTTATTCTTTCTATAACAATATCATTACAACAAATCAAAAGGTAACAGTTTCAGATCTCAAATGACATTGCAACAATCCCTATGCGTGACAAGCGGAATCACGTGACAATCGCTCACACAAACTCGTGGCAACACGAGTTCCCATTACGCGAGTGTGAATGAGGCCTAATGCCGCGTACACACGAGCGGACTTTTCGACGGACTAGGTCCGACAGTCTTTCCAACGGACTTTGCAGCGTAGGTCCGCCGGACTTTCAAACGAACGGACTTGCCTACACACGATCACACCAAAGTCCGACGGATTCGTACATGATGACGTACGACCGGACTAAAATTAGGAAGTTGATAGCCAGTAGCCAATAGCTGCCCTTGCGTCGGTTTTAGTCCGTGGGAATAGCATACAGACGAGCAGATTTTTCGACCGGACTCGAGTCCGTCAGAAAGATTGTATAGAGAATGTAAATGTTATTTTTTTATCTAACCCTCAGGGACCTCCTGAAACCCATCCATGGATTACTTAGGGGTCCATGGAGAACCCCTGTTCTAGACAGATCAAGCACTGTATTTTTTATCAGCTGGGGAAGGGGGCAATTTGAATTTAAATTCTTACCTGGAATTCTTCTTTGAATATACCTCTCTCATTTGAGATAACACTGCACGCTGATTGGTTGCTGATGATTACAGCTCTTCGATCAATGTTCTTTGTATTGCTTTGTTGAGTAACGCTAATATTCTGTTTATTGTTACACAGTATTTTCTAGGTAATAAAGAATACGTTCCTAGTGAACTCTCTTTTAACCGTCATGTAAATGGTTATAATTGTGCACACAAAGACATCAGTCAATATTTATCAGACTTGTTAAGGAGGCCCTCTCTAATGAATTGCCAATTAAAAGCGGTTAGCATCGGAAATGACTCATTAAAGGCACCTCAATGAAGTGACAGGGACAAGTCTCAACATCGCAACCATCGGTAGGCTGGTATGAAGCTGCCTCGGAGGATTGTCAATCCTAAGAAAAAGTGACAAAGAAGCCAGCTGCTATGAGAAGACATGGCTTTCGGGTGTCACCCTCCCACTCGACCTCACCTCGCATTGTCACACGTCATCTTCTCTCACCTCTCTGTTTCCTCTGCAGAGTTGTCCATTGGAATCATTCATTGTTTTCTTCCATCTATCCCTCTCTCACATATAGGATGAAATATAAATGAATATCACCTCTCCTACAGGATTACTGAGATATGTGCTAGAAATGGATGAGGTCATTGATTAATTTCTACCTTAACGTGACATTAAACCCTGGCAATCCAATTATTTATTCTTAAGTGGGAAAAAATCCTTTCCATTGTTCTCAACCTGCTCCAAATTCCTATTTTTGCTGCTTTGATCTGTCTTCCTGTTAGGGGGTGGCTATGTTCATTCCCCATGGTCCCCACTATACGTAGGAACATAGCCACCCTCTCTTGATCGCTCCTGAAATAGACTGTGGACTATGAGGTTTGTTTTTTCATGTTTGTTCCCATAACAGGGCTATCACCCTAGAAACTTCTACTCTACATAGTGTGATATTGGTGTGTTTATGCTCATGTGGTAGGTGCTTTTCCAATGAGTTGCGCCAGTCCGAACTGTATTTTAGGCCATGGCAGCCCACTTTTATTGAAAAAAATTCTTATGCCCTGTACACACGGTGGCATTTTCCGACGGAAAATGTGTGATAGGACCTTGTTGTCGGAAATTCCGACCGTGTGTGGGCTCCATCACACATTTTCCATTGGATTTTCCGACACACAAAGTTTGAGAGCAGGCTATACAATTTTCCAACAGCAAAATCCGTTGTCGGAATTTCCGATCGTGTGTACACAAATCCGACGCACAAAGTGCGACACATGCTCAGAATAAATAAAGAGATGAAAGCTATTGGCTACTGCCCCGTTTATAGTCCTGGCGTACGTGTTTTACGTCACCGAGTTCAGAATGATCGGATTTTACGACAACTTTGTGTGACCGTGTGTATGCAAGACAAGTTTGAGCCAGCATCTGTCGGAAAAAATCCATGGATTTTGTTGTTGGAATGTCCGATCAATGTCCGACCGTGTGTACGGGGCATTAGATGAACTAAAATATTTGACGCCTGCCCTTTCTTGCTATGATTGCTAAGGCTGCAATTTCAGACTCGGCTCGAATGATTCTCTTGACCGTAGTGACTTTGCTGAAGAGATCATACAGAATATTCAGGACATTAAGGAATTTTATGAATAAAAGCGCTCTGTTATAGGGTAAACAATCAAGTGGTTGCAACAATAATAATGGTCCATCTGATCAGACATGATATGGAAAGCTGATTGGAGAATCCCATGTTTGTGCATTGTTAGATTCGCCAGAAAATCGACAGATGGGGAATTAGGTCACTCATTTCAACTCATTATTCATTATTGTATTTCTCAATGAAAATAATGGTTCATTTGCCTGTTACCTTTGGTTCTTTGTTATGCTATATAAATATACCTACAAGACCAGCAGATCCAGCCATGTCCTCTTTTTTTGCACTGCTCCCCTACTACAGGTGCCATCCCACACCACCATCTTCCTATTGTACGTTATTGAGATATTGAGAGCTGTCTCTTTCTGGTTCTTAAAGCTGACTTCCCAATGCAAGGGTGGTTTAACTAAGGCACCAACAGAAGGGGACACCACGGAGCTTTCCCCTAGCTATTGTGACCTTAAAGCGGTGGTCTCCAAACTGTGGCCCGGGGACAGGAAGCGGCCCTTTGCTGCCTTTATCTGGCCCTTGGGGTCTATTTTATCCACTGACACATATAATAGGGCTTAATTCCTGTCTCTGACATCAACAATGGGATAGTCTTCTGCCCACTGACACTAACGATAGGTCACAATTTCCCCCAATGACACTAATGATGGGGCATAATTGCATCCTTTAACACCAACGATAGGGCACTATTCCTCCCAATGACACCACAGATGGGGCATTGTTTACTCCCACTAATGCCAGGACATGTTCTACTCCCGCTGGCCATAATCCAGCTTTCCTACAGTTGAAGAACAGTAAACTGGCCCGTTGTTTAGAAAGTATGGAGACCCCTGCCTTAAAGGATAAGTAGACTTTAAAACAAATTGCACTCATCCTTTTCGCCCTGAGCTAACAAATCCCACTCTGCCCCTCAACTTATGCATACTTGCCGAGAACCAAGTGCTCTCTCTCCTGGCTGCACAAGTCCATAACAGCCCGATTGACTTATATAGGGCTCATCTACCTTTCTCTTCTGGCTGGTATACAAAGGTAGACTTCTATAGGGCTATAATTCACCTGGTAGACAATAGAAATGACTATGGTATGTTTACCTCAGTGGAGGGGGAAAATGGGATCAGGGGGAAGGACATCATTATTGGGGTGCGCTTAGGGGAGAGGTGTCAAACTCGATTTCATCATGGGCCACATCAGCATTATGGTAGCCCTCAAAGGGCCGGTTTGTATCTGTAAGACTAGATGTCCAGAGCACCCCACACTCCCTTACATCACAGTGCACCCCCTTGCCTTGTGCTGCTGTTGGGAAGAAGCTGAGGGCGGAGCTTGGAAGCAGGAAGTGCAGGGTCCGGAGGAGGGCCAGCTGTCAGAGTCTGCTGAATGCAGAGACCAGGGGAGGTGGAGACAAGGGGGTTGCTCCAGCTGCAGGAGAGGTGTGAGGGCCACATGAAATAGCCTGGTGGACCAGATTCAGCCCACGGCCCTTGTGTTTGACATATGTGGCTTAGGGCATCAGTTGCCCTAAAGTCTGCAATACTTACAGTACTTCTCTTTCAATGATCTGGGGCCCCTCGCTGACACCGGCATCTTCTACCCAGCTTCTTCCTGGTGCAGGGATGCAGTCATCTTCATTGGATGGCACCAGATGGCATCACTGGGGGTAGGTATTCCAGGAGGTAGCAGAAAGACAATGTATACGTTAGCCTCATTTGGGTGAGGAAGAGAAGTACTGATATATAAAAGGGAAAATAAGTATTAGTAATGCATAAAATAATAAAGCTGTCAGTGTTTTGGTGGGGGGGGGGGCTTTTTTCATTTTTTGATAAAAGGTCCACTTTAACCCCTGTGCTACTGTGTTTAACATTACTTATACTGGTCACATTGCTAGCAGCAATCACTGATTGGCTAACATGTGTCTTTATCAACAGCAAGGCCGCAGTCTCGCCAATAGGACACAATCCCCTGTCCGAAGGACATGATGTCAGCCCCTCCTTCCCGGCTCCGAGCTCTGATAATGAATACATAGAACATATTTTATGCCACGCTGAACATCTCGTCCTTACACAGGCTCTTCCCACACATCAGCTGTTCCCCAACACGCTGCCTCCTTCTCCCGACAGTCTCTTACAGTCAGTGCATCCAAAAACACAAAAGCTCAGTATTAAATCCCAGCCCGACCTCCTTCCCCTCCACAGCTTTATTGCCGTAAATTACGCCTCCCACCGTTGAGGGTCATGCCAAATATTTGCTATCATTTTGCCGCCAAGCCGGGTGCCTTCTGAATAAGAGGGTAAAGCAAGAACAAACAATGATGGTCATTGCTGCTGTAGAACCTCAGGGCAATTTTGTGATTCTAGGATGTCCATTCGATTAAAGGCACACCGGCCTTAAATTGCTTTTTTTTCCTTTTAAATTAAAGCAGACCTACATTGATCCTCCTTAACTTTATGACCGCCAACCTAATATTGAGGGGGGCCCCCTTTTGCTGCTAAAACAGCCCTGACTCATGAAGGCATGGACTTCACTAGACCTCTGAAGGTATGCTGTGGTATCTGGCACCAAGCCATCAGTAGCAGATCCTTTAAGTCATATAAGTTGCGAGCTGGGGCCTCCATGGATTGTGCTTGTTTTTCCAGCACACCCCAAAGACGTTTGATGGATTGAGAGTGTTGTGGAAAATTTTATATTAATGTGTTGTCATAAGTCTCCCAGTGTGTGCTCAACCACAGCCCGCTCTAAAAAGCTGACTGGGGCAGATCGACGCTGGCTGAGACCTGTTAGGTAGTGGAAAACTTCCTGGTGTTTGGAGAGAGGTGTTTGCGGAGAGAGGGCATGTCCGTCAGCAAAAGGGCCCCTGTGCAATGCACAGAAAGATCGTCTGGTGGGGATGCGTTCACGCTGCAAAGACATTATCGGTTTAGAGGTGTTTTGCTCTTGTCACCCCTGGTATGCCTGATTAACATGTTTGGGGTGCCATGACGTACACTTGCAGATAATCTCCCATGCATGAGGAACTTTAGTCATCGTCATTTAGTATATTGTATCATGTCCTGTAGTAATTGGTTGTTTTGTGTTCCGTTGTTAAATCCCTATATGGTCACTTACATCCTGTGAGGTCATAAGCTTTGTAAGAGGTGTGTTTGGCTGTTGGAAGCCCAACCCTCAAGCTTTGGGACTTGCTATTGATATGCTAATAAAGTGGCTCACTCAGACAGCTGGGACAGGCTGGCTAGCAGTGTGGTCTTGGAAGTGGAACCGTAAACATGTGTTTTGTCTAGTTGTCTGCATGGGGCACACACCAGAGGATGGATACGATCAGAAAAGTGAGATGGTATTATATCATTTAGACAAAATTGTTATTATGATTAGAAACAGGAGATTTGGCTGTGTGCTTTGCGTACAACCAAATTTCGCTGACAAGAGCTGCAGAATGTGGAGGCTAAGTCAACACCTTAAATGCAATGTTGTGTTCCTAAACCACTCTTGAACTATTATTGCATAGTGGCAGGTCACATTACCCTGCTAAAAGAGGCCACTGCCATCAGGGAATACCGTTTCCATGAAGGGGTATTATTGGTCAGCAACAATGTTTTTAGGTAGGTGGTACATTGTGAAGTGGAACTCCACCCAAGAGAAACAGTTCTGTTCTAAGTCTTCCCCCTACCGTTCCTCCGTTATTTGGCATGTCATTTTTTTTTGGGGGGGGGGGGGTTTAGTTGGTTTTGACAGGCACCCACTCCCACTTCTGCTCAGGTCAACTAGGCTATCCGAGTGGAATTCCCCCCCATCCCCGCAGTCTCGAGGGACACGTCACTGGTCCCAGAAGACTGCGGGACCATTCACAAAGCGCAGCGCGGCTCACGCATGTGCAGTGGACAGCCAGCTGTGAAGCAGAAAGCAGCATAGCTGGCTGCCCGCAGGTAGAATGCTGGCGCCAGGAACCAGAGGCCTAGGGAAGAACTAGTCTGGGTGAGGACGGCGCTGGACCGTAAGTGTCTTTTTATTAAAAATCAGCAGTTACAGTATTTGTAGCTGCTGACTTTTAAATTTTCTTTTCCCAGACTGAACAACCGCTTCAGGTAAGATCCACAGGAATGACAGGACCCAAGGTTTCCAAGCAGAACATTGCATCAACATCACATTGCCTCCACCGGCTTGCCTTGCAGTCCCGGCTTACAATACCATATACAACGAGATGCGATACTCAACTTTCTGCTTTCAAACCATCAACTTCAGGGACATCATGTTTACTTGCTGCCTAATATATCGCACCTACTTTCAGATGCCATTGCAACAAGATAATCAGCGTTATTCACTTAACCTGTCAGCAGGACTTTTTTCTAAGAGAATAGGTTCAGGTACTCTGCCCTTCCGAGTCACCCCCTCGTCTCCGCCCCCTACCCACCTCCGAGCACCATCCTATGTTTCCAGCCCACTATCCTCCTCCCAGTACTGCCCCTTTTGGAGAATACAGAATCAAGCATAATTTTTTTGGTGCTAAGTAACTTATATGGAATTTGTTAATGATAACAAGGAATACAGTAAAATAGATCCTCTACAGCCAGCAACAGCAGCCCCCCTCCCCCAGCAATAATAAATCTCCCCAGCAACAGTAGACCTGCCCTCCACAACAAAATAATAAGTAGAGGTGCACCAAATGGAGATTTTGTGCCGAAACCGAAAATGCAGGATGCACTTGGCCGAAAACCGAAAATGACAGTTTTTTTAAAAAAATAATATATTTTTATATATATAATTGTATTCAACATTTTATTTCAATATTATTTTATTGTATCAAGGTAAAATGGTACAACAATAGAGATTGAAACAGGTTCAAGCTATCAGTATGTATCCAATGCTAACAGAACAACAAAGTAATCCGAAAAAAAAAAAAAGTAGTGTCATTGAACCATAGATAAAGGTAAAGTAACTTAACCTGTTATTTACCATGAACATGCAAGATACAGTTGTCAAGGGGGGAGAGCAGAAAAAAAAAAGAAAAAAGGGGAGGGGGGTCAGGGAAGTCACCAGTGTGACGTATACCTTTGTTAGTGATTCTTGGGTTGGTTTACATTACCTTGAATCTTAAATAACAGTTTTCAAATCTCAACTGTACACTTATGCCCCGTACACACGGTCGGACTTTTCGGCTACAAAAGTCCGACAGCCTGTCCGACAGACTTTCGACGGACTTTTGGCGGACTTGCGGCAGACTTTCTTACGAACGGACTTGCCTACATACGATCACACAAAAGTCCGACGGATTCATACGTGATGACGTACACCGGACTAAAATAAGGAAGTTGATAGCCAGTAGCCAATAGCTGCCCTAGCATGGGTTTTTGCCTGTCGGACTAGCACACAGACGATCGGATTTCTGGGTCCGGCGGAGTTACGACGTAAAGATTTGAAGCATGTTTCAAATCTAAAGTCCGTCAGATTTGCGGCTGGAAAAGTCCGCTGAAAGTCCGGGGAAGCCCACACACGATCGGATTGTCAGCCAGCTTTAGTTCGTCGGCGTCCGTCGGACTTTTGTAGACGAAAAGTCCGACCGTGTGTACGCGGCATTAGAGTTGCATAGCCATAGATTCCACTTATCCTTGGATGGTGCGACTGTGAGGTTCATAGTGGCCAACAATTTTTCCATTTCGCATTGGTGGTTTAGGGCAAGGATGGTCTCCAGAGGGGAAGGTGGATTAGGTTTGTTCCACAATCTCGTGATTGTGAGTTTTGCAGCGAGTAGAAGTTGTGTAGCCACTACTCGCATGTTGAGTGGTAGTTCTTGGATAGTCAGGTGTAAGATTGCTAGTTCAGGGTTAGGAGCTATGTGATGGCCACCTATGTCTGACAGTATGGAGAAAATTTTGTTCCAAAATGACCTTAGTGATATACAGGACCATAATATGTGGAATAATGTACCTGATTCTCTGCATCCTCTCCAGCATAGGGCTGTATGCGAAGGATAAAACTTAGAAAGGTTGAATGGAGTAAGATACCAGGAGTGCACTACTTTGTGGAAGAGTTCCCAATGATTCACGCACCTAGTTGAGGCATAAGTAATAGAGAACGATTTTTTTCCAATAGGTATCTGTAAAGGTCTTGCCTAAGGTTGTCTCCCATTTGGTAATGGTAGTGGACTTTGATAAAGGAATCCTGTGCATTGAACACTCTATAGAATAGGGAGATCCCTCTCAATGGAGTTTTAGCTTCTTGGAGGAATGTAAGTATTGTGGTTGGTATGTCCAAGTACAAGGGTAGGGGGTGTTTGTGAAGGAAGGTCTTGGCTAAATCGCTGTAAAATCACAGCGTGCGTTTTTGGTATCATTATCATCACCTTTTTCTCTTATCAGCTAAATAAGGATAACACCAATTTCTGCCGATATGTTTCAGTGGCTGAAACTTCAGAGTACCCCCCTACAAGTAACAATAGGTCCACCGGGCAACAATAGACCCCTGCACGCAACAATAGTTTTCCCAGCAGCCAGCATCCATAGAATCTCCAGCAGCCAGCAACAAGAGATCCCTCCCTCAACAGTAGATCCCTCCCAGCAACAATTGACCACCCCCAGCAACAATAAATCCCCCTAGTGATGATGGATCCCCCAGCAACCAGCGTCAGTAGGCCCTATATGACCCCCCCCCCCCCCCTTGCCATTACATACATTCAGTGCTGGAGGTGTTGGAACTGCATACCCCCACGTTCCAGCTGAAAAAAAGCACTGGGCACTAGATATATAAACAGTATCTGACAAACGTGAGTACACCCCTCACATTTTTGTAAATATTTTATTATACCTTTTCATGTGACAAGACTAAAGAAATGATACTTTGCTACAATGTAAAGTAGTGAGTGTACAGCTTGTATAACAGTGTAAATTTGCTGTTCCCTCAAAATAACATAACAACCAGCCATTAATGTCTAAACCGCTGGCAACAAAAGTGAGTACACCCCTAAGTGAAAATGTCCAAATTGGGCCCAAAGTGTCAATATTTTGTGTGGCCACCATTATTTTCCAGCACTGCCTTAACCCTCTTGGGCATGGAGTTCACCAGAGCTTCACAGGTTGCCACTGGAGTCCTCTTCCACTCCTCCATGATGACGTCACAGAGCTGGTGGATGTTAGAGACCTTGCGCTCCTCCACCTTCCATTTGAGGATCCCCCACAGATGCTCAATAGGGTTTAGGTCTGGAGACATGCTTGGTCAGTCCATTAACTTTAGCCTCAGCTTCTTTAGCAAGGCAGTGGTTGTCTTGGAAGTATGTTTGGGATCGTTATCATGTTGGAATACTGCCCTGCTCTCCAGTCTCCGAAGGGAGGGGATCATGCTCTGCTTCAGTATGTCACAATACATGTTGGCATTCATGGTTCCCTCAATGAACTGTAGCTCCCCAGTGCTGGCAGCACTCATGCAGCCCCAGACCATGACACTCCCACCACCATGCTTGACTGTAGGCAAGATACACTTGTCTTTCTACTCCTCACCTGGTTGCCACACCACATGCTTGACACCATCTGAACCAAATACGTTTATCTTGGTTTTATCAGATCACAAGACATGGTTCCAGTAATCCATGTCCTTTGTCTGCTTGTCTTCAGCAAACTGTTTGCGGGCTTTCTTGTGCATCATCTTTAGAAGAGGCTTCCTTCTGGGATGACAGCCATGCAAACCAATTTGATGCAGTAGGCGGCGTATGGTCTGAGCATTGACAGGCTGACCCCCCACCCCGTCAACCTTTGCAGCAATGCTGGCAGCACTCATACGTCTATTTCCCAAAGACAACCTCTGGATATGATGCTGAGCACGTGCACTCAACTCCTTTTGTCGACCATGGTGAGGCCTGTTCTGAGTGGAACCTGTCCTGTTAAACCGATGTATGGTCTTGGCCACCGTACTGCAGCTCAGTTTCAGGGATCTTGGCAATCATTTATCGCCTAGGCCAGTGATGGTGAACCTTGGCACCCCAGATGTTTTGATGCTACATTTCCCATGATGCTCGTGCACTCTGCAGTGTAGTTTAGCGTCATGGGAAATGTAGTTCCAAAACATCTGGGGTGCCAAGGTTCACCATCACTGGCCTAGGCCATCTTTATGTAGAGCAACAATTCTTTTTTTCAGATCCTCAGAGAGTTCTTTGCCATGAGGTGCCATGTTGAACTTCCAGTGACCAGTATGAGAGAGTGAGAGCGATAACACCAAATTTAACACATCTGCTCCCCATTCACACCTGAGACCTTGTAACATGAATGAGTCACATGACATCAGGGACTGAAAATGGCTAACTGGGCCCAATTTGGACATTTTCACTTAGGGGTGTACTCACTTTTGTTGCCAGCAGTTTAGACATTAATGGCTGTGGGTTGAGTAATTTTGACAATAAATTTACAGTGTTATATAAGCTGCACACTCACAACTTTACATTGTAGCAAAGTGTAATTTCTTCAGTGTTGTTACATGAAAAGATATAATAAGATATAATAAAATATTTACAAAAATGTGAGGGATGTACTCACTTTTGTGAGATACAGTGTGTGTGTGTATGTATATGTGTATATATATATATATATATATATATATATATATATATATATATATATATATATATATATATATATATGAAATGAAAAATACGGATCAAAGTACAAAATAAAAAAAAATGTAGTAGATATTCATTAATGACCTGTATGAGGCCACAGAGGTAGAGAAACCATTGTATTGGTAACAACAAGCAAATTGACTGTCATCTGTGGAACTAAAACAAAGCAGGACTCCATTTGGGTAGAATATGAAAGTCTTTTATCTCCCACTGTGTTATTGATGCTCTTGGTGACCCGTTAAAGCGATCCTCTTCTACTTCCAATACACTTGTGACATGTCTTTGACAGAATTTCACATACAGTATGTTTCAATGAAAGCCATGGTTTTCTTTCAGCCGCCCTCTAGTGGATATACAGAGAATGCACCCATGACCGATGACTTTGAAAAATTGTCAGTACAGCTAAATATGGCCTCCAATAATTGCGGAAGATCTATGGAAACTTATCTCTGCCTCTCCCTATCCTGAACAGAAAATCAGTTTGCTCGGTGCTCTCCTTTAATATGTCCTACAAATATAATGTCGTTGTTTCCATCTCACATGAAAAAAAAAAAAAAGTTTTTCCTTATATTATGCTCTTATTGGAGACCTTTAAAATTGTCTTTTTTTTTAAAAGCCCTACCCGACTTCGGAATTTTTCTGCAATTAAATGCAGATTCATTTAGAGATTGCACACTATCAAGAACTGGTTAGAAGAGATAAGGCTTACAATTTAAATCAAAGTATATTTTGTACTGAGCGGTGCAAAGCACTCTGGGTTGCGGTTAGCGGGAGCTGAAAATGATTGACAGGTCTAATTTTTCCATAATTTCTGAGCCCCCCCTGTCTTTTCCTGCACCAGCAGTTGTAAAACACGCAAGCTTGTCAAACCACAAATCACCTATAAGAGGCACCATAAAACCCTCAGCTCATCTGCGGCCATAAAAATGGTGCAGTATATATATGTAGGGAAGAAATGAGTGACATTCTGTCACACCAATATTTGATGCGTACTTGTGGTCTTACAGATTGTGATGTAGATCCCCCACCTGCTTAATAGGTAGGATGCTGATTGCTTCCCAGCAGAAGACCATGCTGTTTTATCCTGCGTTTAATCAGGCCGCATATGATTAGGAGACATAAAATGCTTTATTTTCTGACTGCTTGGATGCAATAGGAAATGGAAGGAGCCCAGGAGTGACCCTCCTCCCCATTCACCAGTAAGCGTATTTTAGAGGAATTATTTTCAATGACAACATTGTAAGTTAGTTATGATTGTATAATAATAATTGTAGTGAGCACTAGACATTAGGTAAGTTGGTTTGTACCAGTCCGAAATCCAGTGAATCCGGCTAGTTTTCAGAGCTTCAATACTCTTCCAGTAGACTGTAGGCTCTAAAGAGTGTTCAGAGGTTCTTCAAACAAGATATGGGTTCCTTACTTCCTAGATAATCGCTAGAAAGCACCAGGGGGTCCCTCATTTAAAAAGCTTAAAAAAAAATATCCTCCTTCCTAGACCCCCCAAGCACATGCTTTTAAAACCCCCTATACATACCGTGACAGTGTGAGGCCCTGCTACTGTGAAAATGTAGGAGAAAATGTCACAGGATTTGCATTAAGTTCCTGGCTATAGTTTATGTGTTTTAGGCTTTCTTTGGATTCTGCAAACCTGGATTGGGGTCTGGAGCTTGATGGTTCCAGAGTATCTTTGGGGGGACGGAGCCTTCAATCCTGTGTCTGGATTTTTACTGGATGCCTGCAGTACACAGGTGTGCAGGGTCGTTATAGACTCAAGCCTGAGGATAGCTCGGGGTTCCCGGTTTGGAGACAGGGGATCTCACCCAGGGGTCAGAGGTGCCCCCTCCAGTAGCCAGGAGACAGGAAGTATTATCCCAGGACACAGTTTAACTTCTATCAGGGGGGGGGGGGGGGTTAGGAGAACAGCTATCCAGATGCCAGGACTACGACTAAAGGCAAAGTGAGCCAAGTGAATCAGGAAAGCTGTGCAAATCAGGAACTGGTAAGGAGCTGGTCACTTATTGCCCAAGAGTACAGCAGTGCTGCTGACAAGGAAGCCAGGTGGCTTGGAACGTTCGGTTGACTTTTCATTTTGATGATGGAAACCCCTGTGTGGCGACTGATTTCTATATGAACTGTTCCATTCTGTGTAATAAAAGTGGGCTGACATGCCCAAAAATACAGTTTGTACTGGCGCAACTCATTTGAAAAGCACCGACCACCTGAGCGTAATCACTCCAACACCACAATACCTTAAAGCTGAACCAGGAGAAAGCAAATATGGCTTAAATACAAGATTTGAGAGTATTCGTACTTGAATATTGGTATGTTTTGTGTATTTTGTCCATAATTGTGCAGTATACTTGCATGCAACTTTTTGTCTGTGCAGGAACTTCCAGTGATAAAGACTGGTCACTGCTTTTCTCTCTCCTTGTGCAGGGTGACTGGACTCATCTCTACCCCCTCCTGTAGTTTTCTGTGGTGTAGCCTGTAGTAGTTGGGGTCTCCTTGGCCCGTTCAACAGCTCTGCTCTCTGCACAGGCAATGTACAGCACAGCAGGGTTATGTCACTATTACTTTTATACGTCTATTCCTAGGTTTACAAAGGCATTTTGTGCACACAAAATATATTTAGGTCATTTGTGGTTATTCAGGAATATATTTAAATTAAAGATTTTGTGCTTGGGGTTCAGCTTTAAATTGAGATGGTAGCATATTGCCCAAGAATCCCGTACTTCTCGCTGTGGCAGCGGTAAGCATGTCTCCAGAGAGAGTACTGCAGAGAGTGGTGCTGACGGTATGAAGTCTCTGCAGTAGTTTACTGTAAGTCCCGGCCAACGTGGTGACGCAACCTTTAGGGGGTGTGTTCATGACACCTGGTTGTCATTCCACCTAGATGAGGATCGGTTCTGGACCTCGGAGCTGTGAGTCTGTGATGGACAGTGTCGAGAATAGCAGGTATAGAGTATTGCAGCAAACTATACTTTTTAAATTTTGTAACACACTGAGCTATTTTATTTTATTTTTTAAAAGGCCACAAGATGGTATAGAGTAAGAATTCCTGGCCTATGTATCGGCAGCTAATGCCGATTATTAAGTGCTATTTTAACAGGGTTGTATATATCTAATTTTGGATAGTGATCTCAACCAAGGGGGCATATAGTTTGAGCAGTCATGGTGTTTTTAAATGGCTTCCCTCCATATATCCTGCTTTTCATTTGCAGCCCCAATGGGTGAATTATCAGTTGTTTCTACTCTGCATTTCCAAATCCGCCATGGCTTGTCCCAAGCCTGTGCTTGGAAAGGAGATTTTGGCTGAAAAGCTAGCAACACGGCCATAAAAATGACTGCTTTGATATTGCGAATTGGAACTTAGTAGCAGTAGGGAGCGATGAGTACCTGTCTTACGACTTTCTTTGTGTAGGGTACAGGACACATCAGCTCTGACAGTTAGAAGTGGCAAAAGACAAGATTTTAGAGAAATAGTTGTAGGTATAGAAAATGGGGTCATGCCCTTCAAGCTAAAGCTTTTATAACTAAAGGATGAAAAAATACTGCAGGTATTGTAGACAGTGGGCACTATATATCTATTAAATTTGTTTCTTTTTCTTTCTTTCAAATGCTGTTCTGAAAATGCAGTTCATTGACTTTGGTTGTACACCCCATGCCAAGTCCACCACCACTATTCTCTCAGTGTTATCTCCCCCGTTGAAGGTGTCTCTTCTTTCTCTCTCTTTTCCCAGACTACAGCTGCACTACCCCCTGTAATCAGGAGCGGTGTGCCGACCCTGTGCCATCTTTTCCTCTCCAATCTACATCACCTAGCTCTCAAGCTCATTTTAGGGTTGAACCAGATAGAGTGCCAAATATCCATTGTTGAGAGCCTGAAAGGTATTTTATCGGTTCTGTAAGAGACGCCAGGAAAAACAAGCTGTAACGCATTTCGGGGGCCCAACCATCCCTCTTCTTCAGGGCTTTAGCAATTGTCAAATTATCTGCTGGACTTGGCTGGGTAATTCCATCAGAGGAAGAAGAAAAAGCAGTGAGTGGGTGCTTGTGTCAAACGGCAGAGCAGCTTGCTTATTTTAGAGGACAGATGAGCAAGCCCTCTGTAATTATCAGATTACAAATCATGCTTTAAGGGAAAAAAAAAAACGAAGCAGGATTCAAGCTATGAAAAGCGGGGAATATAACAAGCTTCCTGAAGAAGCTGGAGGGTCAAACTGCCTCCAGCTGTGTTTCCCAGCAGCAGGACTTTTGTGATTGTGAGGCCTCAGATACAATATTCCACTAAGGGGGACTATTCACCTACAGACACATGATAGTGAGGGCCACCTCGTCAACAAAAACTATTATTAAAGTACCGTATATACTCGAGTATAAGTCGAATTTTTCAGCACATTTTTTTGTGCTGAAAGTGCC
Source organism: Lithobates septentrionalis (assembly GCA_037952835.1). NCBI lineage: Eukaryota > Metazoa > Chordata > Amphibia > Anura > Ranidae > Lithobates > Lithobates septentrionalis. The sequence goes on from JBBDGP010000178.1 coordinate 335,420, forward strand.
CCCCTCGACTTATACTCGAGTCAAGCACTTTTCTGCAGCAAAAAATTTCATTTTCCGAACCGACTTTGGGGCCCCGTATCTCAGGGCCACTTGGTGCTAGAAACCCCAAATTTGGTATGCAAACCAAGTGGACCTGGTACCACAACATATCCAAAGCTGAAGTTCCTAGCACTAAGTGGCCTCGAGATACGGGGCCCCAAACTCTGTTCGGAAAATGTCATTCTCTGCTACAGAAAAGTGCTTGACATTTTCTGAACCGACTTTGGGGCCCCATATCTCAGGGCCACTGGGTGCCAAGAACCCCAAATTTGGTGTGCAAACCCAGTGGAACTGGTACCATAATATATCCAAAGCTGGGGTTCCTAGCACTAAGTGGCCCTGAGATACGGGGCCCCAAAACTGGTTCGGAAAATGTCATTCTCTGCTGCACAAAAGTGCTAGACATTTTCTGAACTGATTTTTGGGGCCCTGTATCTCAGGGCCACTTGGTGCTAGAAACCCCAGCTTTGAAAATTTTATGGTGCTAGTTCCACTGGGTTTACACACCAAATTTGGGGTTCTTAGCACTAAGTGGCCCCGAGATACAGGGCCCCAAATTCGGTCAACTGTGTCTATCTGCAGCATTGTCATTTCGGGACCCTTTGGGTTCAGAGACCCCAAATTTTGGCTGCAGCTAGGGGGCATCTAGGAACCCTTAACTACCGAGTTTGAAGTTCAGGGGACCTATGGCTGCAAATGGGCACAGTGAGGCTGCAAATGGGCATTGTTGACCCTCTTTTCCACTTAAAGTAGCTGTGCATTTCTCACCCTCGTCTTATACTCGGGTCACTAAGTTTTTCCCATTTTTTTTGTGGTAAATTAGGGCCTCGACTTATACTCGGAACGACTTATACTCGAGTATATACGGTATATCTAAACACAATCACTCAAATTACATGCTCATTCAAACATGGAAATTTAACTTTAAATTACATATTCAGTATTTGTTTAAATCTGCATCTTGCATTAAAATAATACCTGGTGATCCTGCCATTAAGGGTCTTTTTCAGGAGCTGCATGTTTGAGGTTAAAAAAAATTATCTGTCTCTGCCTTCCAGTTGTGCCCCTACATTGTCACCCTGTCACCCAGGCCTCCCACGTAGACTGCAACTGGCCACGTCAAGACACATTTCACAGTTAATGCCATCTGTTGTCACCATTAGGAAACCCAACTTGAGAAATGCCATGCAGCCATCACTGGAGTGCATGTAGACAGAAAGTGACCGGAAAGAGGCTGTAGGAAATCAGTAGCAATGCAGGAATAGGAGGTAATGTAAAATGTTTGATACACAGTGCTTTAGCAAACTTATTGTCATTCAGTTGGCATTTACATCAACTTTAAACCCCAACTCCAGGAAAGCTAATAACCCACCTTTGCAATTGGGCTGTGCCTGCACTGCAAGGGTTTACTGCTTGTTTATGTCTAGGGGAAAATGTTCCTTATAATTTTGATCATTGGGAAGAATCCCTCCTCCTTACAGATAGCTGAAAAGATCACCGAAGTTAGTATTTACTTATCTAGAAGGCAGAATTGCTCTTTGCTCAAGGAACCCTAAATTACCTCTGTAGGAACCCTAGTTGCGAAGGACTGGGATAGGCACTTGGAGACACCATTGGTGAGCTTGTCCTGCAGTTGTTTGTTTTTCAGACTCTTCCCACAAGGTGTCACTCTCTAGTGCACGGGGTAGGCAACCTCAGCTCTCCAGCTGTAGTGAAACTACAAGTCCCATGAGACGTTGCAAGACCCTGACAATCACAGGCATGACTCCTAGCTAGAGGCAGAGGCATGATGAGATTTGTAGTTTCACCACAGCTGGAGGGCCAAGGTTGCCTACCCTTGCTCTAGTGGCTGGACTCTCCAAGTACACATTTGGAGAACCCATTGGGGCAGTATGACAGCATATTTTCTCTGCATAGTGGTCCAGTTGTATGGAGCTGGGAATTTAGACGCCAGCATGTAATTTACCTTTTTGAATTCACACATAATGGAAATGCTCATTATGGTAGATTTGGCCTTAGTATTGGGGTCTGGGAAGCTTGTGAACCAATGCTTGCAGAAAACATCCAGGCAGCTGAAAAATGTAATTAAACACACATTTTAAAGTGGAGTTCAAGCGTAACACTAATTATTCTTAAAAATGCCCTCTACATATCCTGCCTATATTGTGTATACGTATCTTTCTTTGGACTGCTCCGGTCACGTGATCCTGAGTCAGTGAGCTTTAGCTGCAAGGGAGAAAAGGGAGCGCTGACAATGGCTGGGCCATGGGAGCCTATCAGGGTGACATCAGGGCTTCTAGAATTTCCAGTCGTCGTTAAGCGCTCCATGACACAGGGGAGCCGGATCTGCAGGATCACATTACTGGACCGGAGTAGACTAAAAAAAGTTAAGTATACAGATATCTTTTTATACAGGGTAGGCAGAATAGGTAGGAGGGGCTAGGGAAAAATTTCAAGAATAGTTAATGATTGGCTTGAATTCCACTTTAAGGTCCACCCAAAACCAAATTTTAGCTACGAGTGGTTCTCTGCTGGTCTGTATTACAGTCACTTCCTTTCCTGGCAGGGATATCTCCTGACTGCAATTTCTGTCTTTGACACATACCCTGTTTCCCCGAAAATAAGACCTAGCATGATTGTCGGTGATGGCTGCAATATGAGCCCTACCCCCCAAATAAGCCCTAGTTAAAGTCCTTGTAGGTCTTATTTTAAGGGTAGGGCTTGTTTTCGGGGAAACACGGTAGGACTTATTTGGGGGGTTGAGCTTATATTGCAGCCATCACCGACAATCACGCTAGGTCTTATTTTCGGGGAAACAGGGTACAGATTGAAGTCCTAGGCCCCATTCACACCTCTATACAATTAAACACACACTCATGTACGACAACAGATTGTCATTCATTTTTATGGGGCCTATTCACATTTGCATTGCCAACTGTTGGAAAAATTAGTACAGATGCATTTTTCTGGGGCATCAACGTGCATTTTGGCTCCATAAGCTTCAGTGACAGCGCATATACTATGCATTTTTAGCTCATAAGAACAAGCCCCTACCCCTAGCAAACTCTGCCCTATTTGACTTTCATTGGACAAACCAAAAAAAGCACATCAATGTGTATCAGAAACATACAAAAAGTTCACCGGAATGCAAGAGTTTTAAACCTAGCCATACTCCTACTGCCTGAGGAGTCAAATGAGAAAAGTGATGTTCAAAACAGCAAGGGGCATATTTATAAAGCAGTAAATTTGATTTTTACTAAATAGACCCTCAAGTGTTAACTCATCAACAGTGAAGAGCTTAGGCCTGTCTGAACTAGGATAGGTAAGTAGAGGCTTGTAGATGAGGTCTCCTACCCAATTTCTAATATTTCTTAAGGGGTTTTGGAGAAGAATTATTTACCCTTGAGTTGTGATGAGCTTGGGCTTGTTTGAACTAGGATAGGTAGGTAGAGGCTTGTAGATGGAGTCTCCTACCCGATTTCTTATATTTCTTAGGTGGTCTTGGAGAAGATGATGATCTTGGGCATGTTTGAACTAGGATCCAAACCCATGTTTTCAAGACCCCCAGAAAGCTGTCACCTGTACAGGCCAATCATATGCGGCCAGGGCATTCCCTGTCCCCAGCTGCACATATACATGCCCCTTGTCTACATGCGGCTGCCCTGGCCGCAGATGATTGTCCCATAAAGGTGACAGCTTCCTGATCGGCTTGCACACATGGGTTCGGATCCTAGTTCAAGCTTATCACTACTCAAGGGTAAGGAATTCTTCTTCAAAGCCCCTGAGAAATATAAGAAGTTGGGTAGGTGACTCCATCTACAAGCCTTTACAGTGAGTAACAAAAATATCCAGAAAAACGCATTTCAAAAAAGTTATAAATTGATTTGCATTTTAATGAGTGAAATAAGTATTTGACCCCTTCACAAAACATGAGTTAGTACTTGGTGGCAAAAAACCCTTGTTGGCAATCACAGAGGTCAGACATTTCTTGTAGTTGGCCACCAGGTTTGCACACATCTCAGGAGGGGTTTTGTCCAATTCCTTTTTGCGATCCTCTCCAAGTCATTAAGGTTTTGAGGATGACGTTTGGTAACTTGAACCTTCAGCTCCCTTCACATATTTTCTTTGAGATTAAGGTCTGGAGACTGGCTAGGCCACTCCAGGACCTTAATGTGCTTCTTCTTGAGCCACTCCTTTGTTGCCTTGGCCGTGTGTTTTGGGTCATTGTCATGCTGGAATACCCATCCATGACCCATTTTCAATGCCAAGGCTGAGAGAAGAGGTTCTCACCCAAGGTTTGACGGCACATGACCCCCGTCCATCGTCTATTTGATGCAGTGAAGTTGGCCTGTTCCCTTAGCAGAAAAACACCCCCAAGGCATAATGTTTCCACCTCCATATTTGACGGTGGGGATGGGGTTCTTGGGGTCATAGACAGCATTCCTCCTTCTCCAAACACGGCGAGTTGAGTCGATGCCAAAGAGTTTGAATTTGGTCTCTCTGACCACAACACTTTCACCCAGTTCTCCTCTAAATCATTCATCATCATTAGCAAACTTCAGAAGGGCCTGTACATGTGCTTTTTTTCAGCAGTGGGACCTTGGGGGCGCTGCAGGATTTCAGTCCTTCGCGGAGTTTGTTACCAATTGTTTTCTTGGTGACTATGGTCCCAGCTGCCTTGAGATCATTGACAAGATTCTCCCGTGTAGTTCTGGGCTGATTCCTCACCGTTCTCATGATCACTGAAACTCCACGAGGTGAGATCCTGCATGGAGCCCCAGACTGAGGGAGATTGGCAGTTCTTTTGTGATTCTTCCATTTGGAAATAATCGCACCAACTGTTGAAATGCGTTTTTCTTGATATTTTTGTTGTTATTCTGTCTCTCACTGTTAAAATAAACCTACCATTAAATTATAGACTGATTGATTGTTTATTTGTCAGTAAAAAAGACATACAAAATCAGCAGCTGATCAAATACTTTTTTTCCCTCACTGTACCTACCTATCATAGTTTAAACACACCCAAGCTCGTTACTACTCAAGAGTAAAGAATTCTTCTCCAACGAGAAATATAAGAAATTGGATAGGGGACTCCCATCTACAAACCTCAAACTAAAAACAAAATATCATTTTTTTCTTGGGTGGGCTGGTCCTTTAAATGGTTACGGGTTGAAAAATATCAGCTTTGATTGACACTTGATTTAGCTTTCTATATATTGTTTAGGCGTTCTCCGAGCATTCCCCATCACATGGAATTCTCCGAACATTCCACTGTTAGATTTGTTTTAAAGATGGATGCTGCTTCAGAAATTCTGTCACCCTGCGATTTCCTTTGCTGTGACTGAGGCACAAAGAATGAAAGACATAATGGATAGAAGAGAGCCAGAGCTAGTTTGTCACATTACCTTCAGTTTGATCACACCATTCATCAGCATTCACATTTCATCTGTTGTGATTGAACAGGTTCGTGACGTTGTGTTATGGAGCTCTGCTGCCAACCATAGAGCTCAAAAAATCTGGAGGACTCTGAGCACAGGGTTAACCCTTTTGAATGCCAAGCACCCCCCTCCCCCCTTTGCTGCAGGTAGGGGGATATTGTAATGCATAATTGTAGGAAGGTATAGAAGACCCAAATGTAATTTAGTTGTGTATTCCTCAATGTTAAATTTTGGACAGGGACTCGCCCCAGTAACAATAGCCCTCAACCCCTCTAGATAATTGCTGCAGCAATTCAAAACTTAATCTAATCTAAATGACTCGAATACTCACCTAAATCCATGGTCACATGATGTACTTGGTCCCAGATCATCTGTTTTCTTGACTGCACAGTGGGAAGGTCCTTCTTTGGGTGTCCATGTTGACATGAACAATTCCCATTTGCAGGCTATCGGTAAGGTCCCCACAGGTCCTAAAGACTGCAGTGGTGGCGAGTCCCTCTCAAAAAGTGGTGCTTCAACAGATCACATGATGGCAGACTAGGGTGATTAGAAAACTAATGCCGCGTACACACGGTCGGACTTTACGGCAGACATTGCCCGGTGGACTTTTCGACGGACTTTACGACGGACTTTCTGAATGAACGGACTTGCCTACACACAATCCACCAAAGTCCGTTGAATTCGTACGTGATGACGTACCACCGGACTAAAACAAGGAAGTTCATAGCCAGTAGCCAATAGCTGCCCTAGCGTGGCTTTTTGTCCATCGAACTAGCATACAGATGAGCGGACTTTTCGACCGGACTCGATTTTGACGTACTGATTTAAAACATGTTTCAAATCTAAGTCTGTCCAACTTTTGAGAAAACAAAGTCAGCTGGAGCCCACACACGATCGAATTGTCCGACGAAATCCCGTCCGCCGGGCAAAGTCTGCCGTAAAGTCCGCTCGTGTGTACGCGGCATAAGGTTGGTGGATTTGAAGGAGGCAAACTTTGTCCCTAGATAGGGAGTACAAACAGGTGAGCAATCACAGTTGCACCTACTGCAGGTTGTAATGAAGATGCTGGCACAGCTACAAATGAGCATTCATACTGGACAAGGGAGTCAAGCGCTGTTGCCCAATAAGACTTTACTTCACTGTCAATGCTGAAAATCTAACAAATGTAGCTTTCTGATTGGAGAAGAGGGCATGGAGATTACATTATCCATGAACTGCTGCTCCTTCACTATCCAATCACAGTGCTTATTTAGTTGAGCTGCTTTACTGTATTGGTGAAAGGTCCATTTTTCAGAGCCTTTTGCAGTGTCCTGCAGGGGCATTTGCATTACAAAACTGGCTGATCAGAAGAAGAGTTGCTTTCGGCATTTGCAGTTTACACATACTGTATGTGTTGTAACCACCTACTTAGATGTTTGAAGATTAATTTATACTAATTCTCAAAGCAAATCAAAAAAGTGATCCTTGGTGGATCAGTTTAGAGCTGGTTTGGCAGACATTCAGAAAGCGATATGCCGCCTTCTTTTTGGTCCAAAATCAGACGGACTTTAGATTTGAAACATGTTTCAAATCTTTCCGACGGATTCAAGTCTGGTCGAAAAATCCATTCTTCTGTGTGCTAGTCCGACGGATGAAAACCGACGCTAGGGCAGCTATTGGCTACTGGCTACCAACTTCCTTATTTTAGTCCGGTCGTACGTCATCACGTTCAAATCTGTCGGACTTTGGTGTGATCGTGTGTAGGCAAGTCGGTTCATTAGAAAGCCCGTCAAAAGTCCGTCGTAACTCCGTCAAAAGTCCGTCGGAAAGGTCGTCGGACCTTTGATGCCGAAAAGTCCGGCCGTGTGTACACAGCATTCGATTGTAAGCTCTAAGGAGCAGGGCCCTCTGATTCCTACTGTATTAAAGTGTATTGTATTTGTACTGTCTACCCTCAAGTTGTAAAGCGCTACGTAAACTGTCGGCGCTATATAAATCCTGTATAATAATAATAATAGACATGCCTACTAGGTTAGATGATGATCACTGGTTCGTGTACATAATCAGGTTAGGTACACTTGATATTTTTTCCTCTGATGATTTATAGTATAACCTGCATATTATGTAGCATACATCATGTGCATCAGCTAGTTGGTGTCCAGGATGCATTAAACTGGATATTATTGCAAGCAACAGGCCCAAACCCAGTGGAATATTTTCTTTTCACACAGGTAGATAGCTGTTCATTTGACATGTGAATGAGTTTTGTGTTTCATCCAGGCTTCTTTAGAATTCTGTTTGTCAAGCATGATCATGAAATGTTCTGGATGGATTCCCGGTTTGCATCAGTATACTTGGCCAGAATGGATAGATCAGTCAGCTAGGCGTGCAGAGACATACCATGGGGCTAGTCCACTAATGACTATCCACATTACGGTCACTGTCACTGGTTGGCTACGCTCTCAGCCACTAATGGATACCAATTATTCTTTGGAGGCCAACACATGTTGCAATTTCTGCCCAGTATGGGATAAAATGGAAAAACTGGAAAACATATGTTACATACATTATATTACTAAAAGTATTGGGACGCCTGCCTTTACACACACATGAACTTTATTGGTATCCCAGTCTTAGTCCGTAGGGTTCAATATTGGGTTGGCCCGCCCTTTGCAGCTATAACAGCTTCAACTCTTTTGGGAAAACTGTCCACAAGAATTAGGAGTGTGTCTATGGGAAAGTTTGACCATTCTTCCAGAAGTGCATTTATGAGGTTAGGCACTAATGTGGACGAGAAGGCCTCCACTCTAATTCATCCCAAAGGTTGAGATCATGACTCTGTGCAGGCCAGTCAAGTTCCTCCACCCCATACTCACTCATACATGTCTTTATGGACCTTGCTTTGTGCACCGGTCCTGATCATTTGGTGGCGGGGGGATTATGGCGTGTGGTTGTTTTTCAGGAGTTGGGCTTGGCCCCTTAGGTCCAGTAAAGGGAACTCTTAAGGCGGCAGAATACCAAGACATTTTGGACAATCTCATGCTCAACACTTTGTGGGAACAGTTTGAGAATGGCCCCTTCGTGTTCCAACATGACTGCGCACCCAAAGATGTTCTATTGGGTTGAGGTCAGTACTCTGTGCAGGCCAGTCAGGTTCCTCCACCCCAAACTCACTCATCCATGTCTTTATGGACCTTGCTTTGTGCACTGGTGTGCAGTCATGTTGGAAAAGGAAGGGGCCACCTTCAAACCCTTCCCACAAAGTTGGGAGCATGAAATTGTCCAAAATGTCTTAGTATGCTGACGCCTTAAGAGTTCCCTTCACTGGAACTAATAGGCCAAGCCCAACCCCTGAAAAACAATCCCACACCCATAACACCCCTCCTCCAAATGATTTGGACCGCAATAAGGGACAGATGGCAAAAAAAAAAAAACAACAGAGCTATAACCCTCCCTTACTCTATCGAAAAAAGTTTTGCCTATAGTTCTTCTTTAAGGTAAAATCTCACTAATGGTAGAGGGGAAAAAACACAAAAAAACTGGACAGGGATTTTAATCATTCATTCCTCCATCCTAAATATATATCTATATATAGATTTATACTGTATATCTATATATATAGATATATATCTATATAGATAAATTCTCATTTTCTCAGACTCTCTCTCTCTCAGATAAATATAAAATCTTGCACGTTAATATTTTGTTTTCCTAAAGTAGAACTTTCTTTTTTTTTTCTTTTTTGCCATTTGTCCCATTGAAGTGATTTTTCATCATTTCTTGTCCCATAGCCAAAATGGGAAGTAAGAGGAAATCCCTGCAAACTAGGGGATCCCTTGGGCCCCCCAGGTCACCATAACTAGTGTCCCCATTGGAAGATTTCCCCTCTATTGCTGTTCTGGGGACAACCCAAAATTTTGGATTTTTTTTCTTTTTATTTCACATTCAATGATAATGGTATACAGGACAAATAGAGAGGGAAGAGGTAGCAATAAAAACCCGACAGGTATTCAAATCCATCACCACTCTGCCCAAAACTAAAAAAAATGTTTTGCCTTTTATAGCTTAATCTTTTTCACATTCATATTTTATCTTCTAAATATTTTTAAGCCAGCAGGTGGAGCTTTATGCTCCTTTTTACTTTATTCCATGTATCTCTTTACCTGCTTCTAAATGCCAGTCATTTACACAACACAATAGCTCTAATGCCGCGTACACACGGTCGGACTTTCCGACCGGAAATGCTGGATGTGAGCTTGTTGGCGGAAAGTCCGACCGCGTGTATGCTCCATCGAACATTTGTTGTCGGACTTTCTGCCAACAAATGTTTGATAGCGGGTTCTCAAATTTTCTGCCAACAAAACTTTGTTGTCGGACTTTCCGATCCTGTGTACACAAGTCCGTCGCACAAAAGTTCACGCATTCTCGGAATCAAGTACGAGCCGGAAGCGCTCGGTCTTGTAAAACTAGCGTTCGTAATGGAGACATCACGTACGTCTTGTACGTCACTACGTTCGTAAATTGTTGGCCAACATTTGTGTGACCGTGCGTGTGCAAGACAAGTTGGAGCCAACAACCTTTGAACAAAAATCCATCGTTTTGTAATAAGAATTAGTTGACCTTTTTATAGAAGAAATGTAAAGGTGAACTAACACTGTATCCCCACTTTCCAAATCCCTCCGGTCCCCTCTGTACCTACCTTCGGGGATGCTGTCAGTGCAGCAGTCCAGGGATTTGAAATCTATGCCTGTCTTCCTCTCCTCTGTGTAGGGCTTCCGGGACAGACCAGAACAATTCTGATTGGTCAGCACCGACATGGTGAATCTCTCTGATTCGCCCTGGAAGCACTGCACAGAGAAAAAGATTCTGTACGTGGAATTAAAAAAAAAAAACACCAATTTTGACATATAAACTTTCAAAACATCTAAATAAATTTGACCCAATTCCATTATGGCCTGGTCAGGAAGGGAGAACCTTCCGGAGGTCAAGTGGTTAAATGAGTGTGATGGGGAAAGCATGGCTGTTGCTTACACACATTTTATGGTATTTTTTCACCCTCTAAACAAGTGGGCAGAAACAAGTAAAATAATTATAGGCCTGTCTATGTGAGCTTTACTGTGCTGGGATGTTTAGGTCTTTTTATTACTATACATCTGCAGGAAGCTCTTGCTGTGACTGTATATACTGTGTTGTTGTATTTTCCACATCATTACCAGATGTTGCTTTGTCTTTTATCATATGACCTTCCGAGTATGGCTTACCTATTTTTAAGCGCATCTTTTTAAAGCTGACTTATGCAAGAAATTATTTAATTTTTTTTATTAGTCTTTGTTTTATTTATTGCTTTATTTATTTTCACTGACACACCCATTTAACATTCTGTATAGACGGCAGACAAAATGCTGACATTTTCTTAGTATAAAGAAAAAGACAGCACAGGATCCTCTGAACATTTCTGACACATGCAGGTTGCTATTATGCCATTTTATTATTATTATTATTATTATTATTATTATTATTTTTTATCCATAAAATTGTAATTAATTTTATTTCACGGAAATATAAAGGGGTTGTAAAGGCAGAACGTTTTTTTTATCTTAATGCATTCTATGGATGAAAATACTCAGCATAGAAACTCACTGAAAACTGAGCATGTGCAGAGCTGCCAACACTGCTCTGCAAAATCCTTAGCTGAATTGGGGACATGGACAGAAGGAGAGATACAGAGCAGCAGGAGTGAGAAGAGCCGGCAAAACTGTAATCCTTGAAATGTCGTTTATTGGTACATCAGAGTGACAATAAAACAATAAAACTGATGCGCTTCGGCAATAGCCGTAGTCGAGAGCAGCAGGATCAACCAGGTTTTTTTGCAGAATACAGAAAACAAATCCCATAGTGACTGAGTGAGTATGAACAGCATGTAATACACCATTTATTGATAGTTTTTAATGAGTTTAGTGAGACTTTAACCACTTCAGCCCCGGAAAGTTTCACCCCCTTAATGACCAGGCCATTTTTTTGCGATACGGCACTGCATTGCTTTAACTGACAATTGTGCAGTGCTGTACCCAAACAAAATGTATGTCCTTTTTTTACCACAAATAGAGTTTTCTTTTGGTGGTATTTGATCACCTCTGCGTTTTTTATTTTTTGCGCTATCAACAAAAAAAGCCGACGATTTTGAAAAAGAAAACAATATTTTTTACTTTCTGCTATAACACACACAGCGCTTTGGCAGCGTTGCCCAGTCATTTCAATGGGCAGGGCGGTTTAGGAGCGGTGTATACGCCGCTTCCGCACCGCCCCAAAGATGCTGCTTGCAGGACTTTTTCTAGCGTCCTGCAAGCGCACAGCTCCAGTGTGAAAAGCACTCGGGCTTTCACACTGGAGTGACAGGAGAGGCGCTTTACAGGCGCTTTGCAGGCGCTATTTTTCACGCTAAAACGCCTGTAAAGCACCTCAGTGTGAAGGTGGCCTTCAGGTACCGTATATACTCGAGTATAAGTCAAATTTTTCAGCCCTTTTTTTTGGGCTGAAAGTGTCCCTTCGACTTATACTCGAGTCCCTGCCGTCTGTCTGCATGATCAGCGTGTCATGCAGGCAGACGGCGGCCGGCGTGTAATGATACTGTTCGCCGGCTATTGCAGCTTTCAAAAGCCGCGCCTCCTGCTCATCTGTGATAGGCTGTACACTGACAGCTGTTCAGCCTATCACGGACATTCTCTCATCCTCGTCCGTGGTATGAGAATGAGAGAATGTCCGTGATAGGCAGTCAGCGGTCAGCTTATCACAGACGAGGAGGAGGCGCGGCTTTTGAACTGTGGAATGGCCGCCGAGCACTATCATCACACGCCGGCCGCCGTTTGAGGATGGAGATCGCCACAGGGAGGATGGAGATCGCCACAGGGAGGCTGCACAGGACACAGGTAGGCTGCACATGCACACAGGACACATGCACACAGGGACACAGGACACAGGTAGGCTGCACATGCACACAGGACATATGCACACAGGACATATGCACACAGGACATGTACTGGACACAGGACATGTACAGGACACACATGTACAGGACACACACACATGTACAGGACACATGCACAGGGTACAGGTAGGCTGCACAGGACACAGGGAGGCATGCAGCTGCAGATGGGCATTGTTGACCCTCTGCCATTTCTCACTCTCGACTTATACTCGGGTCAATAAATTTTTCCCAGTTTTTTGTGGTAAATTAGGGGCCTCGACTTATACTCGGGACGACTTATACTCGAGTATATACGGTAGTTTTTAGGTTTGCAATGAGCTTTATTGGATCCTGAGGGTGATAAAAAAAAGCTGCATTCAACTATCTTGGAACTTTTTTTGTGGCAAAATTATTAGCCTCATTATTTTACAATTTTTTTCCACAAAAAAAAAAAGAAAGAATACAAAGCAAAAATATACAAAAATCCAGTACAAGAAAAAGGAAAAAAAAAACACAAATGCCAAGAATAGTAAACACATCCTCCAAAGAAAGAAAAAAAAAAAAAACACAAATACAAAGAACAGTAAACACACCCAAAAATACATCCTCTAAGAAAGAAAATATTTTTTTTCTTCCTTTTTTTTTCTTCTTTTTTAGCTCTAAGAACAAAACTGAGAATTTCTACTTTGGCATAATCCATAATTTTGCTGCACAATCATTTTTAGCTTGAACCGTGTAAGAGATTTATTTTAATACCCCCCCCCCCCCCCCCCCAGTAACAGAAGATTCTTTTTTTTTTCTTCTTCTCTTTTTTTTTATTTTTATTTTTTCATATAACATCATCCATTGCTACAGTGACAGATGTTTCCTATTTTTTTTTCCAGGTACATTTTAAAGATATTTTCTTTTTTAATGTAATGACATTTTTTATTTTTTTGCCCCCCAAACTCTCAGTACCATTTTCAAGTCACCGGCCACAACCCAACCGTCTCATCTTTCTTCACAATCGCCTGTCAGGTGCTCTGCTCCCAGGTACAATTGACCTATAAACAGATCCAGTTGCATGTTTACTGATAGTGTCATTTAATATTCCCTGACAGCGGCTGAAATTAGGCCCTTAAAACATTAAGCCAGTTTTTCCATGACATGTCAGAAGTTATTACAGGCTGTACATCATCTCCCTTTAGTAGTATCTTAGGGACTGCGAACGCCATGTGATTTTCCTCTGCAGTAAAGGATTTTGTGCGTTAACCTCCGCTACGCCAAAGCAGACCTGGCACTTTCTACAGCTCGTTAACCGTTCCCCGATGGCCAACAAGCTTCTTTTAACTCGTGGGATGCCAGAAAGGCCTACAAAGATAGCTTGGACCTCGGCGTGCTCTGGGCTTTGATCCTGCATGAAAAGTATCTACAATAGGACTCTGCGACAACGGCTTTTGTTCTGAATTTTGCACATCAAGGCATACCAGGCATGTCAGGTTTGTAAATGATGAAAACTATTCATCAGACGCCTAAAAGAGGCTTTTGGCAGTAAATTAATGATCGTGGCGGCACCGAGTATCACTATGCGGAGACTGCGGAGAACTTTCATCTCAGCTGGGTCTCCAAGCTCAACAGAGGGCTTGTGATGTGGATGAGGGGAACGGTACGGAAGATGGCGAGGCCACCGTTACGGGAGGGGAAAGGAGATGGGGACTGGAAGAGCATGTATATCAATCTAAAGTAAAAAGTGTGACATGTACAGACAGTGTGAGATTGGATGGAGAGATTGCCGTGGGAAAATGTACCTCTCCAGTCTGGATCATACATATCATTCTTGTCACAGAGGAAGTTCTCTGACCATAGAAAAAACAAGAGGTCACAAGACTTTCAGAACTTTTAGACAGCAACTTCAACTGAGTTGCCGTTTTTTTTGTTTTAAAAGCACTTTAAAGTATCCTAAAATGTATTGCTGAGGAAACTTTTTTTAAGATTACAGACCCTGTAGGAGTGCCCAAGATGCCCCCTTTTGCCAGGTTGTGAACATCACCATCATCATCAATCTTATACCTGTACTTTATATATGGGATACCTAGGAACAGAACAGCTGAAAATCATAAAGATTTTAGCATATGTATTAAAGGAGAATTGTGGGGTGGAGGAGCGCAAGGTCTCTAATGCCGCTTACACACGAGCGGACTTTACGGCAGACTTTGCCTGGCGGACTTTTCGATGGACTTTATGACGACTTTCCGAATGAACGGACTTTACGGCAGACTTTGCTCGGCGGACTTTGAGACGGACTTTCCGAATGGACGGACTTGCCTACACACAATGCACCAAAGTCCGTAGAATTCGTACGTGATGACGTACACCGGACTAAAACAAGGAAGTTCATAGTCAGTAGCCAATAGCTGCCCTAGCGTGGCTTTTTGTCCGTCGAACTAGCATACAGACGGCGGACTTTTTGACCTGACTCGAGTTCGACGGATAGATTTAAAACATGTTTCAAATCTAAGTCCGTCCAACTTTTGAGAAAACAAAGTCCGCTGGAGCCCACACACGATCGAATTGTCCGACGAAATCCCGTCCGCCGGGCAAAGTCTGCCGTAAAGTCTGCTCGTGTGTACGCGGCATAACATCCACCAGCTCTGTGATGTCATCATGGAGGAGGGGAAGAGGACTCCAGTGGCAACCTGTGAAGCTCTGGTGAACTCCATGCCCAAGAGGGTTAAGGCAGTGATGGAAAATAATGGGGACCACACAATATATTGACACTTTGGGCCCAGTTTGGACATTTTCACTTAGATGTGTACTCACTTTTGTTGCCAGCGGTTTAGACATTAATGGCTGTGTGTTGAGTTATTTTGAGGGGACAGCAAATTTACACTGTTATACAAGCTGTACACTCACTACTTTACATTGTAGCAAAGTGTCATTTCTTCAGTGTTGTCACATGAAAAGATATAGTAAAATATTTACAAAAATGTGAGGAATGTACTCGCTTTTGTGAGATACTGCGTGTGGCTGCAGCATCCTTTACCGGCTCGAAGAACGAGAACTAAGTGATCACATGACCGCTGATCGCTCAGTTCCTGGTCTTTACTGAGGTGACTGTCAGTCTCTGGCTCTCTGCTTTGCCCCTCCAATGCTCACTGGAGCGCCAGGCTGTAGAGGAAGAGGAAGTGGCTGGTTCAGGCTCTCAGCGACGTGCTAAGAGGTTGAGCCACCGCCAGTCAGGTATCTGGGTGGATCCTGACATTATTTTCAAGATATATTCAGAAACTGTACTGCTCTTGTGTTTGTGAGATCAAAACAGGGAATTGAGGTACAGTTACTGATAGTGTTGGCTCCAAAAAGTACATTTAGGGGCAGTTCACACCACAGAAACATACCCCAGATTCGTTCTGGATGCATTCCTGCATGCATGTTAATGTTCTTTCTTTTTTCCTTTTTTTTTTTTTTTTTTTTTACTGTTCTGGGGCCGATTGCGTTTTTGATGTGTTCCAGTGCATTTCTTATGCGTTTTACTGCATCCCAGTACAGTGCAGGAGCTGAAACATCTTTGAACTGTCCGCACTGGTGTGAACTAGGCCAATGGTTCTCAACCCTGTCCTCAAGTACCCCCAACAAGCCATTGGGAATTTTTCTTAGATAAAAAAGCTGTCCAAACTACCAAGCCATTGACTTGATTTAAAGCACCTGTGCAAGACTAAGGAAAACTTGCAAACATAGCCTATTGGGAGTACTTGAGGACAGGGTTGAGAAACACTGAACTAGGCCATTGGAAACTATATAACCTACTTCCCATGCATTTTTGGTGCGTTCCAGTGCATTTTTTATAGGTTTTACTGCGTTCCAGTGCAGGAAAAATTTCCATTTTCCATTTTTTTTTTCTGAAACTGAACTGCCCTTGACCTGACTGCACTGGTGTAAACTATGCCATTGGAAACCATATAACCTACTTTCCATGCTTTTTTTATGTGTTTTTGGTGCATTCTGGTGCATTTATTATGCGTTTTACAGCGTTCCAGTACAATCCAGTGCAGAAAAATTGCAGCACGTTCTACTTTTTTCTGGAGCTGGAAACACCCTTGAACTGGCCACACTGGTGTGAACTCTCCCATTGTAAACCATATAACCTACTTTTCATGCGTTTTTGATGCAGAAAAAAAAACACACTGGACTGCATGTGGTGTGAAATGGCTCTTAAAGCAGAACTAAAGTCTCTATATTTATCTGCCTATCGGTCGTGCGTCGGCATCTTCTTCTGAGTGCCAGTCTTTGGGCCTCTTCATTGGCCGTCGGGGGATGATGTCATTCCTCCATATGCACAGGAGGCCGCCATCCCAGCGCTCAGAGACAGGCCCTGCGCTGTAAGCTGAGCTGCAAATGCACAGCCCAGTTTATAGTGCCGCAGGAGACAGCGAGTGGGCAGGTAGGGGCATTTTATTGCAGAAGAGACAGCGCATGTCTCTGAAAAATAACAAAATAGAAGACTCCCGAAGAAGGGAGAGGAGGGAAGCTGCCGCCGCCATGATGACCCTTTGAGGGCAGGGGAACGTGAGGCTGCCGCCGTGATGACCCGTGGAGAGCAGGGGAGAGGGAGGCTGCCGCCGAGCAGGGGAAGCCGCCGGTGAAGCGATGGAGTAGGTGCTACCGACCGGCTGGGGGGTGTCATTGGCATACTGTTTGCCATTCCCACCCCCCCAAAAAAAATTACCACCGGCCGCCACTGCATACATGTCTATGGGAATGCAAAACCTGCTTGGAGCAGGTGAAATGCATTGGTCGGTGAATTCTGAATGGCCTCAAAAGCATCTTAACCTGCTGCCATTGACACAAGCTCAGAGCTCTGCGCCACAGGACATTGGCTACTTGCATGACATCTAACAAGTTGATTTCTCCACTTCAAAATCAATAATGCAGAGAATCCTTTTTTTTTTTTTAATGTATTCAGAGGTCCAGTTCTATAAAACTACCAATTGATTTCTGTACCCCCAAGGTGTATGGACACCTCCAGTTAAGGAAAACTGATGTAGGTTATTTTTTAACTGTATTGGGGTTTAGATTTGTAAAATTACATTTCTGTTAGCTGGCATGAAAAAGGTCATTTCAAGTTGATGAGAACCTTAATTGGATGACATTTAGATTATTAAAGCGCTGTGAATCATAATGTAAGCCAGAGGCCATACCCAACACTATGTCTTGCAGCGTTGGTCATTGGACAGCCACCTTTGTGTAAATACTGTGCTGCGTATGTGAGTTGTATCATCCAGAAACCTGTTTTTATTTTCGGCATCTTATAGATGCTGGGAGTGCTCCAGGAGAGTAAACACCACTGTGTATGCATGGCAGGCAATGTTACAAAAGGAAAATTGCTAGGAGAAAGGGTTAAACGTTTTTAATGCCGCGTACACACGGTCGGACTTTTCGTCTACAAAAGTCAGATGGACGGCGACGGACTAAAGCTGGCTGGTAATCCGATCGTGTGTGGGCTTCCCCGGACTTTCAGCGGACTTTTCCAGCCGCAAATCTGACGGACTTTAGATTTGGAACATGCTTCAAATCTTTACGTCGTAACTCCGCCGGACCCAGAAATCTGCTCGTCTGTGTGCTAGTCCGACGGGCAAAAACTCACGCTAGGGCAGCTATTGGCTACTGGCTATCAACTTCCTTATTTTAGTCCGGTGTACGTCATCACGTACGAATCCGTCGGACTTTTGTGTGATCGTATGTAGGCAAGTCCGTTCGTAAGAAAGTCTGCCGCAAGTCCGCCAAAAGTCTGACAAAAGTCCATCGAAAGTCTGTCGGACTTTTGTAGCCGAAAAGTCCGACCGTGTGTATGCGGCATAACAGAAGACAGAAAACTCTCTACCTTCTAGAAATGTTTTAGAGGGTTTCTTTCTGCTTTAATGCCTAACTTGAATATGTAATCAGATCTACATAAAAATAACTTCTTAAAGTGTTAGTTGAAGAAAAAATAAATCCTACATGTACTAGTATGCTAGTAAGCATCACATACTAGCACATTATGATAGACTTACCTTAAAACGAAGCCCTCCAGCGGTGCGCTGTCACTGCTGAGAAGGCTTCGGTCCTCACCCGGTCTTTCTTCCGGGTACATGGCCTCCTGCTACATTAGAGGCCAGGGGCGCGATGACATCACTCCTGTGCATGCGCGCGGGAGCCAGCATTAACGGCGTGGCTCTTAAGGTCCGGCACAGTATGGGGAAGAGAGATGCCGCTCTAGGAAGGGTGTCTGGAAATCTAGCTCTCAAAACAGGAATAGCAGGTGCTGGCTAAGCATAGGTAATTGGATGAATGGAAGATTCTGGCTATGAATAAGCACTTTTGAAAGTGTGAAACGCGTCAACTCCTGTGATCCGTTGTTTGCTGCGGCTTGTACTTTTTGGATTATTACCTCCTTTTTTTTAATAAAGGCATTTGATTTTGACTGTCTAGAATCTTCTCTTCATTGAAGTCTGGCACAGTATACCGAACCTTCAGAGCACATCCACTGGTGACGTCACCGGCTGCACGGACTCTGAATATCTCCTAAACCGTTCAAGTGTAGGAGATATTCACAGTACCTATACTGTAGGTATAAGAGATAAAACAGAGTTTACTACCGCTTTAAAGAGGATCTGAACTCTGGCAGCTGAGTCCAAATTAGGCAGGAAGGGGCAAAGGTCTAGTTACCAGTATTGCCGGTGGTCTTCTAGCAGTTAGCCTTGTCCTGTTTACTAACTTAGCATGCTTTGGTCTGCACTGTGTCTAAAGAAGCCTTTTTCAACCAGGGTGCCTTCCATAGGTGTGCGCAGCCTCTTGCATTAGGGTGTGCACCCCAAAGCTCAAATACATATGCATGTGTATATGTACTGATGGTGTCAGTAGGGCAGTGGACAGTGTAATTTTGTTAATTTTCTTTTCCCAAAATTTTTGGGCTTCTGTAACATTTTTTTTAGGGGGGGGGGGGGGATTAAATATCAGTGGTCTAAACAGGGGGTAATAAGCAGCACACAAGGCAATTAGGGTGTGCCCAGGCACACCTGGCACACCCTGTGCGCACGCCTATGGTGCCTTCAGGTTTCTTCGAGAGTGCTGTGGGAAATGTCTAAAAATTGCCCAAAATGTATCAGTTGGTGGACCATTACAGCCTTCTAGCCATGGGTGCCCTAGTAACCAGTGACATCATCGGTTGATAAAGAAGATGTCAGGCACCTGCACAGCATCCATATTTGCCCTTCTCCTGCTCCTCTCCATTAGCACTGGTGTTACATTAGCTGAGTGAGGAGGACAAACTAGGACAGTTGTACACAGAACAAATCACCTAGAATGTTGGGTGTCCTACATGTGTGGATGTTGCCCGTTATGTAAAACTATTATGCCGCGTACACACGAGCGGAATTTCCGATAGAAAAAGTCCGACGGGAGCTTTTCATCGTATATTCTGATCGTGTGTTTGCCCCATTGGACTTTTCACATCGAAAATTCTGACGAACCTAGAAAGGGAACATGTTCTAAATTTTTCAGACGGAACCAATTCCTATCAGGAAACCCGCTCGTCTGTATGCTGTTCCGACGCACCAAAAACGACGCATGCTCTGAAGCAAGTACGAGACGGAAGCTATTGGCTACTGGCTATTGAACTTCCTTTTTCTATCCCCGTCGTACGTGTTGTACGTCACCGCGTTCTGGACGGTCGGTGTGACCGTGTGTATGCAAAGACAGCTTGAGCAGGATTCCGTCGGAGAAGCCTTCAGAGTTTGTGACGGAAAAAAACGCTCGTGTGTACAGAGCATAAGGTTAGTTTTTTACATTTTAAAATGGGGTGCCTCAAGATTGTACAGAATTTTTAAGGGTGCCTTCGCATGAACTGTCAACCAAAACCGGCTTTCTATGGAGCTGGTTCACATATGTGCGGGTCTGCTGCAGTGCGATTTTAAAAAGAGTCAGGTACGATTTTCAGTTCGGTTCAGGTGCGATTTTCCAGTGTCATACACTTTAAAAATTTGCACCGGAACCGCTTGAACAAAACCGCACTGGGCTCTGTTTACAAATCACACTGAAACCGGCCCCGCACATATGTGAACCCAGACTTGAAAGTATCGGTTTTAGTATTGGGACATTTGCACAGGTACAAGTACCCGTGCAAATGCTTAGCATCA
This sequence comes from Lithobates septentrionalis, assembly GCA_037952835.1. Taxonomy (NCBI): domain Eukaryota; kingdom Metazoa; phylum Chordata; class Amphibia; order Anura; family Ranidae; genus Lithobates; species Lithobates septentrionalis. Next base: position 355,990 of record JBBDGP010000178.1, read on the forward strand.
GCACCAATACCCGTATTGGTGCAACGCTAGAAGAAATGGATAAAAAAAGGTTTAAAGCGGTAGTAAACGACACTAAACAAAAAACTGCAAGACAATAGCATAATGTGCTAGTATGCATTGCGTACTAGCACATTATGAAATACTTAGAACAAAGCCTTCCAGCAGCGCACTGTCACCGCTGACAGGGCTTCCATCTTCACCCGGTCTTCCTTCCGGGTTCGAGTATTGCAGCCATCTGATTGGCCGAGCTGCGATGACATCACTCCTGCATATGCACGTGGAGCTCTGAAGGGACGGCATGGGTATGCTGTCCCTTCAGAGCGCATGCGCCGGTAATGTCACCATGCAGGTTTAGGAGGTCATCACTGTACGTACAGGTTTACCTTATAGGCTTACCTGTAGGTACAAGTCAAAAAGAAGACTTTACTATCACTTTAACTAATTTAGCCCTGGAAGGATTTACCCCCTTCCTGACCAGGCCATTTTTTGCGATACGGCACTGCGTCGCTTTAACTGACAAATGCGCGGTCGTGTGACGTTGTACCCAAACAAAATTGACATCCTTTTTTTCCTCACAAATAGAGCTTTCTTTTGGTGATATTTGATCATCTCTGCGGTTTTTATTTTTTGCACCAAAAAAGAGTGACAATTTAAAAAAAAAAACTTTTTACGTTCTGCTATAAAACATTTCCAAAAAAAACAAACAAATTTATTCATCAGTTTAGGCCAATGTATTCTGCTACATATTTTTGGTAAAAAAATCACAATAAGCGTATATTGATTGGTTTGCACAAAAGTTATCGCATCTACAAAATAGGGGATAGATTTATGGCATTTTTATTTTTTGTTTTTTTACTAGTAATGGCAGCGATCAGCAATTCTTTGGCGGGACTGCGACATTGCGGCGGACAGATCGGACACCTAACTGACATTTTTGACACTATTTTGGGACATTATTACAGTGATCAGTGCTAAAAATATGCATTGTTATTGTACTAATGACACTGGCAGGGAAGGGGGTAACACCAGGGGTGATCAAGGGGTTAAATGTGTTCGCCGTTTGTGTTTTCTAACTGTATGGGGGACTGTGTGACTGGGGAAACACACAGATCCGTCTTCCTGCTTAGCAGAAAGACAGGATCTGTGATCAGCACTGGGGCAAGATCATTCAGTGCCCAGGGCAAAGATGCCATATTGCGCCCCCCCCCCCTTGTTATGTGCGAGCTTATGAGGAGGCAGGGGAGAGAAAGCACAGCCCGCACCTCTCTCCTTCTCTACTTGCTGCTTCCAGGGCTGGGCTGACAGTAGTAGTAGTAATTTCGCTGTCACTATTACTGTCAGCCTTATAGCAGAAGGAACTTGCGGCATCCCCATCCCTGTGCCCAGGGCAAACTCCCTTCTGCCCACCCCTTGTCCCGACCCTGTGTGTGATCTCCCCTGTCAGAACAGAGATCTGCCTGCGTACACAGGCAGATCCCCATTCTGTCACTGCGGGGAACGATCGCAAGTGGCAGACGGACATCAAGTCGGCCAGACCCGCCGATTAGCTCCCCCCGCTGGCCAATGGAAACATGCGCGTCCACAAAAGCGAGCTCCCGAGCTGACATACAGCTACGGCGACTTGCGGGAACGAGCCAACCTGCCGCAGTATAATGACGGAGGCTGGACGGCAAGAGGTAAAAACAAGTTATAGGGCTGAAACGATTAATCCCATATTATCGATAATAATTGATAATGAAAATTGTTGTCAACGATTTTCATTATCGATTAGTTGGTCCGCACCTTCCTCCCTTGTCTGTCCATTAAAATCCTCCTGTGTCCCCCTGTGTACAAGGTGGTGCCGCCGCCGTATGTGACCAGGCACGTCCGCACCTCTCCTCCCCACTGATCTTCTCAGCCCCGCCCACTGCTGCCTCGAGTGAACAGAGAGAGGCGAGAAGTAGCTGTGAGAGCCGAGCTGCACACTGTGAAAGGTAGCGGCTAATGGCTATACAGTAACAAATCAGTACAGTACATTTATTTCTATGACAAGTGCCCCATGAATGATCCTAAGTATTTCTGGGGGGGGGCCATCATTGGTGTCCCGGGGGGTGGGTGGAATAGTGCCCCATTGTTAGTTTTCCTGGGAGGGGGGGAATAGTGTCCCATTGGTTTTCCTGGGGGGGAGGGGGAAATAGTGCCCCATCATTGGTGTTCCGGGGGGTGGGTGGAACAGTGCCCCATCATTGGTTTTCCTGGGGGGAGGGAATAGTGTCCCATTGGTGTTCCTGGGAGGGGGGGGGGATAGTGAACCATTGGTGTTCCTGGAGTGGAATAGTGCCCCATCATTGGTGTTCCCGGGAGGAATAGTGCCCCATCATTGGCGTTCCCGGGTTGAATAGCGCCCCATCATTGGCGTTCCCGGGTTGAATAGCGCCCCATCACTGGTGTTCTCGGGTGGAATAGCGCTCCATCATTGGCATTCCCGGGTGGAATAGCGCCCCATCATTGGCGTTCCCGGGTTGAATAGCGCCCCATCACTGGTGTTCTCGGGTGGAATAGCGCTCCATCATTGGCATTCCCGGGTGGAATAGCGCCCCATCACTGGTGTTCCCGGGAGGAATAGTGCCCCATCATTGGTGTTCCTGGGAGGAATAGTGCCCCATCATTGATGTTCCTGGGAGGAATAGTGCCCCATCATTGGTGTTCCTGGGAGAAATAGCGCCCCATCATTGGTGTTCCCGGGAGGAATAGCGCTCCATTATTGGTGTTCCTGGGAGGAATAGTGCCCCATCATTGGTGTTCCCGGGAGGAATAGTGCCCCATCATTGGCGTTCCTGGGAGGAATAGTGCCACATCATTGGTGTTCCCGGGAGGAATAGCGCTCCATTATTGGTGTTCCTGGGAGGAATAGTGCCCCATCATTGGTGTTCCCGGGAGGAATAGTGCCCCATCATTGGCGTTCCTGGGAGGAATAGTGCCACATCATTGGCGTTTCCGAGAGGAATAGTGCCCCATCATTGGCGTTCCCGGGAGGAATAGTGCCCCATCATTGGCATTCCCGGGAGGAATAGTGCCCCATCACTGGTGTTCCCGGGAGGAATAGTGCCCGTCATTGGTGTTCCCGGGAGGAATAGTGCCCGTCATTGGCGTTCCAGGAAGAATAGTGTCCCATCATTGGTGTTCCCAGGAGGAATAGTGCTGCCTCATCATTGGTGTTCCTGGGAGGAATAGTGCCCCATAATTTTCATTATTACTTTAAATAAACAAAAAAATTGCATATTACACTTTTTTTAATGATTGTATCCGATTAATCGATTAATCGACCAACTGATCGATTATGAAAATAATAGTTAGTTGCAGCCCTAACAAGTAAATCTCATATACCTTCCTATCTATTTAGTAATGCTAGCAGCATAAGGAAAGAAAATAGTCAACGCTGATTGAGAGAGTGAAGCTCCACTTTAAAGACACTTGACAAACACGAGCCCTGCCTCCTATTGATTTTCAAGCCTGCTCTGGAAGAATAAAAGGGGCATTCCGATTCATTGCTAAGGGGAATGGATCTTCACGTTGGTAAATGAAGCCCACCATTAAAGACCAAGCCCCACCGAAGTCCATATATGACAACTTCCCCGTTTTTCCCGTAACCCTAACATGATCAGGATCAGTTGTAGATGAGTCTCGGGAGCCAATCAACCATGGAAATAAATGGCAGGCGAGAGATTGAAATCACGAAGCAGACCCCCAGTAACGGTGGAGGAGCTTAATAAACACACGCCGACTATACAGCAGGTGGTGATGAGCCGGAGTGACTTCTTTATCTCAGAAGGTGGAAGAGGAGGAGAGAAGACGTGGCAAGAAATAATTCTCAATGGCTGCGAATTAAAACAATAGATGTTTTCTGCATAAAGGACTGAAGACGCTCGTTAAACAGAAAACAATGACAGGCAGAGAGAGAATCGAGGATGATGAATAGGGAAGTGTAGGCGCAGACGGGCAACAGTACAGCCCCATAAATACCCAAGAGACAGGCAGAGCATAAAATAAACGTAGAAGAGCTTCAGCACAACCGGGTGTAATTGATTATAACGAGCTGAACCCGAAGCTAGAGAGAGAATGGAATCTGTTTTCTGTCCCATTTACCACGCTTCCCAAACCTGCCTGGCAGCACTGCATGGATCATAAGTTATCCAGCCATAGTGTGACAGTCAGACACAAAGGTCTGATATTGCTACCGTTTGGCGGGCGGGGGTTTGGGGGGGGGGGGAGGACTAAGGGGGTGTCGTAGAAGGGACCCACCCCTCCATTCTACCACGGAGCCTTCGTTCCATTCATTTAAAAAAGGGATTTTGAACACTAATTTACGGCATGCAAATAAAATCCATTTGTGTGTATTTAAGCGTTAACCTTTTTTTTTTTTTTTTTGTCAAAGCACTTTGTATGAGCCAAAAATGGCTGACTTTTTCCGCAGGAGCAAACTGGGCCCCCTTCTCCCACACGCACAACCAAATACGCTTTAAAAAATGTCTATATACTGTCACGTTCTGTGACAAATTCACATATAGAAGACATTCCTGGGACGCAGTCCAGTGCTAGAAGCTGATAATTCAGGAAGTGCCATAGGCAAGGAATGGATGGGGCAGACATCGTAAAAAATATCTAATATATACAGTGTCATCATGGTGGCAGAATCTAGATAATCTTATTTACGCTTGCATTACAGCAGATATGCAGAATTATAGCTAACAGTTTAAGACAGGCAGTATGGTAGGGGAATTTTAACTCCTCCATGATTATTCAATAAGGCAAAGAGCAACTTGTAAAGAACAGAAGCCCACAGGAACCAATCAGAATCTGTTAATACTACAGTAAACCTAAAGCAAACTCGAATCATACCAAATTTCCTGATATCTCTTCACCTGCCTGAAGGTACCTTTATGGCTATACAGTAAAACCTTGGTTTGAGAGTAACTTGGTTTGAGAGCGTTTTGCAAGTCAAGCAAATTTTGTTAATAAACTTTGACTTGATATACCAGCGATGTCTTGATATACAAGTAGCGTCATGTCACAACTGAGTATAAAAGAGAAGAGAGGCACCTCTAATGCCCCGTACACACGGTCGGATTTTCCGATGGAAAATGTCCGATCGGAGCATGTTGTCGGAAATTCCGACCGTGTGTGGGCTCCATCGGACATTTTCCATCGGATTTTCCGACACACAAAGTTTGAGAGCAGGATATAAAATTTTCCGACAACAAAATCCGTTGTCGGAAATTCCGATCGTGTGTACACAAATCCGACGGACAAAGTGCCGCGCATGCTCAGAATAAATAAAGAGATGAAAGCTATTGGCCACTGCCCCGTTTATAGTCCCGACGTACGTGTTTTACGTCACCGCGTTCAGAATGATCGGATTTTCCGCCAACTTTGTGTGACCGTGTGTATGCAAGACAAGTTTGAGCCAACATCCGTCGGAAAAAATCCTAGGATTTTGTTGTCGGAATGTCCGAACAAAGTCCGACCGTGTGTACGGGGCATAAGTGTAGCAATATGGTTACATTTAATGAAGGTACAACTTTTAGGAACATATTGCTACACATAGAGGCGCCTCTCTTCTCTTTTATACTCTGGAGCTCCTGCTGGATTTTGCTTCTAATCCCCTTGTGGAGGCTTCCATTTGTGGATGGACATTTTATGGTCACACAACCTGGTCACATTGCTATAATCTTTTTATATGGACTATAAACTGAGGGACCTATGAAAAAATGGTTGTGGAATGAATCATTTGAGTTTCCATGATTTCTTGTGGGGAAATTTGCTTTGATATACAAGTTCTTTGGATTACAAGCATGTTTCTGGAACGAATTATGCTCGCAATCCAAGGCTTTACTGTAGTTAGCTGTGCTGTTCAGCACCAAGGAGATTTAAATTCAAAAGACTTATGGTACGCAAATTTCAGCCAGCTTTTTTGATTGAGAGCATGGCTTTGTACTTAAGCCACACTTTGGACCAGTGAAAGGTCTAATCGTGGTGATGGTTCTCAAAGAAGGGAGCTAGTTGCATTTTGCATATTAAGCTTCAGATTGCATATATTGCATATGAAGCTTAAGCTCCAAGCTCCTTGGTATTAAACTTGGAATTCAGGACTTCTTGGTGCAGAGATAGGTATGGCTTGGAGAAATGTTGGACCCCAGAGTAGGCTGAGATACAGCATTCATGGTGATGCTTCTCAACCAAGGGAGCTAGTTGCATTTTGCATATTAAGCTTCAGATTGCATATATTGCATCTGAAGCTTAAGCTCCTTGGCATTGAACTTGGAATTCAGGACCTCTGAATGTAGAGATAGGTATGGCTTGGAGAAGTGTTGGACCCCAGAGTAGGCTGAGATACAGCAATCATGGTGATCATGGTGATGGTTCTCAGTCAAGGGAGTTAGAGTTGCATTTTGCATATTAAGCTTCAGATTGCATATATTGTATATGAAGCTTAAGCTCCTTGGCATTAAACTTGGGGTTCAGGACCCCTTTGTTCAGAGATAGGTATGCCTTGGAGAAGTGTTGGACCCCAGAGTAGGCTGAGATACAGCAATAAATATCCTACTTTCAGAGGCAGTTCTCTGTCAGCTAAGGTGTCCCATAGGGTCCCTGGAGTAGTCTATAAAGCATTAAAATGGCGGCACCACAAAGCTTGATTCAAAATTGTATTTTTTTCCTCTAAAAAAGTCAATGTATTTCAGGAGCTGAGAGCTCCCTCTTTATCAGGGCTTGTGTGCTGGCAGTAGGTTCAAACTTTTACTGGACAACTGGCTGCTTGTCTGGCGACCTGGATCTCATATTATTCATATTTTACAATTGTTGACCAGTTCAAATTTGAATGAATTGGCCGGTGCACAAACCCCAATGAAGGGGGAGTTTTGATCCCCTTAAACATATTGGATGTTTTAGGGGCTTACTGAGTCAAACTTTGCAGGGCAGAGAGGATTTGCCGGCACCCAAATGTATGCCATACAAGTGGCACTTCAGTGGAAAGTTCGGTATGGCTTTAGGTACACTTCAGAGTGATCTTGTGTGATGTTAGTAGTAAACTGCTAGCATGGGTGATAAGCAGGCACCCTTAGATATCTTTGGATGTGTTCTGGGCCAGGCCATAGTTAGCTTTCCAAGAATGGGAATGGAAGTATAGTCTACTAAATATCTCTTCTCTGGGCCCACTTTTAAGTGTAGGAGATTCTGTGTTTGTCCCTCTTCATCAGAGCTCTGAAGAAGAGGGTTCTGATCTGGAAATGCGTAAGCCTCGCTCAATGCACATGGACATCCCCTGTATACTATATAGGATTGCACTTGTTGGGTTATTGATGTGACTTTTTATACTTTACTTAACATTGGTGAGTATATTTGAATATTTTTATTTCAGTAAAATGGTTTTATGGTAATGCACAAGGCTGGTGTACACTGTATTACCACAAGTATTGGGACACCTGCCTTTACACGCACATGAACTTTAATGGCATCCCAGTTTTAGTCTGTAGGGTTCAATATTAAGTTGGCCCACACTTTGCAACTATAACAGCTTCAACTCTTCTGGGAAGGCTGTCCACAAGGTTTAGGAGTGTGTCTATGGGAATGTTTGACCATTCTTCCAGAACTCATTTGTAAGATAAGGCACTGATGTTAGACAAGAAGGTCTGGCTTGCAGTTTCCACTTTAATTCATCCCAAAGGTGTTCTATCGGGTTGAGATCAGGACTCTGTGCAGAACAGTCAATTTAATCTACCCCAAACTCGCTCATCCATGTCTTTATGGACCTGAATTTGTGCTCTGGTGTGCAGTCATGTTGGAACAGGAAGGGGCCATCCCCAAACTGTTCCGACAAAGTCGGGAGTATGAAAGTGTCCAAAATGTCTTGGTATGCTGACGCCTTAAGAGTTTCCTCCACTGGAACGCCAACCCCACACCATAATCCCCCCTCCACCAAATGATTTTGACTAGTGCACAAAGCAAGGTCCAAAAAGACATGGATCAGCAAGTTTGGAGTGGTGGAACTTGATTGGCCTGCACAGAGTCTTGATCCCAACCCGATAGAACACCTTTGGGATTAATTAGAGCAGAGACTGCGAACCAGGCCTTCTTGTCCACATCAGTGCCTGACCTCACATGCGCTTCTGGTCAATGATTCCCATAGACACACTCCTAAACCTTGTGGACAGCCTTCCCAGAAGAGTTGAAGCTGTTATAGCTGCAAAAGGTGGGCCACCTCAATATTGTACCCTACGGACTAAGACTGGGATGCCATTAAAGTTCATGTGCGTGTAAAGGCAGGTTTCCCAATACTTTTGGTAACACGGTGTACTTTTGAATCTGAGATCAATAACAAGCTTGAGAGTACAAAAGTGCCCGAATCCCCTAACTCTGTATTAGTCCTGGGTCCCAGCATTGCCAAGGAACTAGAATTCTTAAAAGAGACTCCGCAATGGCAGCCTCCATTGTTTTTCTCATGACCGATTCACTTCAAGTAAATAAGCCAACTTTTAAAATCTGGTAATAGGACTGGTATTTTTGCTGAGGCATCTAGCTAAGGTAAACGTATTTACATACAGTGTCATTCAGCTGCCTCCTGCTCAAAGCTTGCTGCTTGACACATACATGCAAACTGTCTCTCTGTCACTACATTAAAAACTATATCACAAAATTGTGCTTTTTTTTTTTAAAGCAATTTAAAATTTAATGAGTTTGGAAACTTCAGATCAACACAGTGAAGATAGCAGTCAAAAGATATATTGCCACAACAAATGGAATTGATTTTATCTGTTTTTTTTTTTTTTTTACGCTGTCAGTTGTGTAACAGTACAGTCATGTCCAATGAGAACTGGAAAAGCATAGATGTTTTGGTCTTTCAACTTAAAGGGGAACTCCTCTAAGCACTGTTTGTATGTGGAATAGCTGCATAATGTACCCACATTTAACCACTTCAGCCCCGGAAGAATTTACCCCCTTCCTGACCAGAGCACTTTTTGCGATTTGGCACTGCG